>QEPC01008985.1:203689-251215 GCA_003113815.1 Sphenodon punctatus
TGACATGTAGAAGTGGGGGGGGGGCGACAGTGGGAGCAATAGAGGTCAGGAGGCAGGAGAGGATTGGGTCAAGGGGGCAGGTGGAGGGGTTGGATGAAGAGAGCAGAGCGGAGATTTCCTCGAGAGAGAGGCAGGAGGGAAGGATGTGAGGAGAGAGGGGGGAGGGGGTGGTACGGGGGCGGGAGGAGGAGGTGGGGGGAGGCAATGTCCCGACGGATCTTGTCAACCTTTGAGGTGATGAATGATGCAAGATCCTGAGCAGCAGGGAAGACGGCGGAGAAGGTCAGGGGGGTTTAAGAAGGGAGTCAAAAGTAGAGAAGAGGCGGCGAGGGTCGCGGGAGAAAGATTCGATCCTGGAGTTCTGTCTGTCTGTCTGTCCTATTCCTATCCTATATATATTAGCATTTTAGGATAGGAATAGGACAGACAGACAGACAGAACTCATGGCAGAAGGTAATTGATATAGATACTTAGATAGGAATATATTGCATATAGTTTAGGTTATTAGGTGTAGGTTAGAGATACATATTAGTAATTCTTCATATTGTCATTGTGCACTTACTACTGCATTATAATGAGAAAGGGAGGAAGGAGTTCTGAGAAGTCTGGGACAGGTGTCTGCTGGCACATCTGCCACTGGTGACAGCCCACAATGGAAATGATACCAAAACCAAAATCTTTGTTGTCACACGAAATCGATACCAATGCCAATAACAACACCGATAATGAAAAACAAAATTTCATTAATAACAGTAATGAAAATGACAGTTTTAAATAATGAAAACAAAAAACGGCACGAGTCCCTGGTGCATGCCCCTACAATGCACCTCTAGTTAAAACCCTCCATTTGCTGAAAATTCAGACTAAATTTCCAAGTTTTTAAAATGTTTCTCTCCCATTTTCTTCCCCAAATTAAAGCTGAAATGAATTTGTAACTAAGGATTTCTGTAGCACATTTGTGGACTTTCTCATCTTTACACAGCACCTCTAGGGATGGGTGAACGCAGTTCGGAGTTCGGACCAAACTCGAATAGTTCAGTTGACCGAACCAAACGTGTGAACCGAACTTGAATTCGAACGTTTGGTTCAGATGTGTTCGGTGAGTTCGGAATTGAATTTCCATTGGTTTCAATGGAAAACACATTATCGGCTGTAACGTTTTTGGTTTTTATGATATATATCTGAAAGTTTGGGTGCCTATACCTACAACAGAAAGCATTAAGAGTACCAAATTTCAAAATGATTGGATAAAGTAATCCTATTTTAGAAGCAGTTGAATTATTGTATTTTTCAATATTCTACATATACATTCTTAGCTGTAACTTCTTTGCCTCACATCTAATGTAGGTGAAACTTGTCCAGGTTATATCCCTTCCCATATTTACTATATTTTCCAAATTTCAGAAGGATTGGGAAAAAGGTGGTATAAGCAATTAACATATAAATGTATGTCTGACTGTAACATCTTGTAGTCCAACCAGTGTACATAAGATTTGGTAGGGCTATATATTACACTTTCCCAATCATCTCTCCCAAATATCAGAAAGATTTTTAAAAGGGTCCAATTTTATATGCCTGTACAACATATGTAGAGAAGGGGCCTATGCCTGGGATTCTCTTATGTCACTGTGGTATAAGATCCGTTTGTGATGCGAATTGGCCAACAGAAATGTCAACCAAATATCCTCATTCTGTTATGGGACCATCCCAACATATCTCCCCCACTTGTTTCTGGGAAGTTAGAAGCATCTGTTTAGGAAAGAGTCAATAGAAATTCTCTTATTTCCTCTGTCTCAGTGCTGCAGGATGCAATTGTGATGATAATTGGTCAGCCTGGATGTGTTTAAACTATGTCTCCTGACTGCTGGGATACTATCTCAGAAGTCCTAGTTATGTTGCTTATGTCCGCCTCAGGGCCACCCCCTATGCCCACCTCGAAGCCACTACCAATTGGTCCTGTAAAGCTAGAAGCTTGAAGTAATGTGTTTGGCCTTTGAATGTGTCTGTCACTCTTTGGGGTTGCTCCACATCCTTTCTCCTACCATCTATCTCCCCCTGCAATGCAGGGTGCCTGCCTCTGACTGGCACTGAATATGCTGATATTCATCTGAATAATGATCTTCACAGGGACAACATAAATTGCTTATATAATTGGGTCCCATTATCAAAATCTCCTGTACATATGCTGAAATGGCAGGAAAGGTATTTGATACATTCTTGCCAAATATCCTGTAAAAATAATGGAATATCAAAATGTTAAAGCTGGAAATGTATTTTCAGTTTAATGTCTTATATCCTTGGGACCCTTTATCCACTCTTTCTAATAATTGGCAGAAGTATTAAGCATATGGAGGGACATAATATGCACAAGTTTCATGAACATTGAATGCAAGATAAAGAAGTTGTAGCCATGAATGTGTATGGAGTTTTTCTTAAAATCACAACATTCAATTGCTTCTGAAATTGGTTCTCTTTATCTATATTGGTACATATAGTGCCCTTCATGGGTGGTACAACCTACCCAAATTTCTCAAAAAATGAATAAGAAACAAAAATGTTATAGCCAGAAATATGTTTTTCAGTTTTTTTCCTTTATTTCAAAAAACAAATGTCATTTTCAGTTCCTGATTGCACCAAACTAAAGATCAAACCAAACCCGACTGAACTTAATACTGAATCTGAACTCAACATTCGACCTGAACCACCAAATGTTCAAACCTGGTTCTGTTCGCACATCCCTAAGGACCTCCACACAACATCTCTGTGAGGTAGATCATTATTATTCCCATTAACTAAGACTGAGAAATAGTGACTTGCCCAGGCCACCCAGGGAGCTTAGGGGTAAGACAGGATTCGAACCTTGCTCTAAGTCCAACACCTTATCTACTAGGCTACACTGGCTCTCTGTTAGTACAGCTCTGTCCCAAACCAACTTGGTGCACACACCTTGCACAATTGTAAAGGAAATGAGTACACAAGTGCCAGACGGTGTAGAAATTATCCAGGACAATATTATCTCCTAGGTTTAGCCTAAGAGACAATGTAATTAAAAAGAATACCATCCCTACTTCACTAATGAACTACACTCCTTAGATTTTTTTAACAGAAAGAACTGTAACAATCTAATTTATTTTTCATTAGTTTTGCTGCAATTTCAATTTTGCTATTCTCTCACTTAGGAGGATGAAATAACCCAGTCAGTATCCCTTGTGTTTCAACACAGTTTCTAGTCAGCTTTACTTTTAGGTTCTCTTCTGAGCCACCAAACTGCAATGGCAAAGTTGTAACATCACCGTAGGGAAGAAGTATCACATGTTAATACACAGAATATTTCTGCTGCTCTTGTTTACTGAAAACATGTTTGGTCTAAAATGGATAATCTCAGGGGAATCTGCTTTTGATGGATCTGTCCAGTCTGATCCAGCTCTGGTGGAATGGCCACAATCCGGCCCCCATTCCACTTGAGATATGAATTGTCCCCTAAAGGAGTGCAGTTTCATGTTGTCCATGCAATGGCAGCAATCCCAAGCAGGATCCGTGTGGGTCCCACCTAGGTTCCACACGGCACAATGTAATCTCTATGGAGATGTGCGCGGTTGGTGCGCATGTGCGTGGGATCCACCTGGTGCACGTGGGACATGGGATCGGCCCCACCATAAACAGAATACTTTTGGTGCATGTGCGAGAAAGTATTCTATGTATTGTGTATGAGTAAAATAGCACCATGCTTGGGTGAACTAGAGCTGTCATCTTCTGTATGTGCAGAAGATCTTTGTGTGTGGAGGAGAGCTGCAACAAGTATGCTACTATCTGGTATCAAGCTGAATATCATGGTATCGATTGTATCCAATATCTGTGAATCCTTATGGTATTCAATTAACCTGATCATTGTTTACCATTTAACTTTTTATTTTTTTACTCCCTCCCCCTGTCTAGATTTGTTTGGTGTTATGCATTAATGTGGTAACTGGTAAGTAGTAAACGGTAATATACGGCATAATGGTTTGGAGGTTAACCTCCATGGTTACTGGATAACCACTAAGCTATCTGGAATACTGGATAATAACCATGGATAAAAAAAAATCTTATCCATTTCAGCTCTAGTGGGAAGGCTCAGAAGAGTTCACTGCTTATGTTCAAAATGGCACTACCCTGGGTTAGGGGCCAATCCCAATTGGTATGTAGAGACCTGACAAAATCTGTGTTGGATCTCTGGACACTAATTCGTATCTGGAGATAATTTCTGCAGATACAGAAAGACTAATTTGTTTAATTCCTGAGTTGAATTCAAATCTGGGATCAAAATCAAGGCTGACAATATTCCTTGGGAAAAAAAGTTAGGTTTTATTCTGATATCTTTTGGAAAGAATTCTTATGTAATCACCCTTTCTCTTTTTCTCTGAGTGTGCACAGGAAGCCAGCAATCAAAACCTATCTTAGCCATGAACTCACTGAGTAGCCTTGGGTAAGTCACTGGATAAAAACAGACATAACCGTGCCTTGCTGTGGCCTGCTTTGAACCGCTGTAGCTGCATATGTGTGCAAGTGCTGCCAGATGGTGGCCCAGGATTGCCTTGGGCCATGTTTGTGGCTAACCCGAGCTGCGACCTCAGAAAATCTCAGAGGTCACAGCCCAGACTAACGCCTGCCCCACTGGGTCACAGTTGGCTAGCATGTCGGTTGTGCCCTGGGCATACCCAGCCTGGTCCAGGTGCCACCATGGCCAGCAGCCATGGCAGTGCCTTTTTGCCTGCCATGGCTGCTCATCATGGTTGGGGGAGGGGTGCTGGGAATACTGTATGGGCAGGGCCACCCGCAGGGCTGGCCTTACAGCAGGGCGGTTAGGGGCAGCTGCACAGGGCCCCGCGCTTGGGGACTCCTGCGGGTTTGATAACTTTTTTATTTATTTATTTATTTATTTTAAAAATTGGGTCTGTATGGTGGGGGGCAGCAGGAGTGAGGGAGAGGCAGAGACCCCGCCTCTCCCACACTCCGTGCCCCCTCCGTCGCTGCCTGGCACAGTCTCGGCTAGGGGAAATGAGGGAGAGAGAGGCAGAGGCCCAGCATCTCCCTCATTTCCCCTGGCTGAAAGACTGACAGGCGGGGGGGGGGACACCCACGGAGTGAGGGAGAGGTGGGGAAGAGGCCAGAAGTGAGGGAGAAGAAGACCCCGCCTCTCCGTCATGCTGTTGCCCCCCCTCCACTGCCTGCCTGCCTCTTTCAGCCAGGGGAAATGAGGAAAAGGCCGGGCCTCTGCCTCTCTCTCCCCTGGCTGAAACTGTGCCAGGCAGCGGGGGGGATGAGCCCGGTGCGGGGCCCAGGCTGGAGGTGGTGGTGATGGTGGCAGCGATGACGATGGCAGCACCGGCAGCAGACCAGGTAAGTGATCTGGTCATGGCCACTCAAGCTTGGGGATGGGCAGAGCCCATCCCCGAGCCCAGGCCCGGGTAGCACACTGCCCCCTGGTAGGGATGGGTGAACACAGTTCGGATGGTCAGAGTTCGGACCGAAACTCAGTCTGTTCGGACGTCCGAACTGAACATCCAAACTGAACTCTCGAATGACCAAACAGTTCAGTCATGTTTGGACGAGTTCGGATGAGTTCGGAGGCAGGAAACATGTCTTCCCAGGGCCGAAAATTAGATTTCGGATTCAATTTCGTTTTGGTTTTGGTTTTGCTATTTTTGAATGTTCGGCCAAGTTCGGCCAAACCGAACTTGGCTGAACCGAACTATCGAACCCAAACTTGGGTTTCAAACTGAATGACCGAACATCCGAACCACATTCTGTTCACCCATCCCTTTCCCCGGGCCGGGGAGCATCCCCTGAGCCGGGGAGCTGATTATGAAGATATGGGACCCCACATTTCTTCCCTGCCTTGGACCCCGCTTAGGGTAAGGCCAACCCTGCCCCCCACCCATGTGTTTGTTGTGCTCCCAGCTGTACCCAGGTCATGCAGCTGGTGGATGAATCCCTGGCCCCGGGCATATCAGTTCCATACTCTGGTTTAACTCTGGAATCCCTGGCCCCTCCCCCTCCCCGAATCCCTGCCGGGATCACACTGGCACGTCCAACAGACGTGCCGGCTGATCCCGGTGGGGATTCGGGGAGGGGGAGGGGCCACATGGCACAACATGTGGCTGGACGGCCCCGCCCCCCCACGCTCCCTCGCCGCCCTGCTGGGAGACAGGTGGGCATCGCGGCCAATGCGGCCGCAGCACCCGCCCGCACTGACCACATCCCAGAATCCTGCCGTGGATTCCAGGTCGTGGTAGCCATCCAGATGGGACAGGCCCCTTCATCGCGGCAGGGAATCACATTCACCACACAATCGGGGCCGATTGCGTGGTGAATGTGATTCCCCGCCGTGATTGACGGGGGTGCACATCTGGGGGGGAACTTCCATTCCCCCCAACAGACGTGATGAGACCTTGC
The DNA here is from genome assembly GCA_003113815.1 of Sphenodon punctatus. Taxonomy (NCBI): domain Eukaryota; kingdom Metazoa; phylum Chordata; class Lepidosauria; order Sphenodontia; family Sphenodontidae; genus Sphenodon; species Sphenodon punctatus. The sequence goes on from QEPC01008985.1 coordinate 210,125, forward strand.
TCACTCGGTGGGAATCCACTGTGGTTGAGCGTGATCTCGTCACGTCTGAAAATACCCAATGACTTATCTCACACTGGTGGTGTTGTGAGTGGGAGCTAGACAAAGATTGTAAAGTTCTTTGAACACTGAAAGTGCTACAGTGTTAAAACAGGATTTATTACTCTTGGGGTTTGCTGCACAGAACTTCTCGTTTTTGGCTCTCCCACACCCCATGGCACCAAAAGAGTATTTATATGGCTTTCAGCAATGATGTAACTCTGTTAATTTTAACAGATTTGATTCTGGTTCTCCCATGATGGAATTTGATATTTTGCTATCATTATGTACAGAGTGGGTGGTAGTTTTACTGTCCTGTGATATGAAAAATAATATCTCAGATTGTTTTCAGAAATTACTGGCAATCTCCGGTTGTGTACTATTTGGCTTTTCATGCTTCTTTCAGTGATTAGAGAATAGCATAAACGTGGGCAGAAACTGTCTCCATCTGGCAGAGCTGCACACTTTGACTCATTTTGAATTTGAGGGAAGTCTGCCACTAGCTTTTCAACTGTCTTAAAGTTGCAGCATCTCCTTCCAGACACCGCCCCCCCTTCCAATTTCCTTTAGAAGCTAAACATGGAGGAATGCACTAAAAGCTTTTATCATGCAGTTCATCTACGTCTCTGGACAGTATCACTGTCTGAACTATGACTCATTCAGAGTCTCAGTAGGTTTTCTATTTCCAAGTGAAGGCTCCATTTGTTTTTGTTTTAGACAGGTTTAGGCTACAGTGGAGTTGTGCTATGGGAAGGAGGCATATGGTATACGTGGCAAAGATGGCACATTAGAGTAAAACTAGTGCTTAATTTGTAAAGAGGTGCCAAAGTTCAAACCTGCCACTAAAGGTCTGACTCCTGGAGCCCAAAAGCATGGGGTGTACCAAACAGTGCTGAACTAAAAACTGTTGTTCACAAATCAATGAGAAATCCTGTAAGGAACATTGCCAAATGAATATTCGTTAAAATGTTTAGGTGTTCTTTACACGAAGCGTAATAGGGAACGCCTTATGTGGAGGTTGCACCTGTCTATGCCCCTGTATCATCTCTGGAACTACACCAGCTAGGTAGACATGATAGTGGGATACCTCATTTTAAAGGTCTTGCTGAGACAAGGCCGAAATGCCCACCCCCATGTTTGTGCGTTGAAGGGTCCCAGAGATATGAGGGTCTATAAACCCCTAATGGCATGGTACAACCATTACTGATCCCTGCCTGGCCATTTCCCAATGGGGCCATTCCCAAGCCACGTGGATTCCGTGTGCACAAGTGCATGCACACGGTTTCTGTGCGGCACTATGTGCTGGCAACAGTGGTGCACATGCACGTCTGGGTGCAGGATCCGCAGGGCTCAGGATAAACCCCAAAGGCTGTGACAAAAGTGTGATGTCAAAGTGCCTGGTGACCAAGGGTCATAGTGCTAAGTGCCATGGTGACCAGTAGGGAGGTAGCCATACAAACCCCTAATGGCATGGTACAGCCGTTACTGGTCCCTGCCTGGCCATGTCACAATTGCCATGACATGGGTGTGATGTCACAGTGACCAGGAGCCTTAGTGATAAGTGTCATGATGACCGGTAGGGAGGGGGCCAGAGGACAGCGGGGGTAGGGTGTATAGGCAGCGGGACCAGCAGGGGAGGGATTAGGTTGGCAGGGAGGCCTAAAATGGGGGGTTGGTGGGTCGTAAAAAATGCCAATGCTTTGCATGTATGTATGCCCTGGGTGTACATCTTTCCTCCCTTGCTGAGTGTGGAAAACATTTCATGATTCTGATGCTTTTGTAATTTTTCAGTAATTTTTAGGGGGGTGCACTGGGCAAAATGCCATTTTTGTTATCATTGTTATTTGTATCGTTGTACCAAAAATAAAATCTTCATTTGAAATATGAAGATTTTATTTTTGGTACCAGTATTGATTCCGATTTTATATATATATATCCGCCTTCCGGACTTGGTAATATTTCCCATAGAGAATCCACCAATACAATGGTCACTAGAAGAAAGGGAGAACTTTTGGATATACAGACTTTGTATCCTTACACCAAAAGGCCTCAACCTAGAAGTCAACACCTTAGATCATCATCGTTAGTACTTCTCCCCTCCCTTTCAGTATCACCTGTCTTGGAATTCTTCTTTCTTCAACACTCTACACTGTTACCTTGTCTCCAAGCAGCATACACTTTAAATTAGGGCTGAAACGCAAATTCAGCTTTTTCTCGGTTATCGCCGAGAATTGCGATTCTCGTCTTGTTCTAAGTGAGAAGTGATAACTGAGAAAATTGCCATTTTTTTGCCGCAAACAGTTTCTTGAATTACCATTTACCGTTTATCAGATTGTCGTTTATTGGATTGTCATTTACTGGATTGCTGGTTACCATTTATCGGATTGTCATTTATTAGATTGTCATTTACCAGATTGCTGGTTACCGAGTTACTGTTTACCTAATTTCCAATTACCGTGTTCCGAGGTACCGTTTGCATTGAGTTATATTGTTATTATCAGTTCTTATAATTATAATGATCATTATCATGAACATAAACCAACAAACACAATAAATTGACAAACATGATTAACGCTAAACATGATAAATGGTAAATGGTAAACCAATAACTAGTAAACACAGTAACCGGTAAACAGCAAACTGGAAAATCGAGTCTCGACCGAGATCTCGACACGGAACCGAGAAAGCTGCAAAATTTCTACAGTAACTCTAGGCTATCACAATATTGCTGCGAGAACCAATTTGGTTCTCGTTTCAGCCCTACTTTAAATCCAACTGGTTGCTGAAGAAGGCGGATGCTGAAACGTTTAACTAAAAGTTTTAATTTACCTCTGTTTGGTCATTCATTTTTTGACATAATTATAAAACAGACTAGCCTAAATACCTATATAATATCTAATCTCTCTCTATATGTACACAAGTCATATCTATCTAAAACTAAGGGAGACAGGGGAAGGAAAAAGGAAAACTATATATTATCTAATCAATATAACTATTCTAATCTAATCTATATGTCTATAATATATATTTATATATAATCTATACTACCTATCTCTATATAATGTACAGGGGGGGGGAGAAGGGCAGGGAAAGGAGAAAGTAAAATGTAGGATATGAGGAAGGAAAGGTATTGGTAATACAATGAGGGCTAGGGAGGATTTTTGTGTGCAAGCACCACAGTTCTGTAAACACAACCTGACAAGCAGAGCTCTCACAGAACAGAGAGAAAAAACCTGACCCTCCCATTATAAAGGGTTGCAGTGCCCTCCCACAGAACCCCCCTGATTGGTTGTGGGAGGCAGCAGGCATTGAGCAATCAGAGTGCCATGAGACTGCTGGGCCTGCTTGCACTGCTCATTGGCCAGCGATACATCCGTCAGATACTGCTGAGCTGCTCACCCCTCCCAACACAGGCACATTTCAAGAGTTCAACCCTGTTTAGGGTCCGAGATGTCTGCTCCCTCCTCCCCTCTCCACATTTTCCCTCCAAAACCCAACTGCCACAGCACTGATAATGACAACGATAATGACATTGTTGTTTTTGTTATCGTTGTCATTATCTATTGTTTTTTTCATTATTGCAATAATGATAATGAAAATGACATTTTTCGTTATCGTTATTGTAATAATGAAAACGACATGCACACCCCTAAGGTCACTTAGCGGTATCTTCTGTGATGTGTCCGTATTTTTGTGTCCTGGTGTTGTCGCTTTCCCGGCTCCCAGACCCATGACTTTTTTTTTGCCTCCAAGTGCTCTTCTCCTAATCAGGAGGGGTGAAAGGGAGAAGGAGAAGGAGGCTGTGTTTGCCATGTCTGGTCTGTGCATCTGTGCCTAGTACCTCCTTCTCTTGCCAATGTACCAAACATGCCGGCATGTACCGAAAGAACTGAAACAATTCCCATTGCTGTAAGGCTTATTAATGAAAGGCTTATTTTCATGTATACAGTACAGTCTTAGTCAGACATAGATTCTATGGGTCTTCTATCAAGATTAGTAGACCTCTTCTGTTATGTAAACCTCTCTTCTGTTGTGTGAATCTCTATGCTAACATTTTGCTGTAGAAGACAGCTTCTTCAGGAGGAAACCTTACATGGCGGGAGGAGAATAAGTTTCATGGTTTAAACAACCTTTAAATCCTTTTGAACCCCAAGGTGAACTATTTCTGTGTGAATATACTTTTTTTTAACAACCATGAATTGTTTCTACACCAGAACCTGCATCTGTTTTAGACTCTGGGCTTTACTGTTTTGAAGGACTTTGTACGAAAGGAAGACTCTTATATTTTTAGGATACTTTTTGTATTCAGAGCTCTCTGTCTATCTTGTCATATATTTCCTGCTCTTTTTTGCCTATTGTAAAATAAACAGATGTGTGTATTATTTTAAGCAAGGAGGTTTGTCTTTTTTGAGCTTGTTAATGTCTAGCTAAATAATACCTCCTAGACCTAGGTTGTTCATTCCATTAACAGGAACAAAGGAATGGGACAAAAACCTGATAACTTTCTACATTACAGCAGAGGCAGCAAACAGGTAACTTTAGGCAAAACAAATGAATCATCATTTCAGCTCTATGGGCTGGTGGTGCTACCTTGCTAAGACCCCCTTCTTCACAAACCTCCATTGGAAATTCCTCCTAGTTCAATCAGAGTAGAGCTAAGTGTCTGCCAGCTGTGCTTTTTGATCTCCCCAAAGGTGTAGTGACAATACGGGCAGGTGGTGCAGCTGCACTGGGCTCAACAAGACTAAGGGCCCATATGCCACTGTGGTGTTATGTACCCTGCTGCTAGGAGAGGGGGCACATTCCACCTTCCGTTCCAGGGCTCATTTCAACCTAATTATGCCTCTGGCTCCCCACTACACCTGAAATGAAAAATGTCGGTGAGTGCTGCTTCTGTTGGAAGCAGGGCATTCGCCAAGATTTGTGTGTCATGGAAACCTACTGGCTTTCCCGCTGTTCTTTCCATTTTTAAAATATATTTTGCACATTTAAAGGGCTACCATGAGCCGGTCTCAAGTCCCACTAAGCACTGGGGGCCAGGGGGAGTACTGGAATTTGCCAAAAATGCTGTAAAACTGGCATTAAACTGTCATAAAATTCCTGGACGGTGATAAAAAAGTCCCAGAAAGTGACGAAAAAGTCCCATAGAGTGATTAAAGTGATGGACTGAAATGGCAGAAGTGCACAATTACCAGACAAAGAACCGACCGACACTTGCAAGCATTCATATAAGGTCGACATTTTTCTTCAGGGTGGCAACACTTACTCTAGTCTCAGCCCTACTCCCCACCGAGGGATCTGTCCCCAGTGTGGGAACCACTAGACTAGAGGATATGTGTACCGTAGAGCAATATAACTTTGTGTCTTCATGCTTTTGTGGTTTCATGTCAGGTATGTCTCATCCTTAATTGTTTCAAAGAGAAATTTGGGGGCTATTAGTTTATATGATCGGGCAAACTTCCAGAGATTTAGAGTCTTGCTTCAGTTGTGGTAAGCATTCCAGCGTCAGAATTTGAATGTAAAATGAACTTTACCTAAATGTCCTGGGCTTTTGAGAACCCAGGCTGGAAATCTTGTATTAAATTACTTTCTGGGAACTTCCCTGACACTTTGAGGCTGGAAATGCCAGAGGTCAACCAGGGTGAAGGGTCAGGCCGTGGCTTACATGGCATGCTTTTCACGTCTAAGGTCCCATGTTCAAACCCCTGCAGCTCTGATTAAGGATCTCTGGTAGCATGCCTGGGTGAGGCCTCTGCCGGGGATCCTGGAGGGTCTGAGGTAGTACGCCTGGTTAAGGCCTCTAACAGAGACCCTGGAGACCTGGATTTGAAACCCTGCTGCCTTGTCAGGTTATGACAATACTGGGCTAATTTGGACCATTGGGCTGACTCAGTTAAGCAGTTCATTATATCCTTAATTTTGTCACTTGCATTTCTGGTCCTGCCAAGGGGCAGCCTGGAGAGATTAAATTTATTTTGAGATTTGGGAGATGTTTGGGGGTTGGTTCTTATCTCACATGTCCCTACTAATCAGTATTTCTGGATTCCAGAAGAACAGGCTTCTTTTTTTTTATTGTATTCTGACAATGCAGATTCACCGGCCTGGCATCATCCAGAAAACATGGGAAAGAGCGGTGCAAATGTAAGGCATCACTAGAAAAATAATGTATTTACGTGTCTTTGGCAACAAGAGGTAGAAGCCCAAAGAATGTTGGGAACACCCAGCAAGAACCCAAAGGAGCTATCTGGGTTACAAAGGGATAAGGACCAGGGAGGGCCATGCATAGCTGAGATAAGCAGAATCTCAAAGGTGCCTCATTGCATGGGAAAACCTTAACAGGAAGAGGCTGTTCAAGTCACATAGGACAAAGACTGATAAGACTCCTTGTACCATTGAGATTAAGGTATCAGGCTGCAGCCAAAGGGACTCCAGGGACTGGATCATTATGGTGCTATAAGCTATTGGACAGAGATATACAATAGGAATGTTTGTTCCTGGGCGGAGGGTCCTCCATAGAGGTCACTGATATTACTAATTTGTAATTCCCTTAAGAAAGAAGGCAACGCTGTTAATAATAGTTAAGAAATGTTGCAAGATAATTTCATCACACTCAAAAGAATGGTAGGCATTTCCTATAAAGTCTCTAGTGTGGGCTGACTATGCAACTCTTCTCTGAAAAATGGCTTTATTATAAGACCCCTTGATGTACTCTCCACCTTGCACTGCTCAATGGGAGGAAAATAAGTACTGGCTGTGTACCAGATGGTTACAGTTTGGTTAAGTGCACATATTTCCTGGGTGAGCAATGGAAAATACTAATAACCACATCAGTCTCCCACATGTACTGTAATAACTATGATGTCTCCTGTCTCCAGAGCAAGCCATATTGTTTGCAGAACACGAAACAACTTTCATAACCTCTGGCAATTCTTAGGCATCTAAAGAGAAAACTTCATGACCAGAATCTCTGCTGCTATAAACTGGTGTATACACTTGATCAATATTGGATTTAAGTTGAAATGAGTGTACCCCCCAAAGTGAGTAAACCCATCAGGTATATCCTACTCAAACTGAAAGTGGTGGTTCAAACAATAACAACTATCCATTTATGTTTCATCAGGTATCCGTTTGGGCTATTCCATTTTGGGTTTCCCTTCTTTTGTATTTTTATGTTCAGTCATTTCCATTTCCCAGTAATTGGGTAATGCCATTTTGGCAATATCAACACTTGCATATGCACAATTACCAAAACTGATGTAATCATATTATCAAAATATTAAAAAACAAAATACAAGAAACTAAAAGCCCTCAGACCCTGAAATGGAACACACACACACACCAAGGATATCAGAGTACCTATTTTGGTCACATATATTATTTGGGTACTTGAAGGGCTATCTGAAAATGTGATGAATACCCATCAGTAATCAATCTACTACCTGTTTCGCCTCTTGATTTAACCAATATAAGAACTACAATACTGAGTCAGAATAATGGTCCATTTATCTCATTATCCTGCCTCCAACACTGTTCAGTTCCTGATGATTTGGGGAAGAGTTCAAACACAGAGCATACATAGAGTGATTCACCCTTTCATTCACTCTCAGAAGCTCAAATTTGCATGCATTGATGATCTTAGCTAATAGCCATTGGTGAACCTATCCTCCATAGACCTATTTAACCCTTTTAAAAAACCCATCTAACTATTCACCCACCATCCAATGGCCATGAATTCCACAGGTTAATTATTATTTGTGTGAAAAAAATGCTCAAAAAGCACACTTCCTTTTGTTTGCTTTACACCTACTGTCCATTTATTTATTTCATCAGGGTGTCTAGTACTTGCATTATGAGAAATGCTAAAAAGCAATTCCCTACTCACTTTCTCCACAACATACCTGGTTTTATGGACCGCTACCGTATTTTCCCTTTCACAGCTCAGTAGTTTTCACGTTAGACCTTGCAACCCTTGCACTCTGAAATGAGGGACAGCAACTCTCAAAATGAGAGACAATGCGGGACATGATTTACATATATTATGCAAATTCAAAGTAGTCCATTGTCTAAATATGAGGCTGGGCAAAAAACCCCAAAGTAATCTTAAACCTGTGTCCTGTCGGTTTTTATGTCCAACCTCTATCACAGCACTTCCCTTAACTACTTGGCCTGCACAATTCACACCCCTATGTCCAGTGAGCTTTACAGTTTACAAAATCCTCCTTCTGCTTTTCCCTAACTTTTATATTATCTCTGAGTGGAAATAGACATGATGGCCACATGGCGGCAGCCAGACCTGGGCCAGGTTGAGAAGCTGCAGAGGACATGATATGGACCAGGTCGAGCTGACCAACAAACTAGGGATAGGGATGGGCTAACGTGGTTCGGAAGTTCGGAGTTCGGACCGATCTCGACCAGTTCGGTCAACCGAACCAAACTTCGGAACCGAACTTGATTTCCGAACTGAACCAAATTTCCAAACTCGACTCTGTTCGCCCATCCCTAAAAGATAATATTCCATTTAGTTCAACGGGGTTTGAATTTCTGAAATTTGTTTGGATGTTCGGAGTTTAGACCGAACTCGAATAGTTTGGTCGACTGAACCGAACTTCCGAACCGAACCGAATTTCCGAACTGAACCAAACTGAATTTCCAAACTCAGTTCTGTTCGCCCATCCCTAACTAGGAATGGGCAAATGCCATTCGGAAGTTCAAAGTTCGGCCTGAACTCAGCCTGTTCGGATCACTGAACCCGAACCGACCGAACTGAACCTGATTCCAAACTCCAAAACAACTGAACAGTTCAGTCAGTTCTGATCGCTTTCGGGTGAGTTTGGGTGGCAAAAACGTGTCACTGGAAGGCAAAACGTGATAGGGGGGGTAGTCAGCTGAGGGGCAGACTTCCAGGCACCAGGGGTGGAGAGGCTTGGAGTAGCAGCCAGCCTGCCCAATCACCATCCCTTTTCACCTCAGACCACTGGCTTAGCAGTCTGCGATTGGCCACGGGCTCAGCTGCACGGAGCCAATGGGGCTTGCAGTGAGGTGGGCGCAGCAAGAAACAAAACTGACTGGCTTCCCTCTTCCCAATACCTTCTGAGCTAGTCACTGTTTCTGAACACCAGGCGTTTCAGAAGGCTCCCTCTCTCAGCAGTTTTTGCTCCTTCCTATTTCAAATCCATTGCCATCCTCCTCCTATTTCACCCATCCAACCCATTTACCTCCATATTATTTCCTTCCAGCGGTAGAGGCTTCGAGAATGAGATCAATAAGAAGTGCTGTCGAAATATGATACTGATTGATGCAGCCAAAACCGAGTTATTCGTGATCAAAAATCAGTTCTTCTGGTTCGCACATGCTCAGTATGTACGGAGTTTTCAGCTTTGTGCTTCACTTATGTCACCAGCTGATCAGTTAAGCACCTGGTGACATCACAAAGGCTTTCTGCTTCAGACAACTGAAGCTCTGAGCAGTCAGCAATAAGTGTGCTTCGGTGGGACAATCCTGAGCACAAGGGAAATGGTATTAGGAGGTATGGGTGGTATGAGGAGCAGGGATTGCTGAGGGGATGGGTTTGGTTGGGGGGTACTGAGGGGAGAGGTCTGGTGGGGGGAGCAGGGGATGCTTTTATGTGTGTGGAGCAAGGACTACTGAGGGGTGGGGTGCAGGATCAGGGGGTGCTTGGAGGGGTGGGGATCACTGAAGGGAGGGGCACCTGTCAACAGCCACATAACTGTAGACACTTAAAGTGTGATAACTGTGATTTGGTGGGACAACCCAGAGGACACACAAGGGAAAATGTGGTATCAGGAGCAGGGATTGCTGACGTGGCAGAAGTGGTGGTAGGGGCCATGCCAAAGGAGTGGCAGCATGCAACAGCAGCAGCCAGAGCCCATCACCACGCCCCAAGCTTCACAGGCATGATTTGGGGAGACAGGGTTCAGAGGCTCCCAGCAGTGGAACTAGTCTGGGGGTGGTTCGGCGGTGACTCCTGCCAGCATCCTCCAATGCCACGCAGGGCACTGGAAGGCCTGCAGGACATGAGGCTGTGGCTGTCTCTGCTGCGGCTGCAGGATCAGGTGCTGCTTCCGATGTTCCTCCAGGGCCACCAACATCCCCTATTGTTGAGGTGATCCCCAGCAGTCCAGGGCTGGTGGATCCCACCCCAGTTGCTAGAATCAGCTATATAGGGGGGCACAGGGAGAGTGGCAGCAGCATGGCAGGCACAGGCAATCTAGCCTCAGGATCCCAGTACTCCCCTTCACGGGACATCACCATGATCGGGGACAGTGAGGAAGAGTCAGACACTAGTGCCAAAGAGGAGGTGTCTGCAGCTGAGGTGATGGCTGAGCCTCCTCCCAGAGCTGTGTCACCAGTGCCACCAAGTTCTCCCCCTCCTAGCAGCGCTGGCAGAAGTGCGCCACCCGGGGTGGGCCAGAAGGCAGGAGGGTGGAAAAATTCTCTGTCTGGGAACATTTTAAGCTGGTGCCGGCAGCTGATCCCAGAGAGGTGCAGTGCATTTTGTGCAATAAGCTGGTGAAGCGTGGGCAGGTGCTTGCCAGCCTTGGGACAACTGCAATGGCAAGGCACCTCAAGGCATGCCACAGTGCTCTGCTGCTAAGCAGGAAGGCAGGGGAAGTGGATGCCAGTGGGTTCCCGACTGCAGCAGCGGCCAGTCGCCAGGCTCCTTCAGCGGGCAAGCGTCCCGCAGCAATTGCTGCTGCCTCTAGCAACAGGAGCAGTATGAGGGCAGAACAGCAGGAGGAGCCTCACAGCAACATCAGTCCACATGGAAGAGCTGGGGTGGGGGCAGCTGCCAAGGCCATCGGGTGCTGGAGGGCGGCGTGGCTTCTTTCAGGAGAAAGCCAAGCGCCTGTTGGCTGAGATGATTGCGCTGGAGCACAGTCCTTCTCTATTGTAGAGGACAAGGACTTCCAGCAGCTGATTGGATTCCTGGCCCCCCAGTTTAAGCTGACTTTCTGCTCCACCCTGAGTTGGACTGTGGTGCCACAGCTGTACAGGGCTTTGAAGGAGCGGGTGAGTGAGCAGCTGGTGGGGGCTGAGGGGACCACGGTCCACTTCACCACCGACCTGTGGTCCTCCAGGAACACCCAGCACACCTACCTGGCAGTGACTGCACACTGTGGCAGGACCCAGAGGCAGTGCTAAGCAGTGGCAGGAGGGGTCCTGAAGCAGGGTATAGGTGGACAGCTCCCACACCTCAAGGAACCTCGAGGCAGCCCTGGCCACCATGGTGAGGGAGTGGGTCATGCCAGACATGGCCTTCACCAAGGGGTGTGTGGTCATGGACAACGCGGCCAATACACTCAAGGCAGTCCATGACGGGGGCTTCACAAGCATCCCTTGTGCCTCACACACCCTCCATCTTGTGGTCAAGGACGCTCTGGGCTTGGGGATAAGGGGATTGGGCCAGACACCCTTAGCTCCCTGGTCGACCGGGGAAGGAAGCTGGTGGGGTTCTTCAATAGGAGTGTGAAGGGCAGCGAGCTCCTCCAGAAGAAGCAGGCCGAGCAAGGGTCCCTGGTGCAGCGGCTGGTTCAAGATGTCTCCACCAGGTGGAATTCCGCCTTCCTGATGCTCCAACGGCTTCTTGAGCAGAAAGCTGCCCTGCATCAGGTGGAACTGGAAACAGACATCGAATCACCTCCAGGGTACAACAGGGAGGAATGGCAGATTTTCGCTCACACGGTCTTCGTTCTGAGACTGTTCCTGGCTGTGACGAAGACCATGAGCAGCTCCACTACCACCCTCAGCCAGGTGATCCTGCTGGTCCCTAGTCTCCAGAGGAGCCTGGATGAGATTCTTGGGGGGGTGAGATTGTGGCCCTGCGGGCAGGAAGATGTTCAATGACGCACTTGACATGACATGGTAGCTGAAGGCGGGGCTGAGTGCATGCTTTGATGAGCTCCTGGGCTGGGAGGAATATGTCCTGGCAACTAGGGATGGGTGAACAGAACCGAGTTCAGAAATTCGGTTCGGTTTGGAAATTCAGTTCAGAAGTTTGGTTCAGTCGACTGAACTATTCGAGTTCGGTCCAAACTCCGAACTTCCGAACAAATTTCAGAAATTCAAAACCTACTGAACTAAATGGAATATTATCATTTAGGGATGGGCGAACAGAGCCAAATTCGGAAATTTGGTTCGGTTTGGAAGTTTGGTTCAGTTGACCGAACTGGTTGAGTTTGGTCCAAACTCTGAACTTCCAAACTGCATTCGCCCATCCCTACTGTCAACCATGCTGGACCCCAAGATCAAGGACAGCATGGCACGCGAGACAGCGATCTATGACCTCCGGATGGGTGCGCTGGTGCAGAAGGTCTGGCAGGCAGAGTAGGCCATGCAGCAGGACGCCCGTGGGGATGGTGGGAGTGGGAGCAGCAACCCCTTACACCCATTTGGGTCTATTCCTGCCCCCAACCCTAGTGGTAGAAGAAGCACCAGCAGCAGGATGAGCAGCAGCAGGACCCCTATTGCCAGCAGCTCCTCTTCTGTGCAGGCCACTCTGGGGAGCATAGGGCCCAGCACAAAAGGGCAAGCAAAGTGGCTGATGGCAGTGGGGCAGGTGGTGCCCACCCAGAGCTACCAGAGGGAGTATGATGGTGCCTAAGCAGTAGTAGAGACCTACCTGGAGGAGGAGCCATGCACTGATTCCAGCAGCGATCCCTTGGCCTACTGGGACAGCAAGGCCAACGTGTGGCTGGCCCTGTCGAAAGTGGCCAAGGGTATCCTGTTCTGCCCACCAACCAGTGTCCCCAGCGAGCTGGTGTTCTCTGTGATGGGGGACATTTGCTCCCCTCACCGCCTGAGACTGGGGGCCAAGTTGGTGGAGCAGTTGCTCTTCTTGAAGGTGCTGGGATTCCGCTTCTGGGATTCCCCGAGCTGCCCCTGGACAAGGAGTGATGGTGCAGTGGCACACGCCATCCCATGCCAGGGGCAGTCTTGGGACGGGGCTCCTCCTCCTCCTCCTCCTTCTCAATCTGGGCTAGGGCTACTGCTCCTGTGCTGCTGAGGTGATGTCCCTTCCTCCCTCCCAATGCCTGGCACCCGCATTGCCTCTCTCTGTCTCTCTCTCATACTAGACGGCCTCGGCCACCTTATCTGACTGATCTCATGATGCAGGGCGGCATTGGGAAACAAACTGTAAGCCTGCCAGCTGGCCTATGGCTACACGATCTCAGCCTGCCTATGTGACGCTGACTGGCTCTTGCTCTCTCGTGCTGCACAGTGTTTGCTAGCCTATCTGAGTGCCTTGCTGTCAACGTCCTAGCCTGCCTGCCCTACTACTTCTCATTCTACACTGCCTGTCTGCCCGCCCAGCTTGCCGCCAAGCTCAAAGCATGCCTCATTCCACCTTCCTGCCTCCCATGCCAAGGTGCCTGTCTGCCTACCAAGTTTGCCTGGCGATGCTGGTGCAAATTGCCCCCAGGCCAGGACAATATGCTGTCTGTGCCAAGGGTTCTGTACCTTGGCAACCAATGTCTGCTTCTATTGCTGCCAATGGCCCGCAGGCCAGGCCTATATGCTATCTGTGCCAAGGGTTCTGTACTCTGGCAACCAATGTCTAGTGATGCTAGTGCAAACAGTCCCCAGGCCTATATGCTCTCTGTGCCAACTGCCAAGGGTTCTGTACCTCAGGTTGCCACCAAGCTCAAAGCCTGCCTCAGCCCGCCTTCTGCCTCTCATGCCAAGGTGCCTGTCTTCCCACCCAGGTTGCTGCCAAGAGACAGAAAGAGAGACAGAGACAGAGAGAGAAATAAGAGCAAGAGAGAGCATGTCTCCCCACTGCTAGAAGGAGAGAGACACGATCCCACCCATGCTGTCACCTGCACTGTATGGTCAGAGAGAGAGAGGGAGAGAGAGAGAGGGTCCCCACTAGAACAAGAGAGATGGGGTTGAGGGGAGGCCAGCTCAAGCTGCCACCTGCCAGAAACAGGAAGAACTCCCATCTGTGCTCAAGTGCCCGATGCCCACATCCAGCAGCAAGCCTACCAGAGTGAGATGGAATATAACACAATGTATTATATGTGCCTGCCTGTCTGTGTGCGTTCCTGTACCTGCTGCTACCACCTACACCTATAGCACAACCGAATGAAGTGTGTCTAACCATGCACTAATTCTACGGACATCATTCAATTCCCATAGGCTTTAGGCTGTCATTCCACTGTACCTGAAGCAGCCAGTCATGCCTGCCCATCCCAGGAACTATCAACGAGATTCTGGGGCCATCATTCCAGTCATGGGGGGCTGTCACTCCATTCTGGGTGCTGCCGCTGATCGTGCCTGTGCCTGACTGGCCAGCGGCCACCAGCGCCCACCTGCAAGCCTGCCCCCCCCAGCCTACTCCTCCACACCTACCTGTGGATGCCCGCTCCCAAAAGAGCCTGTCTCTCTTTCTCTCTGGCACACCCACACAGACACACGCCTGTCTCTTATACACATCTAGATGTGTATAAGAGACAGGTCTGGGGGTGGCACTGGCAACCTCTGCCTTGTCCTGCACAGCATGGCACCAGCACCGGCATCCAATTCCTCTCCGAAACAGGAACACAAACAACACCTAAGCAATATCATGCATCTGTCTCTTATACACATCTAGATGTGTATAAGAGACAGGCTCAGCCTGGGTGTCCTGCGCAGTGTGGCACCAGTGCTGGCATCCAATTCCTCTCCGAAACAGGAACACATAAACAACACCTAAGTAATATCATGCATTTATGATGATGCCTCTAGTCCTCCTCCCTCCTTGGGGTGCTAGGGATGTCAAGGGGAGAGAGCGATCCTGGCTGGCACGTGCAAATCCTGCCCTCTTTGGGGTGCTAGGGGTGGCAACTAGAAAGAGCCTGGCAGGCACGTGCAAATCCTGCCCTCCTTGGGGTGCTAGGGGTGGCAACTAGAAAGAGCCTGGCAGGCACGTGCAAATCCTGCCCTCCTTGGGGTGCTGCTAGGGAGGGATAGCAATGGAAAGACCCTGGCTGGCACATGCAAATCTTGCCCTCCCTGGGGTGCTAGGGATGTCAACTGGAAAGATCCTGGGCACGTGCAAATCCCGCCCTTATTTGGGGGTGCTCAGAAGGGATGGCAACTGGAGAATGGAGACCCTTGTTAGGGATGGCTGGCAGGCACATGTTTGGGTGGGGGTTCTGCTCATGCTTGTGCCTGTGCCTGACTTCTGGAAGAGCCCCCCACACTACCTGTCTCTTATACACATCTAGATGTGTATAAGAGACAGCCTAACAGGTCATAGGGAAATCCATTCCCTGTTGTTCCAGCCCCCGTGCCTTACCTTGCAGATGGCGATTCCGTTACCCTTCTCATAAAACCTCCAGACATCCAACCTTCTCTGCTGACTTTCTGGGGGTGGCACTGGCAAGTCTGACCTCCGCCTGGGTGTCCTGCGCAGTGTGGCACCAGTGCTGGCATCCAATTCCTCTCCGAAACAGGAACACATAAACAACACCTAAGTAATATCATGCATTTATGATGATGCCTCTAGTCCTCCCTCCTTGGGATGCTAGGGATGGTAACGGGAGATGGTGACCCTGGATGGCACATGAAAATCCTGCTCTCTTTGGGGTGCTAGAGGATGCTAGGGATGGCAAATGGAGCGATCCTGGCTGGCACGTGCAAATCCTGCCCTCTTTGGGGTGCTAGGGGTGGCAACTAGAAAGAGCCTGGCAGGCACGTGCAAATCCTGCCCTCCTTGGGGTGCTGCTAGGGAGGGATAGCAATGGAAAGACCCTGGCTGGCACATGCAAATCTTGCCCTCCCTGGGGTGCTAGGGATGTCAACTGGAAAGATCCTGGGCACGTGCAAATCCCGCCCTTATTTGGGGGTGCTCAGAAGGGATGGCAACTGGAGAATGGAGACCCTTGTTAGGGATGGCTGGCAGGCACATGTTTGGGTGGGGGTTCTGCTCATGCTTGTGCCTGTGCCTGACTTCTGGAAGAGCCCCCCACACTACAGTACCCTCTCTCTCTGTGGCATACATCCACTGCTACTTGCTGATGCCCACAGTTTGTGCCTGACTGATGCCTACCACCCACGCACCCACTCGCATGCCAGTGAGTTCGCTCTAACCGATAGAGCCTTAAGTTTCTTGTCCTCAAAGTAAAAAAAAAGTTTACAAACCTGGAAGCAGTGGCAGCACCGCCTGTGTCCACCGGCTCTTGCTCCTTCTCCACCACTGAAGGTCCAGCAGCAGCGGCAGGAGGAACCTCTTCCTCCACCACCGGCTCTGCCACCTTGCTCTTCCCCCAGGCCCAGCGTTTAATGGTGGTCACCTTCTTCTCCATTTTTTTTAGGGATAGGCGAACGCGGATTGGATGTTCGGAGTTCGGACCGAACTCGGTCTGTTTAGATGTCCGAACCGAACTCATGAACGAACGATCAAACAGTTCGGTCATGTTCGGATGAGTTCGGGGACAGGAAAAATGTCTTTCCAGGGCCAAAAACTAGGTTTCAGTTTTGATTTGGTTTTGGCTTCATTTTGGTTTTGCTATTTTTGAACATTTGGCCAAGTTCAGCCAAACCGAACTCAGCTGAACCGAACCATTGAACTCGAACTTGGGTTTCGAACTGAACGACCGAACATCCAAACCGTGTTCTTTTCGCCCATCCCTAATTTTTTTTTTAAACAGACACTCCACCAACAACAGTCACCCACCAACACTCACCAACCAGCCAAAACAAACACAAACAGCCAAAACACACAAGCCCTATAGCCAGTCAGCCAAACATGCACTCTCTCGCCACACAGCTCCGCACGTACTCGAATTTGCGGTTTCCGACGCGATCATGGGATCTCACGATAACTTTGCCGAACGCCCAAACTGAACTGAACAAACCCGAACCGAACAGCCGAACTTGAACTCTGCGAACGACCCGAATGGCCAAACCAAACAGGACCGAACCGAATGACCGAACCCGAACCACGATCTGTTCGTCCATCCCTACAACAAACGTGCCCACAACTGCACCGCTGAGGAGAGCAGGGACATGCACAAACACACAGCTGTCTGTCTCTACCCCTGCCCTACATCTAGCACCCTTTCCTGTGCCATGATGAAGAGCCATGGCGGCCAAAGACAGCCAGTCACGGCGGACAGTCATGACGGACCCAATCTGGGCCGTGTTTTCCAGGTCACGGCAAATGTGATTGCCCGCTGTGATCCACTTTGGCCCAATCAGGCAGACCTTAGCCTAAGCTGTGACCTGGACGTAGTCCATGGGTGAGAGCTCATGCTAGCCAGTGACACAGCCTGGGGCAATCCTAGGCCAACGTCTGGTGGCACCTTCTCAAACGTGCAGGTGTGGTCCGGTGCAAATGGGTCAAAGTGGGCTACTGTGGCCAAATGTCATATCTGTTTTTACACAATGACAGATGAATTTCCGTCTGGATTTTCTCATGGGCACATGGTAGAGAATAGCCTAACAGACAGGCTGGTCTGAGATTTTTTGTTATTGTTTTTTTTAATGAAATTTAATGAAAGAAATGACAACAGAAGCCCCTTAACCAGGTCCAAGTTCCAATCCTTGATCTGCTGACTTTTTCAAAAGAAAAAATTAGAAAATATAGATGCTTTTACACGCATTGCACACACACCTCTGCTCCACCTCGCACCCGGGCGGGCTGTCTGTTTAAAGGCGACCTGCCAGATGTGCAGGATGGTGGAGCAGAGGTGGAGCAGGTGCTGCCTGCTCTACTCCCGCCCCATGAGCGGTACTTTGGGACATCCCGGAGCACCACCAGTGGGACAGGCCACCCAAATTTGGGGTACTGGCCAGAGGCTAAGCAGCAGTCAATGCTCAGCGGAGAGCCGCTGCAGCTCTATACCCAGATGGGGATTGCCACAGGAAATGCCATAGAGCTGCAGGCAGCAGCCTAGAGCAGCATCCAATCTGCCCCAAAAAGTAAGTATGGTGTGTGGGAGGGAAGCGCCACATGGGCAGACCATGGGCCACAGCAGCGCCAGGCATTTCTGCTAGCAGCAGATGTGGGGCACTTCCATGTCCTTCTAAAGGCACCCAATAGCTTCACCAAAAACAAGGCTCACAGAGGATAATAGAGAATCCCTTAGCAATGGTATGGGATGGTCTGCTTTGAAGTTTCCTGGGGAAACCTGGATCTTTCAGGCTGGAGAATTCAATTAATTGTGCCATTGATGACTCTAAGTTTGCTGTCTTTCAGACCTCCCTTCCTAACATGTGACTCTGCATACAGTTTTCCGTGATTACGGGACAGATAACAAAAGAGTTGGTAAATAAGGGATGTCACCCAAAATGCAGGACACTGAGAGGTATGGCCGTCAAGATGCCATCTTCACCAGCATAAAATTAGCATTAGGAAGAAACTATGGCTGAAACGGATCAGCCATTTTGTTTTCGTGGATTAAGTCTGGGTTTTTGTGTTGTCGCTCGGAATTCCAATGCAGCTCTAATCTGTATCAGAACTTCATGCAAAGTTCCGGATGCAGAACACTGCCATGT
This sequence comes from Sphenodon punctatus, assembly GCA_003113815.1. Taxonomy (NCBI): domain Eukaryota; kingdom Metazoa; phylum Chordata; class Lepidosauria; order Sphenodontia; family Sphenodontidae; genus Sphenodon; species Sphenodon punctatus. Next base: position 228,662 of record QEPC01008985.1, read on the forward strand.
GCCTGTGGTGAAGCACTGCGGGAAATATTTGCAGGATCAGTTCCACTGCTTGGTAGAGTGCTTCACCACTTATTCGCGTGACCTGGGGAGGAATGGATTGACACAATGCCCACTGCTCCCTGAATTGTATTCTAGTCTGCATTCCACCAAATGGATTGAAACGGCCATATCTATTGAAGACAGAATCTGTGCCAAAATTCCTTTTCAGCCCTAGAAGCAACTAAATAAAGATGTTTGTAGCAAGGTGTTAAATTTCTGTAAGAATCCAAGTCTGCAGAATTTCTGCCTCCTCTGTCATTAAAAACAAGCTATTGAACAAAGCCAGACCCCTACTGTCGTAGTAAGAAAACCTCACTCTACACCTCTTTAAAATAGAAGAGACCAGAAAGCAGTCTCCAATGTCCTCTTTACTTCCAGCGTACCATTCCGACAGCAACGGAAAGAGAGACCCTCTCCCACTGTGAGGAATAACTTGGCTTCCCAGTGGGTTGTATTATGGAGGCATGGTATTGATACAATGGAATGATTCAGAAAAAAAGAACCCAAATAGGAGAATCGTCTCTAGAAAACTGAACGCCAATTACAGACTCAATGATATTTCTTCCACACTTCACCCCACTCTGTCTTGGTCATCGCCAAAATTAACATAGAAAACTGTACACGGCATCTCTGCACAAAGCAACTGAAGCACTCCATTTAGGCCTTTCTGCTCCATCTTGTTAAGGTATACGATGCCCTGAGGGTGTATCTATTGGAATTATGGAATGCCTCGTGAACAATTTAGGCAGCAGGAAGTGTGTTTGCTTTGAAGTCATTTATCCAGATTGCTGGAACTGCAAATGGAAAGCTATCATTTCAAATAGAGACAACCCCACACAGTTATTAGAAAGCACTTAAATGACAAAATGAAACAGTAAGTACGTGAGGGGAAACAATAATGAAACCATTTTATTGAAAGTAAGTTAGCTTAGAGGCATCCCATTGGTCTCCCATTTGGAACTGGGACATGCTGTCACTCTTTTTTGGCTTTCATGGCTGGGACACTGTAGGCACTGAGGTCATGGGCAGTCTTGACAGGTTAAGAAGTAAGACCTATTACAAAGTCATGGCAAGCAGACCAGTGGGTCAAGCTGGGATGCAGAGCAGAAAAATAGGATAAGAGGTCAGAGCTGGTAGATGAAAGACAAGCCAAGGAGCAGCATCAAGGTACAAGTCAGAAGGTCAAGACTGAAGGTCAAGAGAAATCGAGTGACCAAGCCAAAGGACAATCCAGAATGTGGAGTCTAGGAATAGACTCCAGAGAGTTAGTGCTGGGAAGTACTGGGACTTCTGGGTCATGGGGACTTGGGAGGTATGGAGGACTTGCAGGATTGGGATCTGGGGTTGAGGCCTTGCAGGATTGGGGTCTATAGTTGAGGTCTGGGAGTTGGTCAGGGAGCATCAGCCAGCAGTGGAGCAGAGGTCTGGAGTAGAGAAATCAAGCAAGCAAATATAAACAATATCAGGGAGTACTAAGCTAAGGTTTACAGCTGATGCCAAGGTCTGGAGCCAGTGAATCAGTCCTGGGAAGGGGTAAAGCCAGGGAAGCTGGAGCATTACTAGGTAGGTGCTAGGAGGCTGGAACAATGTTGGGTATACTGAAAGCAGAATGACTGAATCTGGAAGAGTACATGCATCACTGACTACTAGCACTGAGCTCTGAGGGGAATAAGACATGGGCATGTAATATAGCTAGAAAGGAGTCTTGGAATCTCTCAGCCTAACCTACCTTACAGGATTGTTCTGAGGATTGATACACCAGCAGAATTCCCAACCTGTTCCCAGCAAAACTCCACTGTCTGTTTCCAGCCAAATCAACCACAAGATGGAGGCCCTCTATCCCGGACTTGGTCTGCACCAAATTGTGTTGTGTTGATTAGTTCTATGTGAAGTTCCTCTGAGTGCCATGGCGGGGGAGGGGTGTATTAATTAATTATTATTATTATTATTATTATTATTAACCAGCCAGAGACTTACCATCCAAGGGCTTCTCAGTAGGGCAGCTGAGATGGATCTGGAAGAGGTTATTAATGCAGTTCATCTGGGAAGCGATGTCGACTCAGTTAGGGATGCATTTTCACTGCGTTTCCCCCAACATCTCAAATGTGGAAAATGCAATAAACATGGGTCCCTGGTCTTAGTGTAGGTGCAGCCCTGATAGAAAGTCAGTCCAAGGACAGAGGCCAGGAGGCTGGGACAGAAGGCTGGGGGAACGACCAGAACACAGGATGGATATGTGTTGGAAGTAAGACTGGAGGCAGGCTGAAGCAGGACTGGAGGGCTCAGATCAAGCAGGGAAGGCAGACCAGCAATCAAACAGTGAGGAAGGGCTGGCACAAGCACACACTAAACTGTATTCCACCACACTTCCTCATCCTGCTGGGAAGGTTTTTATGCCAGGAAGTAGCCAATCAGGCAAGCAAGGGGTGTGGCTTGTGCTGTTGCAGAATTCCATCACAGCACTCATAACTATGCCAGCAGTCAAAGCAAGACAGAGATGCTACGGGGTAATCACTGTCTGGAAACCCCAGAGACACTGGTTCAAGGCCTGTCTCTCCTGATAGGCACAAACCAGAGGCCCATGGTCATAAACACACACTGGGGCCCATGCCACCTGCATTCCCTCTTCCTTCCTGCTCTTTGCTACTCTCTGCCCACTAGGGAACTCATATACCCATCTGGGCATAAAGCAGTGTGGTATATCTGCTCTCTCTCATCTCACTACCATTGGGCACAAGGACATACCTGACAACAGGGGAGAGGAAGGAAGGATGAAGAAGAAGCAGCAGAGGGTAGGGGTGTACATGTCATTTTCGTTATTACAATAACGATAACGAAAATTGTCATTTTCATTTTCGTTATTGCAATAACAAAACCCACAACCGAGGATAACGATAACAACAACCGAGACTAACGATAATGATACCAAAAACAAAAACAAAACCCACAATGTTGTTATTGTTATTATTAATGCTGTGGCGGTTGGGTTTTGGAGGGAAAATGTGCAGAGGGGAGGAAGGAGCAGACATCTCGGAGCCCTAAGCAGGGTTGAATTCTTGAACTGTGCCTGTGTTGGGAGGGATGAGCAGCTCAGCAGTATCTGATGGATGTATCGCCAGCCAATGAGCAGAGTAAGCAGCCCCCTGCAGTCTCATGACACTCTGTGATATGCCGGTTGCCTCCCACAACCAATCAGGGGGGCTGTGGGGGAGGGCACTGCAACCCTATATAATGGGAGGGACATGCTTTTTCTCTCTGTTCTTGGAGACCTCTGCTTGTCAGGTTGCGTTTACGGAACTGTGGTGCTTGCACACAAAAAATCCTCCCTAGCCCTCATTGTATTACCCATACCTTTCCTTCCTCATACCCTACATTTTACCTTCTCCCTTTCCCTACCTTTCTCCCCCCTGTACATTATATATAGATAGGTAGAATAGATTATATATAGATCTATATTACAGATATATAGATTAGATTAAATTAGAATAGTTATATAGATAACTGATTAGATAATAGATAGTTTTCCTTTTCCCTTCCCCTGTCTCTCTTAGATTTAGATAGATATTAGTTCCATGCTGGAATTCATAACGATACTTTACGGATAAAAAAACCAGCAACATGGTTTGAAATGGTACTGATACTGATAATGATACAGATAATGACAACGAAAACAACATTGTTGTTAACAACGAAAATGACATTTTTGAATAATGAAAAATAAAAACAAAAACATGGGGGCCTGGTGCACACTCCTAGCAGATGGAGCAAAGGGGGCAGCAAAGTCAAAGGAGGGCAGACAGGGAAGCAGAAGGCCTTCTGACTCTGAGGGGTTTTGCGTTTCACCTTACAGTTGTTTGGTCCTTCACAGCAGAGCCAGAGCCCAACAGCAGGAGAAAAGGGGTGAGTACAGCCAGGAGAAGCAAACAGACTCATCTTTCATGTAAAGAACTGAGGTTTGAACGAGCAACCTTGGGGTTCTTCAAAGCATGGTAGCTGAATGGTGAGGTGAAGGATCAGGCACGGTGCACCCCCTAGGAAATCAGGGGCAATGCCCCTCCTGTCCCAGGACTCCACCGACAATCATGCTGCTGAATTCTGGTGTTTTGTTTTGTTTTTTAATTAAAAAATAAAAAATATCGCCGCCACTTGACTGAACCCATAGAAGGTTGCTACCTTCTAAACAAGGTTCTTCGAGATAGCTTCGAACATACTCACAACTGAGCTGTGCGCATGGTGCACAACCCAGTTGTGAGAATGTGAGAAGCCTCTCAAAGAAGAACCACCAGAGCATCGAGCCTGCCCCGAGGAGCTGGTGGATGTGGAGTCCACCTCCGAGTCTGGGGCACACAGTGGCTGGCTCCTCCTATTGGCTCAGCAGGACCAACAGGAGGAACCAGCCCCCCCCCCCAAGGGTTCCTTAGGACACCTAAGGAAGCCTTCAGGGACAAAAAAGAGGCGTCACATTCTATATGCAGTATGGGCACCTAGAAGTGCCATCCATACCGCATAAAGGGAAACCAGCAATGATTTAATAGTGCTGCTTGGGACACTATTTCATTGCGGAGGGTAGCACCAGCGCTAAAGTCCACAAAGGCCACAGGACTCCCCTCACTCACAGACTGTGGCTGTGTAGTGTGGGAGGGGGGAGCCTGGGATTTGCTGCACAGCTCTTAGGCTCCCCCTCCCTCCCAAAACCCAGAGGGAGGGGGCGCCTAGGAGCTGCAGTGCTGCTTGCCAGAGCCAGAGGCAGGGTCTGCTTGAGCTGGTTCTTCAGCTTATTCCTGAGTCCTCAGTGTTTCTGTCCTGCTGGCTGACTGCCTCCCTCCCTCCTTCCATCCAATCTAATGCTGCCTGCTGCCTGCCTGTGCCTTCCTTCTTCTCTCCTGCCTGAGTGAGGACGCCACACTGGTAAGTGACCTGTCTTCTTGGGGCCATCCCCCCAGACCCCAAGAACCCCAGGAGCAAAAGAGGTGATGGGACTGAGTGGGAGAAAAATGGGGGTGGGTATTATGGGTTTGAGGAGCAGAATGGAGGCCTGGGGGTGGGATTGGGTGGGGCTGTGTATAATGGAGGCTCTTGAAGGAGGAGAATGGGGGTCTGGAGGAGGAAAATAGGGATCTGGGGTCAAATTGGGGGTGGGAGCAGAATTGGGGTCTTAAAATTAGTGTTTTAAAATGTTTTAGAATTAGTGTTTAGTGTTTTAAAATTAGTGTTTTAAAATTGCTGCAGATAAGGGCACATAGAATAAGTACTGAGTTTTGCTTTTCAATCACTGTCACCAAGTAAGCAATGTTCAAGCTGATACAAGAAGATATCGTGATTGCTTTATATCTTATGGATGAAATAGTGAATTACTAGGCTTGTTATCTTCTGGATGAAGTAATGAATTGCTAGGTATACAGTGCAAAATAAGTGCATTGTATTGGTTCAAAACCAAAGGTTATATGAAACGTGTGTTTGAATTGGTTGGGTAACAATTACATGTGTTTTGTATTTTATAACAAGAATAAAGTTCCTTAACAAATCTATCATGCCAGTGTTAGCGTTCAACTGTGTATTGAGTGAGAGATTTTTAAAACCATATTTGTTTAAACCCTCCAGAAATGCTGAACACTCTGGTGATATACCCTGTATTGCTTTGGTATATTAACTATTAATTTCTTATTGAAATTTCTTCCTTTATTCTCCCATGCTTTGAGCCTGTGATAAAATTCATAAAGTCACTGTGAACTAGCTAGTCACTTGGTATAAATGCTTTATGTTAGCAGGGAATCTGGCTTATTAATTTTAGGGATCAGTTAAGGGTGCTTTTAGATGTCGCAATACTTTGCTGGAGTCCATGAGTGATAATTATGGTGGCTTGAAAGCACTCCTAAGTTTTATTACCATTTTGTGTTGTGTTAATGATTGCAAAAATACTAGTCGTACCTTTTTAGGCTAAAATTTCTCATCTATTATCTTCAGGCGTAGGTTAATATTCTTTGGTTAAAAGTGCTTTTCCTGCATTTTGGTGTATCTTTCGTTGAATGCCACATGGTGAGTGCTTCCTGCCCTCTCCAGAACTGTGCATGCCTCTTCTCCCTTTGTAAAACTCTATGCAGCATTTATTGTGTGCCATTTAGGATATCACATAGTCCTGTTGGACTTTGCAGTACTTTCTGTGCATTGTAGTTGTGACCATGATTGTTGTGCATTTCAAAAGGGCCTGTTGTTTGGACAGGCATTTGAGTGCCGGGGATACAGTGTAGGTAGATACTAGAGATGCTGGTCTGGATGGAACTGGTTTGGTGGCAATGCAGGCCTGAAACTGGTCAAACTTTTTTAAAAGGACCTGTGTGTTTGGACGGGCATTTGGTTGCCGGGGATATAGTGTAGGTAGGTACTACGGATACTCATCTGGATGGGGCTGGTTTGGTGGCAACGCAGGCCTGAAACTGACCAAACGTTTTTAAAAGGGCCATTGGCCAGGCTCCGCCTCTAGGTTCGCCAGCGGAAAGTTCAACCCACCCACTGCCCCACCAGCCTCAAAAACCACCAGCCGTCATTGTGAAGGAGGCTATTGCAGCCAAAAGGACATCCTTTAAATAATGGAAAGAGAGTCCCAATGAGGTAAATAAAGAAGCATATAAGCATTGCCAAAGTAGATGTAAAACGTTAATAAGGCAGGCGGCCAAAAAGGAATTTGAGGAGCAACTTGCTAAAGATGTTAAAACTAATAATAAAAACTTTTTCAAGTACATCAGAAGCAGGAAGCCTGCTAGACAGTCAGTTGGGCCGTTAGATGACATGGGGCTGAAAGGGGTGCTAAGGAGGAAAAGGACATTTCAGAGAAGCTTAAGGAGTTATTTGCTTCGGTCTTCACTGGGGCGGATGTTGGGGAGATACCCACGCCGGAACCTTACTTTGTAAGTGATGAATTGGAAGAGCTGACACAAATCAACATGACTCTGGAGGAGGTCCTAGAGCAAACTGACAAACTGAATACTCACAAATCACTAGGACCAGCAGTTGGTATTCACCCCAGAGTTCTGAAGGTACTCAAATGTGAAATTGCAGACCTACTGTTGGTAATTTGTAACCTATCACTAAAATCGGCCACTGTACATGAGGACTGGAGGGTGGCAAATGTAACCCCAATATTTAAGAAGGGATCCAGAGGTGATCCTGGAAACTACAGACCAGTAAGCTTGACGTCTGTGCTGGGCAAAATGGTGGAAACCATCATTAAGAACAGAATCGTTGAGCATGTTGATAAACATGGCTTAATGGGGAAGAGTCAACATGGATTTAGCAAAGGTAAGTCATGCCTCATTAATCTGTTGGAATTCTTTGAGGATGTAAATAAGCATGTGGACAAGGGAGAGCCAGTAGATATAGTGTACCTGGATTTCCAGAAAGCATTTGATAAGGTCCCACATAAAAGACTCTTGAGAAAATTAAAAAGTCACGGGATAGGAGGTAGTGTCTTACTATAGATCGGTAACTGGTTAAAGGATAGGAAGCACCGAGTAGGACTGAATGACCAGTTTGCAAAATGGAGAGATGTAAAAAGTGATGTGCCCCAGGGACCTGTATTGGGGTCGGTGCTGTTTAATGTATTCATTAATAATCTGGAAAAGGGCATTAAGAGTGAGGTGATCAAAATTGCAGATGACACCAAGTTATTCAAGGTAATTAAAACACGAGCAGACCGTGAAGAACTACAACAGGAACTTACGAGACTTGATGCCTGGCATCTAAATGACAGATGAGATTTAATGTGGACAAGTGCAAAGTGATGCACATTGGGGGAAATAATCCAAACTATGAGTACACAATGCTGGGTACTAAGCTAGGAGTTACCACTCAGGAAAAGGATCTGGGATTGATTGTGGACAATACACTGAAATCCTCAGCCCAGTGTGCAGCAGCAGTCAAAAAAGGAAACAGAATATTAGGAGTTATTCACAGAGGGATAGAGAATAAAACTGAGGATGTCATAATGCCTCTGTACAAATTGATGGTGCGACCGCACCTGAAATATTGTGTGCAGTTCTGGTCACCTCATCTCAAAAAAGATATATCTGAACTAGAAAAGGTACAGAGAAGGGCAATGAGAATGATAAAGGGTGTGGAACGGCTTCCATACAAAGAGAGGCTTGACAAGCTGGGTCTCTTCAGCTTAAAGAAGAGAAGACTGAGAGGGACATGTTAGAGGTTTATAAAATCTTGAGTGGTGTGGAATGAGTAGATAGAGAACAGTTATTTACCCCCTCAAACAGTACTAGAACAAGGGGACACTCCATGAAACTAGCTACCGTCAGATTTAAAACAAATAAAAGGAAGTACTTTTTCACTTAATGCATAATTAACTTATGGAATTTGTTGCTGGAGGACGTTGTCAAGGCCACTAGTATAGTTGGGTTTAAAAAAGGACTGGATAAGTTATATATAAATTCTTTATTGTTTGCCGTCAGGCTATAACAAAATCCATAAAAACCAACATTAAAACTTGTGTATCCACAAAACATACATATATAAGCAAAAATAATTATCGTCAAGTTATTACCACACAGCCTAAACTTACTCCCCATTTCCTCCTCCATAACCCTATAATACCCTACCCGACTTAGGAATAACCTCCATAACCTCCCTGCGGGAGTTAGGAATCTACCACCACCACCCGCCCTCAATTAAACACTCCCCCCAACCTCAGGGCTTTTGGGCCTCCCTTGCTCTAATAAAAATTTGGCAAAATTTAGCCATGGCCCTTGCTCTTTCCGAATCTTTACAATCGAGGAGTCTCATCAACAAAGTCTCCGAGTCTCGGTAAGCTCCCCCCTCCGCTAAGATATACGTCTCCAAGATTGAGACTCTAGCCCCTGCCAAGGCTGGGCAACGAAACAGAATATGGTCAGGGGAATCCATCTCTGGGCAATTGCAAAGGGAGCAAAGTCTCTCTTCTTTGGGGATTGCTCCCCATCTCCCGTCCCGCATCTCTGAAGGGTATACATTGCATCTCACGCTGGTAAAAACTCTGCGTTGGTTATAATCAAGCCACTGAAATAAGTAGCTCCACTCACTCACTACCCTACCTGGGGGACTGTATGCGGGAGCTACCTTCTGTGCAGTAAGGAGTGCCCTCTTCCTCTGAAGTTCTTGGTCCATTACCCTTCTTAATAGCAGACTCCACCTGTTTGGGGCCCACCAACCCCAGTGCCTCTCTGGAGAAACCTAAAGATTTTATTAGTCTCTCCACCGGTTCTAAACATAAATCGATGAGCCACTCTCTCACTGCCAAACCAAGCAGAGAGTCCTCCTAAGGGGAAGATAGGATGATCCTAACCCAATACTTCACAATCGATATCATAGCACGGGACCATAAGGACACACTCCCTGTTTCCAACCTTAGCAGTATTGCCGGGGTTCCAGGTGGAACACCCAAAATCACCCGCAGAAACTGGTTCTGAACAGACTCCAGTTCCTCTACGAATGACAGGCCCCATAAAGGGATTGCGTATAAGCATTGCGCCACCGGCTTTGCCCGGAATAACCGGAGTGCTGGAAGGACCAATCTCCCCCCTTGGGCAAAAAAGAATTTTTGTATTGCTCCAGATGAACTCCTACATTGGGTAAGTACTTCTCTTAAGTGGGGCATCCAACTTGCAGAGGCTGACATAATAACTCCTAGATATTTGTACTCGCACGCCTGTTCTATAATATTTCCTGCAATTTCCCAACGATGGGCTCTCCCCGGTCTCTTTCATCCCACCACCATCATCTTAGTCTTCCCATAGTTTATCTGCAGTCCCTCCTGCTGGCAAAACTCCCCAAACCCTTGCATGGCCCTCCTTAGTCCTACAAGGGACTGGGAAATTAGCACTGTGTCATCTGCATACAGGAGGGCCGGAACCCTCCTGCCTGCGATCGTTGGTGCATGGCTATTCAGCTTCCTAAGGTAAGATATAGCATCATTCAAAAAGAAATTAAACAACAGGGGAGCCAGTAGGCACCCCTGCCTGACCCCTCTCTCTACTCGTATTTCCTCCAACAGGGAAGCTGCTGAGTTCACCCTAACCCGAATAGTATTCCCCTCATGCAATTTTTGTACCAAGAATATTAGTCTACGGTCTATGGTGGTTGCACTAAGCTTTGACCATAATCTCTCCCTGTCTATCGAATCAAATGCCCTTGATAGGTCAATAAAACAAAGGAAGCATTCGCCTGTTTGGTATACACACTTATTAATGAGCATGGAAAGAACAAGCGCCTGGTCCAGCGTTGACCTACCCCGCTGAAACCCTGCTTGCTCCAAGTCCAGAATCTTAGTCTCTTCCATCCAGCTTCCTAGTTTCCCTGCAAGGAACTGTGCATACAGCTTCCCTACAATGCTTAAAAGGCATATGGGTCTATAATTCTCGGGTTGGTAGGGATCCCCCTTCTTATAAATGGGTATAATGACTCCTTTAAGCCACGTCTGAGGCATACTTCCCGAGTTATTAATTTCCGTGACTAATGGGGCCAACAATTTTGCCCACCATTCAGAGTTCATTTTGAGTAATTCGGGTGGGATGAAGTCCTCCCCCGGGGCCTTCCCTAACTTCAATTTCCCTATATACTCCAACACCTCCCCCTCTGTAACAGGCGGCCACTCAGGGAGAAATTCACCATTAAATCTAGGGATCATTGCCTCCCCCTTCTTGGCAAAAATTTCTGCGTAAAATACCTCCCAATGTTCAGCTGGTATTGGTGCTCCCCTCATCCTACCTGCCTTAGCCCTTACACAGTGCCAAAACTGCCTAGAGTCTTTCTTCAGTGCTGAAGCCAAAAGTTTCTACCATTCGTCTTTCTGGAAAGCCAATCTCTTTAATGCCAGCAGGGTCCGATACATCCTGCGAAGTACAGCAAGCTCCTGCCTGTTATCAGGGGACGGGTCACCCCTTACTCTCCTTGCAGCCCCCCGCACCCTTCTTTGCAGGTCCCTGCACTCACTATTAAACCAAGGGGGGCCCTGGTTCTTACAGGGGGCTCCTCCCTTCCTAGCTGTCAGCAGCGGGACCAGTAAGGTCAGCAGTTGGTCAAAGCTGCCCCTCAGATCTCCTCTTCCATTAATTATCTCACCCAACAGATATCTCAAAACTACCTGATGAATGAGTTCTTGAAAACTCCATTGGATCTCATCATTCCATTTCTTCCAGAACAACCCCCCCTCATTGCCAACACTTTGCCTGTCTCTCCCCTCATCCACACTCCTATTGCTACAGGGGATCACCAACTGTAGGGAGATGGGGAAATGATTAGTTTCAGTCCTCAGTATAACTCGAAAATCCCTAACATAGGAAAAAAAGTCCAATGATAATAAACAATAATCAATGGTACTGGACCCTCGGATTGAATGGAAGGTAAATGCTCCATCGCGATCACCCTTTGTACGTCCATTCAGAATCACTACATCAAATTCCCTCTGCAAATCCACTAATTGCCCTGCCCCAGGACCAATTACCTGGTCGCTTGAAATGCGGCTCGGAAGGGAAGGTTCGTCCTCATCTAACTGTGGATGCCAACCATCGCAAACTGGATTACCCAGACACGTATTAAAATCTCCCCCCAACAATATTACCGCACCAGGCTCTTGACTGCTCCATTTAGAAAGTTCTTGCTTCAACATAATCCAGAAATCTTCTGGAAAGAAAGGCGATGTACTAGGTGGAAGGTATATATTTCCTATCAGGATATCTAAACCTGACTTAAATTTACAAAGATGGAATGCAAAGTTGGATTCCAGGAAACCACAGCTCTTTATTTCCACTTGCAACTCCTGGGCGACCAGTAACACCAGGCCCCCACTCGACCGGCCTGGCACCTCCAAAGGAGTTGCTGGCAAGCAATATACTATAAACCCGGGACAGCTAAAATCCCTTAACGCCCAGGTCTCTTGTAGCAATACTAAGTTGTATCTGGCCAAAAAGGGGAGAAAATCAATATCCTTCTCCCTAGATTTCCAACCCGCAATATTCCAGGATAGGAGTTTAAACGTTGCGGGGGGATCTGTTTGATGTCATTTCTCCCGCGCTGAAGGGCACATAGCCCTAGCTTCTAGGTTAAGCGGCCCACCATCATCCTTCTGACCGCTGCTCATAAGGAGACCCTCGTCTAGTAGACATCTGCCTACCCCCCGATTTGCTATCCGTTGCTCCTGTAATACCTCCCCCTCTAGGGCAGCCCTCCCTGGTCCTTCATCCAAAGAGATAAGTTCAATGATCACGGGAGCAGTAACCAAGGCCATACGCGAGGTGGAGGAATGATAGTCCCGTCCCCCAGGGCTACGCAAGGCATGGGGCCCCAACCCAACACCTCGCCACCCCTCAAGGGAACCATGCGGTGACTGGGGGAGGGGTCCAATGCCCCCCCTTATTGGACGTTCCCCATCCAATCGGGAGGAGGAGCAAACCACCGACCTCCGAGCTTTATTATCCCCCAACTGCTTACTCAGACATCCAAATTTGCCTAGGAAATCCACTTGGCTTTGTTGGGATACTGCCTGAATCTCTTCTCCCCCACTAGTTGGTCCACCACAGTCCATCAGGGAACTTGCATTTCTAATTACCTTAGCCAGTTCCCTGCTACCCCCTTCTCCACCCTTCTTCCCCCCTTTATGAGCCCTGGGTAAACCTAACCTACCGTCCCTCCCACAAGCCCCCTGCATGATTGACTTCCCGTGGGAGCAACTGCTGTATGTCTCTTGTCTGTGACCCATTACCTGTTATTACTTCCCCCTTTGGCCTTCTTCTTATAAGCCCCACAGGAGGGATTATTCGGTTCTCCTTAGCCGGGGGGGAGTGATACCCTTGGTCTTCCCCCCAGTAACTGCCCCCTCCCCTGCACTGGGCCTCTATTCTGATGGCCATACACCAGGTCTACCGCCTGAAAGCCTTCTTGCATATTCCCTGCCACTCTTGATACAAAAACTGCATTATCCATCAACCACCTAGTATTTTCCAGTATTAGGGAAACCCATTCCGCCGAAGCAAATTGGGTCCTTACTAACTGGCAATTTCCTTGCACTGCTATGACAGTAATAGCCGTAATATCATGCCTTGTAATAGGTTCATTCAGTAATACCCGGAGGTGCTCAGCGATATTTAGAGATGAGCTCCATAAGGGATGAGTACCATTTGCCCGAGGGCCAATTGTAAAGATCAGTTCATCCTGCAGGATCTTAAATACTGGCTTGGGCCCCCTGCTGCTCCCTCGTGTCCTCTACACAGACACCTTTAGCAAGCTGACCCAAACTCTGACCTGTGGCCCCGCATTCCATCTTTTGGTTATCAGAACCTCCCCTTAACCCCCCAAAATCATGCCTTCCATCCCCCTCCCTCCCTTGGGTACCTTATTTATTTATTTATTTATTTATTTATTTTCTAGATTTCTATACCGCCCCATCCTGCCATGCAGCTCGGGGCGGTTAACAACAATAAAAACAGTATAAAAACATTTAAAAACAAAATAAAATATATCAATAAAACAGGGCGTGGTACAGTCATAAATAAATATATAAGGTGGGGGATTAAAAATCACCCCCCCCTCCCTCCCAAAGGCCTGGGCAAACAGCCAGGTCTTACAGTTCCGCCGAAATATCAAAAGGCTTGGGGCCAGGCGAGCTTCCTCCGGAAGGGAGTTCCACAGCCGCGGCCCTACCACCGAGAATGCCCGCTCCATCGTGGCCCCCCGCTTCACACGGGGGACCTCCAGGAGGGCACCCCCGGCAGACCGCAGGAGTCGTTCCGGGGCGCGAAGGGCGAGGCGGTCCCTAAGGTAAGAGGGGCCAAGGCCGTATAGGGCTTTGTAGATCATTACTAGGACCTTGAACTTGGCCCGGCACACTATCGGCTTGACAAAGTAATAAGTTCATAGTTTCAATTTTCCATTCAGAATGTTCAATTGGGTAAACATAAAATGCAGAGTCTCTGTAGTAAGTGCTACATGGCTTGCCACAAAGTCCACTAAGCACCCCTCTTCTTCATTCACTGGACAAGGGTCCTCAAGCAGAAACCATCCCTCTGTAGTATGGTCACTCTTATGCTGCCTTGGGGTCTGCAGCACTTGTCCTTGGTCACCCAAACCGATACCCACCGCAGTAGTGGTCATCACTTGATTACTTCCCTGTAAATCTGGCATCTTGCCTGTTCTCCTCACCAGGCTACTCTCCCCGCAACCCCCCAAAAAGCTTTCCATAAGTCTCTGCTTCAGTATTTTCCCGGGGGGGAGGCCACACCCACCCCCTCAATCCTGCTTCGCTTCTGTTTCCTCGGCACTCCCCCTCCTTGCCTATCCATCCTACATGGGACATACCCTGTGGGACCTTCCTGAGCCATAGTGGTAGATAATAAGCCCATCTGGGTGCCACAGGATCGCTCATCATCCCTGACAGACACAAGGGGCATTACTCTCCTACCAGGGAGGCTTGATCCTCTTCCTCGGGGCCCATCATCCACTACATCATCCAGCTCACCGTGTAGCAGTTCTCTGCCACAACTGTTCCTGGTTTTTTCTCCCATCACAACAGCCACACCACAAAGGGACCTGAGCCCGGGGCCGGGTCACGCCGAAGGGCGCGCAAAAGGGCATGCCCTTTTGTGCGCATCCCTTTGGTGCGCTGCCTAGGCACGCGCCTATGTCGCGGCCATAGGCTCACTGCTGATTTTCCCTTCTTGCAGCTCCACAGGCTCCTCCTCCCCGCAGGTGGCAACAATAGCAGGAAACAGGTAGGTGATCAGCTCAGCGTGTCTGGAGAACTCTGCCTTCCCCGCTCACAGCACAACAGCCTCTGACTCACTGCTGATTTTCCCTTCTTGCAGCTCCACAGACTCCTCCTCCCCGCAGGTGGCAACAATAGCAGGAAACAGGTAGGTGATCAGCTCAGTGTGTCTGGAGAACTCTGCCTTCCCCGCTCACAGCACCGACTGGATAAGTTCTTAGAGAGTAGGTCCATTAATGGCTATTAACCAAGTAGCTTATGAGATGAACTTCTAACTGTCCGGAGCTGAGAGCAAACAATGGGAAATGGATTGTAGGATTGGGCAAATGCGGTTCGGAAGTTCAGAGTTCAGACCGAACTCAACCAGTTCGGTCGACCGAACCAAACTTCCAAACTGAACTCGATTTTTGAACCGAACCGAACCAAATTTCTGAACTCAGCTCTGTTCGCCCATCCCTAAAAGATAATATTCCATTTAGTTCAATGGGGTTTGAATTTCTGAACTTTGTTCAGAAGTTTGGAGTTCGGACCAAACTCGAATAGTTCGGGCGACTGAACCGAACTTCCGAACCAAACCGAATTTCTGGACCGAACCGAATTTCCGAATTCGGTTCTGTTTGCCCATCACTAATGGAGTGCCCATTGGGACTATTGGTTCTTCTCCCATGCAATCGAGATTGGCCACTGTCGGAGGACAGAATGCTGGGCTTGATGGACCATTGGTCTGACTCAGTCTGGCATTACTTATGTTCTTATGTTCTTATGATGCAGTCGGACCTAGACTTAAGGGTTCTACTAAAGGCCTTACCTGTGCTGGTCAGGCCACCCTCCACCTTGGCATTGCTCCACATCCACAGCTGCCTCCATATGTCAGGCAGGCCAGCAGCCGGAGGAAGCTGGATGGATCGTTTGGTTTCCTTTTCTGTTACCTTTCTTGTGCCTGGCTGCTGGCTTTGTGCTCTCCTCCCTGATTCCCCTTTGTTTGGCCTTGGACCTACTCCAGCACCCCAGTGGCAGCTGGTGGGTTCTACGGCTGGTGGGTCAGTGGGTGGGGCCAGTAGTGGGGGGGGGGAGCCAATAGTACGCAGGGCCAAGCAGAATTTTGAAATTACTATGGAATTTTACAGCCTCAGTTCCCCATCTGTAAAAAAGGGAAATGTGTGTGTGTCTGTCTCTCCCTGTGTTCCCCTCACCTGTGTCCTTCTTAGATTGTAAGCCCACTGGTAGGGACCTGTCTCCAATAGCCACCAACAGGCAGTGTGTTCAATGGCAGGAGTACCATAACAGCTAGCCCAGATTTCAAACAAACCAACTAACAGGTCAGACTCAAGAGTTTAACGCAATAATTAACCTGGGGTTCCTTCCATTTGCCTTCAGTTTCTCAGCCAAACACTGCAGCCGGGCTGCGTTGCAGGAGGGGCGGGATATAAATTTGTATAAATAAATAAATAAATAAATAAATAAATGTTTTAAAGCTTCTCTCCACAACTTTAGGAAAACTTGCTTTCTTAGTGAAAGCCAGAACACAGGCTTATCACAACTCTTTTCACGTATGGATTTTCAATACCCATATGTTGCTCACCCCACTTCCCTGAGTGGTGGTAAGTTCCAGGGACAGCCTTGCTGGGCCAGTGTCCCTTCGACAGGAGAGAGAAACTGGAGAGACTTACTGTTTGGTATAATAGTCAATTTATTTACAAATGTCCTAGTTCTTCCAGGTCCAGCACCAGAAGGGCTCCCAAAAAGGCTTTCTCTGTAGCCTTCTGCCCCCAAAGTTCAGCATGCAATCTCTAACCAGACTGCAGCTCTCTAGTACTCAGACACAGACTAAGCTGTCCCACTCAATACTCAGCATTACCCAGCCCAAACCATTGTTATAAGACATGGGGCTGGCAGACAAACATAGGTGTGGCTGATGACATGAATACAATGACTTGCATTCATGGGGAAATTAATCCCAACAGGGATTTGCATTCCCAGGGAGACCCCAAATCCATAACACTCACAAACATGAGGTGGCAACACTGAAACAGGCAAACTCTTTAAAATAGCACAACAAAAGAACCCCACACCTGTAATTTTAGAGCAATCAACCCACCCCAAAGTCCAGCCCATGATGGGGCCACCACAAACAGATCTCACCCCCTCAAATCTACTCAGTAACCTCAGGCTCAGGGGCCGAATGTGGCCAATGGTGAGGTTTTATGCTCTTTTCCAGCTCCTGGATCTGGCCCCTGGATCCACTTCCTACCCCCAAATACTAAAAGACTGAACTCAAGATAAGGGAGCAGAGATGAGGGCACACACAATTATAGGGGGTGGTAGATCCATGGCAAAGTTCCCCCCTTTCTCCCCCAATCTGCTCAGCGGAAAAACAGGCAACCAAGCAGAACCAATTCCAGTTCACATTGGGCCAGGAGGCAAAAAGCTTCCTTCACTTCCACCCCATCTGCTCAGGGGAAACACGAAAGGCAAATCCTCTCTGTCTCTCTGTCTCGCTCTCAAAAAAAATCACTTTTAGATGCAGCAGGTTAGAACCAAGTCCCCCATAGTGCACATGGGGTCAAAAATCTTAACCTTCCCCTACCCCCCCAATATGCCCAGGGGAAATGCAAGCAAGGCAAAAAACAAAAACAACCCTTTCTTTATTCACTTAAGCAGAATGTTAGAAGCAAGCCCCCACAGTGCACATGGGGTCAAATAGGGGACACAATTTAATCTTAAAGCACACAACTTTCCCCAATCTGCCCTCCCCACCCCAAGCTTCCAATCTACTCAGGGGAAGAAAAACAAATTTTTAATTTAAGTGGCGCTCAAGGGCCCTGAAACTTACCAGACAGGAGCAGGCAGCTTCAGTCATTGTCATGTGCAGAAAACTGGCTCAGCTGAAATGGAAGTCTGGCTCCGCCCACTGAAGGGGGGGAGAAGCCAGAGGGTCTGCCCTGGGAGGAGTTTTTTCAAAGTCCCCTGCCAGGCTATTGATTCTAATGGCTTCTGGGCTCCCATTGGAATCCATTGCCTGCTGCTGACCACTGGCTCCTGGCTATGATGGTTTGGGTGTTCACTAGGGGTGGGACTACTGGATCATCCTGTATCTGATACTGCCGGTATTTTGGTGTACCGGTAGTATTGGATTAACCCGGTAATCCGGCCCGTTTTCCAGATTCCCCCCCGTACCGGATTTTTTACATTGCGGCCATTCAAATGAATGGCCACAATGTAAACCCCCCACCCAAACACTTTCCCTCCCTGAGTCCAGGCTGCGCGGGTGGAAGGGGGGAAACCCCCCCACCCACCCTGCCCAGCCTGGATTTAAAAAACATTTTTTTTTCTTTAAGTCCCAAGTGCAGGCTCTGGGCCGCCGGCGGCGACCCGGAGCCTGCACCAGCATCCAGCAACAGGTAAGTACCGGTACTAGGGTGATCCCTGGGGTGGGGGTGGTTTAACACCCCCCCACCCCAGGGATCACCCTACCTCCCCACCCAGGGATCACCTACCTTGTGCTCTGGGTGGTGTCATCGGTCCAGCACCGGCAGCTTCAGCGCTGGCTGTGGCTGTCGGCTTCAGCGCTACTAGGCCTTCTGGTGAAACCCGGAAGTTCACCGGAAGGCTTAGTAGCGCTGAAGCTGGCAGCCACAGNCGGACCGCCACCGCTGCCACCGCCCAGAGCGCAAGGTAGGCAATCCCTGGGTGGGGAGGTAGGGTGATCCCTGGGGTGTGGGGGGTGTTAAACCACCCCCCAGGGATCACCCTAGTACCGGTACTTAGCTGCTGCTGGATGCTGGTGCAGTCTCCGGGTCGCCGGCAGCGGCCTGGAGCCCGCACTTGGAACTTAAAGAAAAAAAAAAGTTTTTTAAATCCAGGCTGGGTAGGGTGGGTGGGGGGTGCTCCCCCTTCCACCCGCACAGCCTGGGAGGGTGAGGTGTTTTTTTTATTCCATTGATTTCAACGGGGACAGTTCCCCATTGAAATCAATGGAATAAATCCGGTACCGGTATACCGGGTGCAATCCGGAAATCTGGTTTTTTGAGAACCGGTAACCGGTAAAACCGGTAACCAGTATTCTGCCTGGTATCCCATCCCTAGTGTTCACTCTGTAGAGTGACCCACCTTACATCACATCACAGCCTGCCAGGCCAGGCCAAGCCATCCAGGGGCAGAAGGGAGGGGAAGGAGCCAGGAGCAGGACTGCCTGGGAGGCATGATTCTAAAGGCTCCTGGGTTCCAATTGGAACCCATTGCCTGCTGCCGGTCACATGTTCTGGCTGTGATGCTCTGGGTGCTCACTCAAGACACAGATTGCCCTGCCAGCTGGCGTGTGTGTTCAGGTCAGCAGGCCACACACAGGTGCAACAGTGTCAGAGGCAGAATAAGAGGTGTGGGGTATGCGGGTGCAGTCGGGCGGGTGTCATGGGAACAAGGGGGTCACTTCCCTGAGTGCCCATATGCAAGAGCCACCCCAGCAGCACCCTAGTCTGCTTCTCCTGTACCCAGGTCTGTGTGTTGGTCCCCAGTTTTCTTGTGATGTCCTCGGTCCAATCCTGCACCAAATTCCCAGACACAATTATGCACCAGCTTCCCCAACCCAATCCCTCACCAACTTCCTGGAGGGAAGGGATACGTCAGGATAACCAATGTAAATAAAGAAACACAAATAAAATAACCCACAGGGCCAGATTCAGGGAAATAAAAGCACTTGTGTGGGTCCCCTTTTAACATAGGAATTTTTGACAGACCTAACAAATGTTAGTACAGCTTTTGAAATTCTTTTACTCATAACATCCTCTTCAGAGACTGGGACTCCCTGAATTCAAGGCCTGTTCATCATGAATATAATATTTCTAATCTATTAATGGGTTGCATATGTTCCCCCTCCACCCCCCACCCAATTACACTGTTACTGTATGACTCAACCCATACTTCTTTTTTGAACTGGAACAAGTACTACCTTTCAGGTTAATTTAATATTCATTGGCGAGAGTTCTAGCCACCCCGAGATGCCTGAGGCAGGATGGGGTGGCATGAGGAGCCAGCGGCCCAGGAGACAAGCGAACAGGAACAGCAAACAGGGCAGTTTGCCTAGGAGTGCTGCTGTGAGCAGGGGAGCGTGTAGAGGACCCAAGGAAGGTAGGTGAAGGGTTTGTCTGGGAGAGGGGTCGGTGTTTATTTGTGGACAGGCCGTGTGCTCAGAGGGGTCTGTGTTTGTTTGAGGACAGGCCGTGTGCTCAGAGGGGTTGTTTCTGGGTNTCTGTGTTTGTTTGAGGACAGGCCGTGTGCTCAGAGGGGTTGTTTCTGGGTGGGGTGATCAGGAAGCAGAGTGTTTGACTGCCTGATTGTCCTATTGTGTGTGGAGGTTGCTGTGAATCAGACTTGATTAGGGGGCAGAGCTAGAATCTGCTAACTCAGGGGCCAAGCCACCAGAGTATATAAGAAGAGGAGACTGGCAATGGCCCAGGAGCCAGCGGCCCAGGAGACTAGCGCACAGGAACGGCAAACAGGGAAGTTTACCTAGGAGTTCACCGTAGGAGGGTGCTGTGGAGGGAACACCCTAGACAGGTGAGCGACTGTATTCACATATACACCTACGCTTAGCTCCCATCCCTTGTAGTTAAGTACATAACTAGGGGTAAGTCTAACATCTCACTAAACAAGAAGATGCAGACAGTAGACCAGCAGCGGGATGGGGGCTACCCAGTCTTTTGCACCAAGTGCCACATGTACGATTATCTTCCTGTTGGGGAGAGGTCACATGTGTGCACCCGGTGCAAAGAGCTCCTAGCTCTCAGAGAACATGTACGGTCTCTGGTGGCTAGAGTGGCCGAGCTGGAGGAGCTGAGGCAGACAGAGGGGTATATAGAGGAGTCCTTCAGGGACATAGTAGAACAGTCCCACCTCCACTCTGGAAGCCCCTGTGCTGCTTTGGAGGGGTGAGGTCTCCAGGGAGGAGAGCACAAATGTGAAATGGCAGGAAGCAATCCTGTAGCTGGGACCTGCCTTCCGGGTGATGTATTATCCTCTCACACCGAGGATATTTCTCCAGGGGTGTGTGCCCAGAAGGGTGGGAGTAGGACAGCTGTGGTAGTTGGGTATTCGATTGTTAGGAAGTAGATAGCTGCGTTGCTGGTGGCCATGACGAGGACCTCATGGTAACTTGCTTGCCTGGTGCGAAGGCAGCAGATCTTACACGACACATAGCTAGAATCCCACAGAGTGCTGGGGAGGAACCTGTTGTTGTAGTCCATGTTGGTACCAATGACATAGGTAGATGTAGGATGGATGTTCTGGAGGCCAAATTTAGGATTCTAGGTAGTAGACTCAAGTCCAGAACCTCCAGAGTAGCCTTCTCGGAAGTGCTGCCTGTTCCACGCGCAGGACCCCAGAGACAGGTGGAGCTCCAACGTCTCAATGCGTGGATGAGACAATGGTGCAAGGAAGAAGGCTTTAGATTTATCAGAAACTAGGCAGCCTTCTATGGAGGGGGGAGCCTATACAGATGGTATGGGCTCCACCTTAACCAGAATGGAACCAGGCTGCTGGCACTAAAAATTAAAAATGTGATAGATCAGTTTTAAACTAGAACCTAGGGGGAAGCTGATGGGCACTGTGGATTGCACAGTTCGGACTGTGGCATCTATGCAGGATGATGTTAACTTAGGGGATTTAGAGTTGCTTAAGACTGAGAAAAGGATAAAAATTAAGGGACTTCAGGTGGAATTTGCTGGAGAACAGATAAATAACAATTCCAGGGTTCCTGATAAAGTCCCCTATAATGTGCACACTATGAAGAATAAAAAGAATACACATAAATGTCTATATGCAAATGCTAGAAGCCTAAAAAGTAAGATGGGAGAATTAGAGTGTATGGCGCTAAATCAAGATCTAGACATTATAGGCATCACAGAGACATGGTGGAATGAGGATTACCAATGGGACACTGTAATACCAGGGTACAAAATATAGCAGAATGACAGAGTAGATAGAGTTGGTGTTGGGGTGGCTCTATATGTAAAAGAAAACATTGAGTCAAGAACAATTAAAATTTTAAAGGATGCAAACTGTTCCCTAGAATCTTTATGGATAGAAATTCCAGGTATAAAAGGGAAGAGCATTGCAGTAGGGCTGCCCCTGACCAGGACAGAGAGACTGATAAAGCAATGCTAAAAGAGATTATACAGGCTATTACAGTCAGCAACATAATAATAATGGGTGACTTCAATGACCCTAATATTGAATGGAGGAATGTTTCCTCGGGGCGGGACGTGGAGGTCAATTTTCTGGATGGCCTAAATGACTGCTTCCTAGAACAGCTGGTTCTGGAACCAATGAGACGAGGAGCTATTCTAGATCTAGTTCTGAGTGGCACGCAGGATCTGGTGCAAGGAGTAACTGTGGTGGAGCCACTAAGCAATAGCGATCATAATATGATCACATTTGACATAATTTCTGTAGGGAGAAAGATAAACAAAAGTACAGCAGTAGCATTTAGCTTTAAAAAGGGAGATTATCACAAAATGAGGAAACTAGTTCAAAAGATACTAAAAAGCCCAGTTGCAAGGGCTACAAGTTTGCAAGAGGCATGGAAACTGTTTAAAAGCACCCTTCTGGAAGCCCAGATTAAATGCACCCTGCAAGTTAAAAAAGGAATCAGGAAGACCAAACGTCTTCCACTGTGGTTAAATGGGGAGGTGAAGGAGGCTATTAGAGCCAAAAAGGCATCCTTTAAGAAATGGAAGGCTAGTCCCAATGAAAATAATACGAAAGAGCATAAACACTGGCAA
>QEPC01008985.1:256247-271838 GCA_003113815.1 Sphenodon punctatus
TGTGCATTCCTACTTGACCACAGGTCTGTTGTAAAGAGGACAGTGCCCCCCCAGTCCCTGCCAGCTTCTCCCTAACCTGCTCCTTCAAAGCCCTGTACAGCTGTGGCACCACAGTCCAACTCAGGGTGGAGCGAGAAGACAGCCTAAACTGGGGGGCCAGGAATCCAATCAGCCACTGGAAGCCCTTGTCCTCTACAATAGAGAAGGACTGCCCATCCAGCACAATCATCTCGACCAACAGGCGCTTGGCTTTCTACTGAAAGAAGCCACGCCGCCCTCCAGCACCCAATGGCCTTGACAGCTGCCCCCACCCCAGCTCCTCCATATTGGACTGATGCTGCTGCTGGCAAGGCTCCTGCTGCTGTTCTGCCCCTATACTGTTCCTGGTGCTAGAGGCAGCAGCAGTTTGTGCGGGACGCTTGCCCGCTGAAGGAGCCGGGTGACTGGACGCTGCAGTTGGGAACCCGCTGGCATCCACTTCTCCTGCCTTCCCGCTAAGCATTAGAGCACTGTGGATGTGGAATGCCTTCAGGTGCCTCGCCATTGCAGTTGTCCTAAGTTTGGTGAGCATCTGCCCATTCTTCACCAGTTTATTGCACAAAGAGCACTGCACCTCTCTGGGATCATCTGCCCGCATCAGCTTTAAATGTTCCCAGACTGATTATTCCCTCCCCCTCTCCTGCCTTCTGTCCCACCCCGGGTGACGCACTGCTTCCAGCTCTGCTGGGAGGGGGAGAACTTGGTGGCACTGGCGACACAGCTCTGGGAGGAGTCTCAGCCATTGCCTCAGCTACAGACATCTCCTCTGTGGCACTAGTGTCTGCCTCTGACTCACCATCCACAATCACAGTGATGTCCCGTGAAGGGGAGTACTGGGACCCTGAGGCTAGACTGCCCATGCCTGCCATGCTGCTGGCACTCTCCCTGTGACCCCCTCTATAGCTGCTAGTGCTGCTGCTGCTGCTGCTGCTGCTGCTACTCCTTCCCCTACTGACATTGCCCAGGGATTGGACCCTGCCTCTAGCAGCCGGGGTGGGATCCACCAGCTCTGGACTGCTGGGGATTGCCTCGACAGTGGGGGACATTGGGGGACATTGGTGGCTCTGGAGGAACATCAGAAGCAGCACCAGCACCTGCTCCAGCACCAGCAGCAACAGAGACAGATGCAGCCTCAAGTCCTGCAGGCCTTCCAGTGCCCTGCGTAGCAGTGGAGGAGGGCACTTCCAGGAGACAACGCTGAGCCACTGAAGCCTGTTGACCTAAAGCAGGCCTGCTGAGTTTGCGGGGTGGTGATGTGCTCGGGCTACTGATGCTGCCTGATGCCGCTCCCCTGGCTGTGGTAAGCCCAGTTCTATAGCTGAGTTTAAAAGAGGTTTGGACAAGTTTCTGGAAGATAGGTCCATTAGCAGCTATTAGCCAGACAGGATCAGGGAACATAACTAGAGCTGGGGGAAAACAACAGGGAATGGATCCCCATTGTGACCTGACCTGTTGGGTGCTTCTCCCAAGCCACCATGATTGGCCACTGTCGGAGACAGGATGCTGAGCTAGGTGGGCCAGTGGTCTGACCCAGTATGGCACTTCTTATGTTCTTATATACATTTTAATATAAGTAAATAAATAAAACAGAGTTGCCATTATTTACCAAATGCCAGAGTTATGCATGACCCTCAATCCTAAAAATGCCTACATGAAATCATGAAGCAGTGTCTAACATGTAGAAATTGAGGCCCCCCAAAAATGTAAATGAAGGGTCTTAGGGTGATTTCAGAAGTGATGTGGTGGATGTCCACCACAGTCAACCTCAGTCAAACGCTGGGGGTGGTGAAAGCACCGTGCATGTCTGTTTGCTCGCATCCAGATGTTCACTACAGTCAAATGCGGCCCAGGGTGAAGCTAACCACGCTTCGTGAGGTTGGGGCAGGAGGAGGTCCAGAAGTGTGGTGAATGGTCACCACGTCAGGGTTGAATGAAAAGTAACTTCTGAACGGAAACCCGTAGCCGCGGTGGAAGGAATTGACCCCAGCTGCAGTGCATTCTGAGGATCGAACCACGATCCACGTCTCCACTGCATGTCTGTTGTGTTCCCCCAACCCATGTTCTCTCTGATTGCCCCCGGGCGGTGGCCAATTTCCTGTCACTTCTGTTGGGGCCGCACGTGTCACCACAGCCCGCGGTGAATCCGTTCACACCAGGGTGGGATTCACTGTGGTGAATTGGAACACGTCACTTCTGAAATCACCCTTACTCTACACTTTCTAGCATATCCACCTGTAAGTTGTAGTGGTTAAAATAATGAACATTTTGGTCTACTCATATATGCAGATTCATGAAGTGCTCTATGCTTTTATTTGGCTCGTTATTTGGCATTTGGAAATAGGATTTATCGGGAGTTAGGCATTTTAAAGATGTTTTTTTGTACATGTTCTCCTACTTATACTATATATATGTGCTGATTTTTTAAAATATGTTTTTACCAGCCATGAATCTTCAGGGAAGGATGAGATATAAATTTAAATAAAAAATAATAATAAAGTTAATTGCCTGCTTAAGCACTTTGCTGGATGGAGGCATTGGAGCAGCAAAAAGGCTGTGCACAATATGCATGGCTGTCTTGGCGTCCTTGTAGACAGCTCCTTGAAAAGATCAGCTCAGTGTGCAGCAGTGGTCAAAAAGGCAAACAGAATGCTTGGAATTAGCAGGAAAGGGACAGAAAATAAAACAGAGAATATCATAAGGCTTCTATATAAATCCATGGTGTGTATATGCGCCTAGAATACCGTGTGCACTTTTAGTCTCTCCAATCTCCATTTCAAAAGATCATAGCAGAAATGGGAAAAAATGTAGAGGATAGGTTCAAACAAAAGTAATAGTGGCGAGGCGCCTCCCTGCCCTGGGGCAAGCCACTGCAGCTGCCACTCTTGGGGTCAGTGGGGAGGGCTGTTCGCATGCGCAGCCCTTCCTCTGTAACCCGGACATGGGGGCTCCCGTCACAGGTCCTTCCACACCATGTGTCGGCCTGAGGCGCTGTCCACATGGGACAGATCACCTTTCCCCCTACTGCTCAGCAGGATCATGCCCCTGGGAAGCGGTGCCAAGAAATAGCTGATAGGGAAACACTCCTCCAGAGGTCCCCATAAGCTCTTTGGTGCACTCACATAGCCTGACAAACAGCTGATTGCGTGTGCTCCTCGGGGCCCGATCCATTGAATAGCTGATAGGGGCACTCCTCAGGGGCCCCCCATCAGCTGTTTGGTGGTCCGGGTGAGTGTACTCCTCTGGGCCTGATCCATGGATCTCTCCTTGCGGCAATGCTGGGCAGGCCAAACACATGGGAGGGCAAACGTTTGCCTGGTTTAGCCTGTGTGGTTGGTCCTTAGCCCGGGCTGTGTTGGCAAGCTTCTCCAGCCATCACATCCCGTAGCAGGCAGCCACCCACCATGAGGCGGACGTGGGCAAACATCTGGTTGTCAGAACAGATGAGCCGATGAGTCACAAGCTGATTTGGGCTAACGTGGGCTCAGTTATGTGGGTTTTCAAGAAAATTTTGAATTGGAATTTTTTCCTATGCACATTTTCTTTCTTATTTTCATTAATATTTGCATCAAATTTATATATGAAAAATTTGAATGGAAAAATTTTCTTGTTCAAAATTTCCTATGCAAATTTTCTGGAATTTTTTTCCGTTGCCTGCAGACCTCAAGCGTGAGGAGCTTAGTTTTGGTTTTTGTTTCACTGCCAGTTATCTGATGCAATCACAGCTTTAATTTTGGTTTTGCTTTCACTTGCAGTCATTTTTAGAAATGGAAAATTTTCCACCCAAAAATACATTCGTGGAAAATTTCCCCAAAGCATGGAAAATTTTCTGGAAAAAAATTCTGTTGTGGAAATTGCCTGTCTTCAGATACAGAAAATACAGTTAGCTTCAGAGTAGGACTGAAAATACCAGTTAGGGGCCAAACTGTTAGATCTTCGTTACAAAGGGGACTGGATCTCCATTTTGATAGACCTGAATCAAAGTGGATGGAGATGGAATCCACCTCAAAGATTCCTCTCACCCGTACTTCAGAGCCAGGTTTTAATTTGGCCCCTTTCCAGTTCCTGGATCTTGTCCACGGATCCAGTCCCAACTTCACTCATGGAAAGAATGAACTCAGGGGAAGTGAAAAGATACATTATGAGGGGGTGGGCTCAACAACGTTTGATGCATCCAGGGTAGAGAGTCATGATTTAGACCTCACCTTACTTACTCCATCCTGAACATATCTCTTAAGCACTTCCACCCCCTACTCCTATTCAGTCCTTGGAGCTTCTAGCAATGTAAGGGGCCTATGGGATGGAAAGGGTCTGGTCTACCTAGACTGATCAAATAATGTAGGAGAAGGGAAACAGGCACAGAGCTATCAAGTGACTTTACAGTTGCATGCAGCAGAGCAATGTGACTTGGATCTCCTGATTCCCAGTTGAGAACCTTATCCACTTGCCTGCACTGTCTCCCCCAAATTAAGCTACTTGAGAGGGTTTTTTAAATAATTTGAAGGAAATAGGACAAAGAATGAGCTTACAAATGCAAGTTCAACACAAGAGAATACCAAGAAGATTAAGTAAAAGTTAAGAGACTTTTTTTAAAAAAAGAGAGAGAAATCCAGCAATAAGCATCATTGGCATGCCAAATGAAATGGGGGGGGATACATACTCTGCATATTAATAAGGAACTGGGTGGAAAACTAAGAGGATGATTTGATCACAGGCAAAATAATGTTACAACTTATCTGGTCTCTCTGGAGAGAAGAAAATAAAATCTTCATACAATATCAGTTAGGAAACATCTTTCTCGCAACCACCCACATACTGATGCTTCTGTACTGTTGTCCTGTTGTATGTAGGGGTGTGCACCAGGCCCCCATGTAGTTTTTGTTATTTAAAAATGTCATTTTCGTTATCGTTATTAGTGACAATGTCATTTTTGTTATTGTTTTTATTATTTTTTGTATCGTTATCGATAGCATTTTTGGTATCGGTATTGGTATCGATATCATTATTGATATCATTATCGATATTGTTATTGATATTGGTACCATTTCATCAAACGAAGATTTTATTTTTGGTATCAGTACTGTTATTTATTCCCATGCACAACTAATATTTATCTAAAATCTAAGGGAGACAGGGGAAGGGAAAAGGAAAACTATCTATTATCTAACCAATTATCTATATAACTATTCCAATCTAATCTAAATGTCTATAATATATATCTATATTTAATCTGTTCTGTCTATATATATATAATGTAGAGAGGGAGAAGGACAGGGAAAGGGAGAAGGTAAAATGTAGGGTATGAGGAAGGAAAGGTATTGGCGGTAATACCTAATAAATAAATAATACAATGAGGGCTAGGGAGGATTTTTTATGTGTAAGCACCACAGTTCTGTAAACGCAACCTGACAAGCAGAGCTCTCACAGAATGGAGAGAGAAAACCTGGCCCTCCCATTATAAAGGGTTGCAGTGCCCTCCCCCAAAGCCCCCCTGATTGGTTGTGGGAGGCAGCAGGCATTGAGCATGAGACTGCTGGGGCCTGCTTGCACTGCTCATTGGCCAGCGATACATCCATCAGATACTGCTAAGCTGCTCGTCCCTCCTAACACAGGCACAGTTCAAGAGTTCAAATCTGTTAAGTCTCCGAGATGCCTGCTCCCTCCTCCCCTCTCCACATTTTCCCTCCAAAACCCAACTGCCACAGCACTAATAATAATGACAATGATAACGACATTGTTGTTTTTGTTTCTCATTATTTTTTCTCATTATTGTTTTTATTGTTGGTTTTGTTATCATTTTTGTTATTGTTTTTGTTATTTATTGATATTGTTATTGATATAATTATCGTTACCATTATCAGTATTCTCGGTTGTCATTTTCATTATCCTTGGTTGTCGATTTTGTTCTTGCAATAATGTAAATGAAAATTTTAGTTATCATTATTGTAATAACCAAAACAACATGCACACCCCAACATTCAAGTGGATGCGAAGTCTCAGGTACACATGCTTGGATTGGTTGCAGTTAGGCAGGAGTCTGAGGGGAGGGCAGACAGTAAGTATTGAAAGGAAAGTTCTAACAGACATCGGGAAAGGTGACGAGGAAGAGGTGGGTTTTGAGGAGGGACTTGAAGGTGTGGAGAGAGGGGGCAATTTCTGAACTCGGTTCTGTTCGCACATCCCTAAAGGAGAAGTCAGCAACAGGACAGTTTCTGGAGAAGATGAGGTCAACAAAGTGGCTACTAGTGTGGGTGGGGGAATCAGTCCAGAGGCGGAGACCAAAGGAGGAGGCTAGGGAGAGATTGCGGGAGATAGAGGGCTGGGAAGGTGTGTCAACATGGATGTTGAAGTCACCAGAATGAGAGTGGGGGTGTCATCGGAGAGGAAGAAGGTGAGCCAGGATTCAAAGTCTCGGAGAAAAGAGGTAAGGGGGTCAGGGGGGTGATAGTTGACAGTGACACAAAGGTGAAGGGGGGAGTAGAGACGCACAGAGTGAGCCTTGAAGGAGGGGAAGGAGAGGAAGGGGGGAGGGGGGCTGGAATCGACAGGAGTTGGCAAGGAGAAGGCCCACCCCCCACCCCCGGCCTTCAGTGCGAGAATGAAAGGCCTCCAGAGGAGAGGGTGGCAGGGGTGACAGAGTCAGAGGAACTAGTAGATTTATTACTAGAACTGAAACAAGTAGCCTCCAAAATGAGTATACCTGTTGAATTTCCAGTACTTCAATTGACTTGAAAATATCGGGTACCGATTGGTACTGATTTTGACCCAATTCGAGTACCGATGTCCTGGATATTAGTGGTGGGACCCCGGGCCCATTACCGGTTACCGGATTTACCGGTTACCGGTTCCCCTAGGCCTTCCGGTGAAACCCGGAAGTTCCCCGGAAGGCCTACAGCGTCCTGACGCCGGCAGCCACAGCCGGCACTGAGGCCTCCGGACCGCCCGCCGCCGCCGGAGCTCCCAAAGGTAAGCGGCAAGCGCACTGTAGGGGTGATCCCTGGGGGGGTGGGGGTGTTAAACACCCCCCCCCCCCCAGGGATCGGGTCAGGGTCATACTTACCGGCGGCTGCGGGGACGCCGCGGCCGCTGGGGCTGGGGGGGGGCCTCGCCTCGCCTCGGGGGTCGCTTACTCTTTTTTTAAACAAAAAGCCAGGCTGGGCAGGGTGGGTGGGGGGTGTCCCCCCTTCCACCCGCGCAGCCTGGACTCGGGGAGGGTTTTTTTTAAAAAAACTTTTTGGCTGGGGCTTTAAGTTTTTTTACATTGCAGCCATTTTTAAATGGCTGCAATGTAAAAAAAACCGGTACCCCGAAATCCGGTACCGGGTCCGGATTACCGGGCCGAATCCGATAATGCTGGTACGCCCGATACCGGCATTATCGGATACCGGATTCTACCGGTTTCCCACCCCTACTGGATATTATGTTCCAGAATATTGACTTCTGTTCCCAGAATGTTGACTTCTGTGCCTTATTTTTCAACTTCCAGTCTTGATTTTTTAGTTTTTTGTTGTGATCAGTAACTGGAAATTCAAAAAATCGACCCCAGAAATTACTGATATTTTGAGTATCGAGATACCTGATCTGTACCCAGGTATCCCGTTGCGTACCCATACCATTGAGTACCCAAGGCAGTACTCGAAAGTGCAGGTATTACCTGCGGGTAGCAAATGAGCTACCCCTTTCAGCTCTTTTAAAATTATTACCCTTTCTGAGGCAATTAGGGAAGTGACTGTAATAAGCAATCAGGGTTGAAAGGAATATGCCATTGCATATATGCATAATTAATATAATTCACATATCTGGGTACAACACTGACTATCGAAATTACTTTTGCTATCTATGTGAAATTTGCATATTTCTTTGATTGGTTATTTCATTTTCTTTCATCAACTTTATTATTTCATTTTGGTTATTTGGTTATTACTCAGTACTTCATTAACTTCACTAGTACCATTTACTGCTCAGGAGTGCTGTTAAACTTAACAAAGTACTAAGGAATGAATAAATGAATAACCAAAACTAAGTTATCAAAATAAATTAAATAATCAAAATAAAATATTTGGTTTATTAAATGAAGCAGGAAGGCAATCTTGTTTCCTATTCACATTCATTATTAAACAGAGACAAATATGCCAAATGGAACAAAATTCAGCATTCATTGAGAATATTTGTTTCAGCTCAAATAATAAACAGACATTAAGAGAAAAATTAGGGCAGTGGAACAATTTTAAAGCAAGGGAAATATACTTCAGGCTGTTCTTGGCTTCATTTATTTCTCAGGTGGGATATGGAACAGTTGACTTAAGTTTTTTAAGTGTTTTGCTTTCTCACAAGCAAGTCTGCTCTGTTATGCTTGCTTATGGAACTGGGCTACCTCACAAATCTTGTTTAAGAACTCCCAAATTCTAATTCTCCCTCGCCAAGCACAGTGCCATTTCCTGCTGGGGATTGGGGCTTGAAATCAAAATAAATGAATTAAATCAATTAAAATCTTGGTTCCCAAACTTCTCAAACCCTATCTCACCTGCTAAATGCCCAGCCAAAGAAAAGAGCCTTATATTGCTTCCAGAAGATGCACAGGCCTGGACTCAAACAAGCCTCAGTGAGGAGGGAGTATTGGGCTAATATAGAAATCTCTTCTCTGGAAATTACAATTTTTGTCTGTGGTGCAGTTTTTGCTTAACTAGCATGTTCAATTAGAATTAGAGGTCACATCCTCAGCTGGTGTAAATTCCCACAATCCTACTGAGAGGACAATGGAACTATGCTGATTGATTCACACCAGAACAGGACTAACATTGTAACTTAGACATGTGAAAAAGCAGTTGTCTGTTAGCAAGATGGGGTCAAGAAGTTAAACTGTTTGGAAGCCAATCCTGAAAAGCATCTTAAACCTTGGAGGTAGCTAGCACCTGGGCTAGTATGAGCCCTTGGGCAGATAGGAAAATGGGATAATAAACAGAGCATGATAATGCACCAAATTGTCAAGCCAGGAACTGCTATCACCCATAAAGCAGATATTGTTTGAGATAGCTTTATTGGCTAGAAAAGATGCCTGCACAAGCAAGTAAATTGAAAGAGACAGCACTTTCTTTCCAATATTGCCCCCAGCAGCATGGATTTTGATTTCTGGCTTCAAAATTCTGACCACGCTTCCAAACCTTATCTAAGGATGTGTTTGCAAAGCTTTTGCTTGCTGAATGCTGCCACCAACTTCCAAAAGATCAGAGTTACTCCAGCCAGTTCTAATTGAAGTATTTAGTGTTTTCTAAGTATGACAATTACCTGGGGAAGGGAGTGTTCCTCAAAATGACGTTTGCATTTGTTATGGTCATCGGCTTCTCCTGATTAGTAGATGTAATAGATTTTTTTTTTAATGGTACAAGTGCAACTGTTGAATGTTTTAATTAGAATGCCTTGTCAAAATTTTAAATTAAAAATCAAATACTCAAAGCACCAGTGCTTTTTTGATGACTAAAATTAAAACCCTAATTGAATTCTCCCATTTAAAAAGGCAAAATAAAAATCATGTGAAAATTTAATTAGATAAACGTTAAAGAGCTTGAGTATTATTTTTTAATAATTTTAAGAATTTGATTTTTTTAAAAAGATAAATATCTTAATTTTGTAATTAGGAGAAACATGAAAAGCAAGTTTTAAACTTCCCAAAATACTAATATGGTGGCATCATCCATGGCCCTGGAAGGAAAAAGTCTAGCACTGTGGCTTTATTGTACCGGGTTTGAGTAGGATACGGGTTTGAGTTTTGCTTGAGTAAGGACTGTGATGGATGACTGTATGACTGATGGCCAGTTCATTTTGAGCTTGATTCAATTTTTAGTGATGGGGTCAAAATGACACCCCAAAATAGGAAGAGTCTTGAAGTAGTATATATGATAAGTCAAAAGCATATTTTTATGATTAATTAAAAAGTTCTGTGCTGAAGCTTAATTATAAGTTGCCAATGAGTATGTGTAATTACTGACTAGGGAATTAGTCTGCATTCACACTTCATGGTGGTGCGGCGGCAGCACTCCCACGAGCCAGAGATGCAGCGGGGGAAGGAGGTGGAGACCAGCATAACTTCCAGTGTGAACGGGGTTTTGTCACGACAATACTCGCAAATGACAGGGCTCAAAATCCAGCCCTTTCATTCGTGAGTATTGTTGCGTCAAAACCCCGTTTGCACTGGAAGTTATGCTGGCCTCCGCCTCCTTTCCCCACCACATATCTGGCTCATGGGAGTGCTGCCGCTGCGCAACTCTAAGGTGTGAATGTGGTATTAGCCAGTTGGAAGTAGTCATGGAATGACACATTCAGTTGTGTTGAACTGAAGGAGTACCCACAAAAACAGGTGTATCCATCAAATTTCCGGTGCCAGCATCAACTCGACAACATCAGCTAAAACTATGTCCTGTCAGGATCAGACCCCACAAATTCACGTTTCAGGGAATTAGCTTCAGAAACTCTGTCTCATATAGGAAATTAGCTTTCCAGTATCTCGTATCTGGGAATTAATTCTTAGTCTTCATTAGATACAGAGTCTACGTTAGGGATGGGCGAACAGATCGTGGTTTGGGTTCAGCCGTTCTGTTCGGCTGCGTTCGGTTCATCCATACGGTTCGTCCGTTCGGTTCGGCTGCATTCGGTTCGTCCGTTCGGTTCGTTCATTTGGTTAGTTCGCCGGGTTCGGCTTTGGCCATTCTGTTCTGCCGTTCTGCTGTTCTGTTCGGCCGTTCGGCCATTTGGTTTGGCCGTTCGGGAAATGTTATGGGTGGTTTTTTTGTTTTTTATATGTTTTTTTGGTTT
Organism: Sphenodon punctatus; assembly: GCA_003113815.1. NCBI lineage: Eukaryota > Metazoa > Chordata > Lepidosauria > Sphenodontia > Sphenodontidae > Sphenodon > Sphenodon punctatus. The sequence goes on from QEPC01008985.1 coordinate 267,093, forward strand.
TTTATTGGGTTTTATATGGTTTTCTTTTGTTTTTTATTTGTTTTTTTGTTTTTATATGGTTTTTAAAAATGTATTTATTTTATCTAATATTATATCTATCTATCTACACTAAATCTAACTGCTATTAACTATTCTAAATGCTATGAACTAAATAGATTATCTAATAAGTACACAGGCCTACTCCTACAAACACATAAACTAAATCACTAACGCTATCTCTATCACTAAGCTAGCTCCTACAACTACGATCCCTAACCTATCTATCTATCTATCTATCTATCTATCTATGGGATGGGGGGAATCACAAACACAAGGTTTCAGTTTAAGGTTTAAGTTTCATTTCAGTACAAAACTGAAATGAAACTTAAAGCAATCTAATAATCCTACTCAACGCCTGCTGTTCAGGAACAGTGACTAGCTCAGAAGGTGTTGGGAAGGGGGGAGGCAGATAGTTTCATTTCTTGCAAGCCTCTCCACCCCTGGTGCCTGGAAGTCTGCTCCTCAGTGACTAGTACTATCCCTCCCTGTCACCTTACAAGGAACCTTTTTTTGCCACCCGAACTCACCCGAAAGCGATCCAAACTGACCGAACTGTTCGGCCATTTCACTGTTCAGTGTTCGGTTCTGTTAGGTATGTTAGTGTTCGGGTTCGGGTTCGCGTTAGGTTGTCCGAACAGGCCGAGTTCGGGCCGAACTCCAAACTTCCAAACCGCGTTCACCCATCCCTAGTCTAAGTCTGTATATGTTCTCTGCAACAGTTGTACACAGTTCTCCACCAGCAGTATTGTCCCACATAATTGGCTTCCTCTCCTACCAGGAATCAGCCCTCTGGCAACCCTGTCCCTAACTACAGCCAGACTGCCCCTCTCTGGCTGTTACAGTTCAAGGTTCTTGTGCCAAACAGAGTTTGGTAGTCCTTTAGAGCCCGGTAGCCTCTTAGGCTTTGTCAAAACCCCAAAGTCCATGTGGGTTCTTCATGGCTCCATAGCACTTACCAGCCATTCTCATCAGGACCTTGAACAGCACAGAGTGCTAGGGCTATTCCTCAGCCCAAGTCCAATAGCTCGGGTACCAGGCTTCCCTTAACTGACCAGCCCAGGCGTCAGTATCTTGGAGAGAGATCCTCACAAGTCCAGCTCTTCAGCAGAGTTCCTTCTCTCTCTGCGGTCAGGCACAGATTGACTCTCCTCTGCAGCCAGCCTCTTCTTATATCTCCTCAGTCTTCCAGTAAATCAGTCCTTAAAGAGCCAGTGTCTTCCCACTTTCACTTTGTTCTCAGCTTGGGGTTTTTCACCCTCCTACTGTGCTGACTCTGCCAAGCCTTTACCCAGCTGTCCAGTCCAATCCACCAGCATCGCCCAGACTGTCCCATCCACAGGGGCAGCAGACCCATCACGCTGCACTCTGTCATATGGTACCTGTTTATTAACCAATTAAGTTATCCAATGTCCCATAATATCATGTAATATCAACTTCTGGTCCCAGAATATCAACTTCTAGTCTGATGTTTCAGTTTTCCATCTCAGTTTTTGATCAACAAGTAGAAATTTGGTAAATCAGTAATGGAAATTACTGTTTTTCAGGTATCTGGGTACTCAATCAGTGATCATTTAGACCATTGAATACCTGACACAGCACCCAAAAATGCAGGTTAGAGATGAAATGAGTACCTGCAAAAAATGGGTATTCCTGACAAATTTCTGGTAGATAAATTGACCGAACATCAGGTACTGAATGGTACCCAGCTGTGAACCTATTCAGGTACCTGTTCCCAGAATCCCAATTTATATAAAAAAAATTATATAAAAAATAAATAAATGAACAAATAAACTTCTGGGACTGCTTTTTTGACTTCGTTATTGATTTAACAACTTCTGACCCCTACTTATTCATTTTCCATCCTGAAAAAGCAACTTCCTGTCCCAGAAAATCGACTTCCAGTTCTGATTTTCTTGATTTCCATCCTGAATTTTTGGTTTTCTGATCCCATATATTGATTAGTAATTGGAAAAAATGAAAAACCGATTACTGGACATTATCGGTTGTTTTTATTGGTTTTGTTTCCATGTACCCAATCGGTACTAAATAGTGTACTAATTTCAGCTCTACACTGTGGTTATGGCATTGTCAGCAATTTATTTCATAGTCGGTGACTAACTTGAAGAAGGATGCCCATTCTTGAAAAAGGCAAGTGTTATGGGTAGGAAGCTGTTTTCACTCTGTTTCCCCCTTTGTCAGCAATGTGGAAATCACAATGAACATGGGTCCCTGGCTATGGGTGACTGATGGAGAGGGGATACTAGGCTAGTTGGGCCACTTCACAGTGACTTCCTCACTGAGAAATTTAAAGAATCAAGGAGAAAATCATCTGTCCATGAAGGAATCTAAAACAACATTATATACGGGTAGGGGAAACATACCTATGGAATATGCTGATGTTGAATTCTTCTCTTGAAATGAAAGTACTTTTATCAGCATAGGGGCTGGGGGGAAGGCATTTGGCCATGAAACTGTGTTCTGCTCCAGGAATCATGGTTCCCAACCCTTGATCTCAAGACATCTCTGTGGAGCACGTGCTCCTCTGTGTCCCTCCACTCATGGCATTTCAGCAAACTCAGTGGCTGTGATGTCACTGATCACCTGTTGCTGGAATAATTAATGTCTACTCCCTGCTAGTCTGTTGTCATAAAGGGGGAATACAGTGTTCTTAGATACTTTGAGATCTGTTAACCATAACCATTAACCATAACTGTCAGGGGATCTAATCTTGATGCACCCTGCCTCAAGTACCAGCTCCCAGTTCTTGATCCACGTGCCTCCCCTTTTTTTTCAATCAATGTTGTCCCCCAAGAAGCAGAATAAACAGGCAAGTGACTGAAGGGCAGGGCCTGCATCTGCCCCTTGCTGCCCTCCGCATTTCACCCCTCCCAGGGATGCAGCCCCAGCGCTCAGCCACACCCTGTTTCTGTGCTGGGTGTCATTTCCCCATCTCTTAAGTAGATGATTCATCATTTACTATGTAACTATGTAACTGGAACTATATAACAGTACTGGACCCCTGCAAGAGTGCGACATTTCTTTTACTTGTAACAGCAACATAGGAATAACACCTCGGCCAAAACAGGCCAAACTTAAGTCCAATTCAAATAACACTGTGAGAAAGGAAAGAGTTCCTGTAAAAATACCTTCCAGGCCCAATGCAGTGACCAGCATATGCCCACAGTGTTGCATAAAGGGTGGGTGGGTGTTGCTTGTTCCTGCTCCTCCTGGACAGGGAAGGACTCTGAAGAGGGCGGCTTAAGTACCAGCCCCCAGAATCTCGCATTACAAGACAAACTTTCGCGCCCTCTGCCTGGTTTCCCCAGCAACACTAGCCCAGTTTCCCCTCAGTGTTGGCTGTTGCCCCAGAACCCACCTGCTGCAGCAAGGAATGCTGCCGCAGTGCATGTGGAGTCCCAATGCCTTGCTCCTTCCAATAATGGGGGCCCTCACCACCATTGCAGTTGGATGAGAGGTGCATTCGGTTTGGGGGAAAGGATGACTCTTTCTCCTATTTCCGTTGTTATTTACAGTGTGTTTACCATGTTGATTCCGAGGATGAGAGAAAAAAGACAACAGTTGTGATCCTCAAACCACTTATTCCCTGCAGGCTTCAATAGGGCTACACTGGAGTAAGTGGTTTGTGAACTGTGGACAAAGGATTTCAGATGACATTTTTATTGGACTGGGCAACAGAAGTTGGCCCAGTTGTAGGTATCTTCCTATTTACTTTATTGCTTCTTTCATATTCTCCATGGTGTCTTACTCTCAACAGATGTTTTTTTAACTACCTAACTTCTAAGAATAATTCCTGCTGGCTCTCAGCAGACTTTGAACCAAATAGGTTTAAACAGAAAGGCTTGATCTATTAGTGTTTTGTTCTTGTTTGCCTGATTATAATTGTCATGTAAAAAGGATATGTTCTGCTTTAATGTTTGTCTTTATTTACTTACTTGCGGTGGTCAAAGTGGGAGCTGGTATTGCAACAGGGAGGTGTCAGATTAAACAAAGAAAAGGAATTATTGCTGGGGATTAGCGTGAAAGCCTTTCATCTCAGCACACCTGAGTTCAGATTTGGTCTTTGGACACATGTCAAAAGGGGTTTGCTTGTTGCTTTACTCCCTGGTTATTCTCCTCCCACTGATGTCCAGGAAAATTTAACCACTGGGAAACAGTAGAATGACCAAGCCTATTGTTTGGGAAGCTCAGCAGTTTTTGCTTCAGCAAAGACTCATATCGGCCACATACAATGGGTTTGGAAGGTCAAGACTAAAGTACAATGGCAGAAGCTTGCACAGTCTGTAACTGCATTTTCATTTGGCCAAAAATGGTACTGTCAATTCCTCTCATTTGTTAAGGACTGATACATACATAAAAACATATATACGTACGTTTATTCAGCAATTAGCCATTTATATAAGGACTCAATCTACAAGTTGTTGTCCTTACTAGCCTCAGATTCATACATATTAGAGCTAAAATGAATATTCATCAAAATAAATATTTTTGTCAAATTCGACCTACTAGTTTCTGACAAAATGGATGCTTACTGACAGACAGACATTTGTTTTGTTTTGTCTGTTTTGATACCTGTTTTTTTTCCAGTCATGCCAGCATTTCAGTTACTTCATTTCCCTAGTTGAACAGCCATGCTAATAGTGCTGAAACAATGGGTGATTTCAGACGTTACGTGAACACGGTGAACCA
>QEPC01008985.1:287702-310670 GCA_003113815.1 Sphenodon punctatus
GGGGGGTGGGCTCGCCTCTGAGTCTTTTTTTAAACAAAAATCCAGGCTGGGCAGGGTGGGTGGGGGGTGTCCCCCCTTCCACCCGCGCAGCCTGGACTCGGGGAGGGTTTGTTTTTTTTAACTTTTTTGGTGGGGCTTTAAGTTTTTACATTGCAGCCATTTTTAAATGGCTGCAATGTAAAAAAATCCGGTACCCGGACCGGATTTACCGGGTCGAATCCGATAATGCCGGTATGCCCGGTACCGGCATTATCGGATACCGGATTTACCGGTTTTCCCGCCCCTAGTAAACACCAGTGCAAACTGGTGATTTGGTGAGCCAATCAAATAATAAGTCTGCCTATCTTCCTCTTTATGTCTGTTGGCAGACTCTAAGGCCCTTTTCACATGGGCATGGGTATGTGAGGGGATGGGTGGGCACAGCGGGTGGGCGGTGCGTAGGGGTGAATTCCCACAGACCCCACCCACCTCCACCCACCCACTTCCACCCATCTCCATGCATGGAGCATCGGGCATTGGCACCTGTTGCTCTGTGCGTGGGTGATGGGTGGAGGTGGATGGAACGCGGGAGTGTGCATGCATCTCCACTTACTGCCTGCGGTGTTCTGGGCACCCACCCATCCCCCTGCACCTGCCACAGTGTTTGCACGGGCTCCCCCCTGTCACGCACGTGTGCGGGGTTGACAATGGCCGTGTGCCGTGCCGCCCACCCATCTCCCCACACACCCGTGCCCATGTGAAAAGGGTCTTAGAGTCTGCTGAGGGACATAAAGAGGAAGGCAGTCCTTTAGATAGGAAGGTTTATTATTTGATCGGCTCACCAAATCACCAGTTTGCACTGGCATTTTCCATGCTACTGCATTGTCATTTCCCCATCTGTTCCAATGTTATGAGCTGTGAAAATGGCCTAAGATCAGCCGAGAGCACCCTCTTGCAAGTTCCACCATTGGCAGGTCCATATGACCTGGGTACGCAGGCTGCTCCACAGTTTTGGAATTCCCTTCTCTTGTGGGGTCACGTAAGTCCTAGTTTGAGAAACTTCCAAAGGCAGCGTAAGACCTCTTTATTAGGCCTGGCATTTAATGGGTAGGGGTAGATCCTGGGGTGGGGGTGGTAGTATGATGTATTTTATGAATTTTATTTTGTATTTTATCTTTTTTAAGATGTTAGCCACCCTGTGCCTTAGGGGATAAGGCGGGATACAAATCAATCAATCAGCAATAATAAATGGTTTTTGCTTGGTAAACAATCCATGTCAGAGTGGATTGGTTATCACAATCCAATGGGGACTGTTTACCTCATGGTTAACCATTTTTAGTCCAGATACTTGGATATTTGTTTGTTTTGTTACTTCTTTTTTGGTTATGGTACATGCATAAATAGCCAGAATTAAGTAACTGAACAAACAAATAACTAACCAAACATCCAAAAAAAGGTGAAAATACAAAACGGATATCAGGTAAAGATGGATCCAAATTGTAGCTTTTATCCATTTTGGCAGATACAGTTTGAAGCAGGTGAAATTCACAGACAGGATGTTTGCTGTGGGTAATCTTTTTCACAGTAGTCTCTTCTTTTCCAAACCCACTATACATTTCAGCAGTAAAAGAGATAGTCTCTGCCCAAGAGCCCTAAATGGTATGGGCCTCACATATCTGAAGTTAGGCCTGTCCTTCCAGGCCCCATTTTGGCCCCTTTGATGGGCTGGGAGTGCCTCCCTGTGGATACTGCCTGCTAGTCTTATCCATACAACAAGGGCTCACAGAGAGCCGTTCTCCATTGCTGCCATAATACTATGGAACTCCCTTCCCCTGGATGTTTGTTTGAGCCTGAGCATCTACTGGAGGCGGTGCAAGACTTGTTTATTTATAAAGGCATTTGGTGGGTGGGGATGGGGCGGGAATAGGGATTGGGTGGGAGAATTTTGGGGAGGTTTGAGGTGCGAGTGGGTGGCTTTGGGATGAGAGTAGGGTTTCTTGGTAATGTATATTAAGGTTATTTAATTTATTATGTTTTTATTATTGTAATCCACCCTGAGCCTTTTGGAAAGGGTGGGATTTAAGTCTGTCTAACTAACTAACTAACTAACTGGCCAGCCAGCCAGCCAGCCAGCCAGCCAGCCAGCCAGCCAACCAACCAGATATCTTACTAATTACGCAACAAGGCAATAGGTAACCACAAAACCATCCAACCTCCCTATATATAGTTGGCCCATAATGAGCCCTCTCTGCAAGCAGAAGAGAGCTATAATGTTGAGACAGGAAAGGCAGACATTCCATGGGAGAGTGGCTGTCTGTTTCATGTCCATAGTTCAATGGAACTTGCAGAAGATGCTCAGGTGAGTGTCTAACTGAATGGCTGTGAATTCACAGCACAGCCCTGGTTATGTGTCAGGAGGTTAGGGGAGGGCCTTTTTAGTTTTTACCCTGCTCTCGTTGGAGCAGTTCCACTGTAATAAAGGTAAGTCTTTCTCTCCTGTTCTCCTGTTAGCTGATTGCTTGGTGTCTTCCCTGCACAGCTGGCAGCCATTTCAGCTCATCTGGAAACGTGACAGTTGGCAATTTTGATATTGTCACTAGAACTCACCCTGCACTGAAAATTATCCTCTGCTCTTTGCTTTCGGTACTCACTGTTTCACAGTTGACTTCTTGTATCAGCAAGGGCTGTCACCGACTCTCTCTGAGGCTGATATCACTTCAAGGTGACAAGAATATTCAATAAGGAATAATTAATCAACTTTGACCTATGTGATTTCATTTGTACAAAGCAAATTCAAAGGTCAGAGTCAGGATTCAGCATCAGTGGGAATGCCCAGAATCCATTTCCCCAGGGTTCCCAGGTAGAGCCTGTTCCTTCAACCATCTGGGCAGGTTCAAGGGTAACCCAAGTTCTGCCATTTTCTCCTGCACTTCCTAACCCTTGACTCTGATTGGCTGCAGAGCTCTTCCTCAGCATTGGTTGAAAGCACCTATAAATACTTCCTGGGTCAGGGGTCAACCTTTAGTTCTGAGCTTCCAGACAGAGGGACAGTGTGACAGCCACAGGCTGTTCAACATGCTCTCCCCTCAGTGCCTCGCCTTGTTGCATCTACCTTCTGGACTGCCTGCCCATTTTATGACACTCACCATGGATCTGACCCGACTTTAAGCTCACTCCTTGGACTTGACCGCTAAGCAGGGCACTGGTACAAACCTACCCTCACTGGTATCTCAAGACTCGGCTCCTGACAAATTTAAAGCTATTCTTTTACAAAGCTCATCACTTTGTTTATTCTGCAATTCAGTTCATTACTTTATGTACATTGTGTCTTTGGCAGTACTATTTGAAAGTTTCTTTTTTAAAAAACTGAACGTGAATTTGAACTTGATCAGGCCCTGCAAGTGATGTATTTCAGGTAGGGGTGAGAATATCAGTATCGGATAAATCCCAAACACCCGATAATCAGGTGTATTGGATTAAACCGATAATCTGATATTTACCGGTTTCGGCATACCGGATTTTTAACATTGGCCGCTCTACTGGTTTTTTTACATTGCGGCCATTGAAGTCAATGGCCACAATGTAAAAAAACCAGTAAAGATGCCAATGTTAAAAATCCGGCTTGCCGATACCGGTAAATCCGATACCAGGGAGATCCGATACCGGTAAATCCGGTATCCGGTATTCTCCCTGGTGTCACATCCCTAATCAGGAGAAAGGAATGGAAAAGTATCAGATTCAAAAATAATACTAGAGAGTGAAATAAACGGAATACAGAATAAAGAACCGTTTGGGTTTGGGAACCTCTGATATAAGGAGAGAGCTATTTTGCAATGAAATCTGATTTCACACAAGATGGTGTCTCCCAGAATTTTCTTGTTCCTGCAATCTTAAAATCATGTGATTTATTTTCTGGACACTCTTCTCACAAGCAGTGTCTCCCACGTTTTACATTGATGTCACTAAGGCCCTTTTTACACAGACACTCTAACACCGATAAAATGGGTGTTAAATTTTATTATACATGGTACAGGACACCACACGAGATGCCTCCACCCAGTTTCTCTGCGTGGAGATGGGTGGAGGCGTCTGTGTAAACACCACTTGCAGTGGGTGGGGTGCATTTCTCTGGGTGGAGATGGATGGAGATGGGTGGAGGCATCTGTGTAAACACCACTTGCAGTGGGTGTTGGTGTGTGCATGCTCCCGCACAACACCCATTTCCACCCACCACCCACCCACAGAGCAATCGGCAGTGGAGTCCGTGTGTGCAGGAGCATGTACACACCAACACCCACTGCAAGTGGTGTTTACACAGACGCCTCCACCCATCTCCACCCACAGAAATTGGGTGGAGGCATCTCGTGTGGTGCCCTGTACCATGTATAATAAAATGTAACACCCATTTTATCGGTGTTAGAGCCTCTGTGTAAAAAGGGCCTAATTGTGGGATCTACCATTCTCACAAGCTCAAATTTAAAACAATTTTTATCCTCCCCCATCTACCTTGCACCTGCTGCCCGAGTGACCTCAAAGGGGGGTTGAAATCGATAGGCTGGCAGCGGATAGCAGTTAACAAGATGGCATCAGAGCTGGATGAAGCTAACAAGCCAGCTGCAGATCAAAGTGAAATTAACAAACCAGCAGCAGAGTGGGATGAAATTAATAAACCGGCTAAAATTAACCAACCGGGAACGAACCACAGCTCCATCCTGCTGGTTTGCTGGTTTCCACACCTGCTATCCCATGATAGCAATACCAACAGGTATTCCCACATTCCCAATTTGGGCAACCATAACACCTGTCACTGTAAGAGCAGGATTTTGGACCCCAGTAATGCATGAGCACTCAAGGCATAACACACAGGACAAATGCGGAATAGTGCACTCTACTCACATGTGCAGTTAACTTGCAGGAGCAAATTACAATCTCACAATTAGCATATTGTGTGAAAGCAGCCTATGTTTCTGCAGGCTTTAAGAGCTCCACAGAACCAAAGCTCCCATATATAAGAATCCTGAATACTAGGGACATTTTAGATGTAAATTCCCTCACACACACACACACACACACACACATACACACACACACACACACACATCCTTTTTGGAAAAAAAAAGAAAAGAGAGTAGAGTTTATAGATTGTGGCAAAGGGCATCTACAATTGTGGATAGGTGAATACATTTGCAAACTGCTGTCTTTATGTCTGTAGTAGAGAATGGGGCTCTGAAGTCTATAGTGTCTGAGCCCCTGGGTCAGTGGTTTCCAAATGTTATTGTTTTCACCCCATTTTGAGACGTAAATAATCCTCTGACCATAGACAGCAGCAAACACATGCAGTCCTAGAACCTTAGAGTTGGAAGGTATTTTGAGGGTCATCTAGTTCAACCCCCTGCTCGGATGCACGATGCCTATAGCACATCCCTGACAGAGGGCTGTCCAGCCTCCTTTTGAAAACTTCCAACAATGAACAGCCTACGACCTCCCTAGACAACTTGTGCCATTGCTGAACAGCTCTTATAGTTAGGAAGTTTTTCCTGATAATTAACTGAAATCTTCCTTCCTGTAACTTGAGTCCATTGTTTCTAGGCCTTCCCTCCCTTGGCATCTTCTTGGAGGCAGTCCTTAAGAAATGTGAAGACTATTACCGTTAGGGATGTGCGAACACGGTTCGGAAGTTCGGAGTTTGGACCAAACTCTAATAGTTCGATAGACCGAGCCGAGCTTTCGAATTGAACTAGAATTCAACCAAACTGTTTGGTCGAATTCGAACCAGTTCGGAAGGCAAAAAAACCCGGTTTTGAATGTAAGAACTCGGTTCAGAAGTTTGGAATTAGACCGAACTCGAATAGTTCGGTTGACCGAACCGAACCAAATTTCCGAACTCAGTTCTGTTCACACATCCCTAATTACCATGTCTCCCCTTAATCTCCTGTTCACATGACATACATGTGACATATATCAAATAAATATATGTCAATGGGGCTTGCAATCCCATCTGCAGATGGCATGAGACTCAGGGTTCCCTCCTCCCTCTGGGCTTTCACCTCAAGGGGGCAGAGCTGCATTTGCAGGGGCGGGGCAAAGGGGTTGTCATGACCTTTTCTGACATAACTCCCTCTTGTAGAATGTCATGTCATCACAATACTCTACAGGGAGCAGGGCCGTGGGGGAGGGAGGTATTCTGTGAGCAGAGATTCTGGCAGGGGGCATCGCAGGAAGCTCCGCTCATGTGTGGGGGGCAGGGGTTAGCCCATTTCTGCCATGATGTCGCTCACGGATGACATGGCTGGATTCTGAAGTCCTGCCATTCACAAGGGATGTTGCACCTGAAATGGGTTACACCCTCCCTTGTACATGAGCGGGGCTTTTCCCGATTGCCCCTGCTATGAGTTTGGACCCTGGAAGTCCCTCCTGCCTTCTGACTCGTGTGTAAGCGGCTATTGTGTCATGACATCAGAGCATCACAACACTCCATGAAGAAGGGCCATGTCAGAAAAGTCCCTATGGCCTGCCCTCTTTCTGCTGTGACCTGCCCTTGAAGTTCCAATTTCACCAGGTCACTGGGGTGCCCATGAGAGACTTCTCATGAAGCCTCTGGGTCAAAACCCAGAATCTCCGGGTTTCAGGAAACTGTAAAAAAACCATGTTGGGTCCCAACCCGCAATTTGTTCAATGCTGCCATAGCCATACAAACTCTGTTTCTTTAGCCTGGATAACAGTGGGACCAAATGAGGAATATTAAGCCACCTTGGAGAGCTTTAAAAAAAGTAATCAAATAAATAAAGCTCTAAATGTAGTTTTTCTTTCTCAAGTTAAGACCACATGGCTTGAGATTTAATATAATAAAACATAAACCTAGTTGCTATGTAATTAACTCAAAATTTAATGAGCAATAAAAATGCAATTATGCTCTTGTAGTGAATTCAGCCTATATACCACCTCATTCCATTTAAAAGGGCTGTATAGGTGTTCGCTTTGTGTCTAACCAAATAAAGCAATTAGAAATTATTCTTATTAAGTATAAATGTATATTTTTAACAACTGAGATTTAAGCTTGATGGAATGATTTTTCCAGTCTCAATTAAATGCATAAATATGATTAGGTATTTAATACTGCCGGAAATGTGGATCTAAATATATCTCTTACCTACAGCACCAACAATTCCAATGCTTCATATTATCTCCTTGAACCTATAGAACTGAATGCAGATGCACTCCCCTGATAGTGGTGTGATGAATTGGTTGATTGAATTAGCAGAAAATTTTGAATGCAGTCTACCACTGTGTGATGTGGTACCCTCAATGGGTATATTTTTGATTCTTACTCTGGATAGCTAATGAATGTGCAACTACTGCCTTATTAAACCTACATTCTTCTTATTCCATAGAAGCTATACTCAGTATTTTCCTGGAATATTCTCTCTCTCTCTCTCTCTCTCTCTCTCTCTCCCACCCCCCCTTGGACTTTTTAATTTGTGTTTTCAAAATACACCCCTACCTAAACTTTGGAGGAAGAGAGAATGGCAAAGGCAATCCTGTCTTATTGTTGTGCAACAGGGATACCATCTTTTATTATATGTGTAACTATTAAACTTTAAACCACCAACAGTTCTATCGAACTCCGTTCCCCTGGAGGTTTAACAAAGCCCAAATCTGAGTGCTTTCTGGAGGCAATGTAAGACATTTCTATTTGGCCAGGCCTCTGGCAGGTGGGGATATAGATTGGGGGTTAGAGGATTTGTATATGTTTTAATTTATTTTTTATACTTATATGTTTAAAATATGCTGTTGCATTCCCCGAGCCTTTGGGGAAGGGCAGAATTTAAATTTAAATTTAAATTAATTAATTAATTAATTAATTAATTAATTAAAAAGGCCACAGCTTAAACTCCTGGTCATTCCAAGTCCTGTCCAGTGATCCCATATAACAGATGTCCCTAAATGGTTTGCAGGGTCAGGCCCATAGAAGGGTCAGGGAGTACGTCCTTGCCAGAATGCAGCCTTTCTGAGACTCATGCAAGGAAAAAGGTTAATGTCTAACAGGCCACGTGGATGTGGCCTGAGTTGTAGTTTCCTGCCATGCCTAGCCAAGACAACCCAACTGAGGAACACCAGTTATAAAAGGGGGACCCAGAGAGCTCTGAAGAAGACCACTAGGGAAGGAGCTCAGGCACTGAGGTCTGTTAAGGTATAAACTCAGCAGCAACAGGGCTGGCTGGCTGACTACTGGCAGGGCTGTGTAGAGCAAACAGGGGCAGAGAGAAGACTAGTTTGTGTGTGTGTGTGTGTGTGTCTTGTGGTATCTGTAAAGCTGCATTTTGGCAATGACAATTGCAGCAAATGGCAATCAGAGCAATTTGGAGGATTCAGTTGGATTCAATTTAATTGGATTCAGTTGGAGTCTATTCATTAATTGGAGCATGTGAATGCTTTCAAAATGGCAATTGGAGCAACTGGAGCATTCAGTTGGATTCAGTTCAATTGGAATCAATTTAATTTAATTCATTGGAACATGTGAATACTTTCAAAGTGGCAACTCGAGCAAACCCAATCTCGCGCGAGTGGCGTTTAGATGTTAACGTGTCTTTAATGTGCAAGTTTGGGAATGTGCATTCTGGAATCCTAAATAAATTATCTGGGGTTCCAGAAACTGGATAAAGACACAGAAGTTTCATATAACATGCAAGAGAGTCATTCACACATGAGTAGGCATGGATTTTGCAGTTTTAATTGCCAGCTCACGGGAGTTTTGTCTCAGCTAAAAACGCCCTGACACTTTCTCTTCCCCAAACTTGCAGACAGTTCCTCAGGGTAGCATAAATGTCAGAGAGTGACTGTCACACATCAGGTGGGCACAGAACAGGGCAGACAGAGACTGACAGGCAGTGGGTGCCAGGCACTGAAGTAGTAGGCACTGGGTACAATAGGTAGGGCTGAAACTTGCCCTCAATTTTCTAAAAAAGCTTGCTGAGAATCAGCTTCTTGATGGGATTTTCAGGGTCACAAATTTCATGAGAATTGGTCTTCTCACCGCCATTCTCAAGAGATTCTCGGAAATGGCCAACAGGTGGTCACACATGTGGAACATGGCCGTGGCAGCTATTTTGTCTGTGCGCAGAGCATTTGGGGGTTTTCAAGAATCTTGCAAGGTTTTAAAAGTGCATTGTGTATGCACAAAATGTCTGCCAGGGGGCTGCACATGTGCAGAATGACTGCAGTGGCCATTTTGCGCATGCGCAGAGCAGTTTTTGAGGTTCTCAAGAATTTCATGGAATTCTCAAAAACCATGGCGAGAATGTGAGAGGCCTTGCCAGGGCTGCGATAATCGTGTGCACACTTCCAAGAATGCCTTTGCATTCTTGTTTCAGCCCTAACAATAGAAGACTTGCTGTTGTCCTAAATATGACAGGGCCTCAATGTGGAGAGAGTTCCCCTGAGTGGCAGCTTATGAGAGACAGACAGACTGGCAGGAGGCAGATGGGCACAGGATGAAATTGCAGGTGCCAGGGACTGTGAGGCACTGGGTGGGCACTGAAGTAGTAGGCACTGGGCATAGGAAGAGACATGCTATTGCCCCAAGTATGACCAGGCTTCAGCATGGAGAGGGTACCTCAGTGGGGCAGGACATATGAGGGAGCTGGCAGCAGGCAGACAGACACAAGAGCAGTAGGCACTGGGACTAGGAGGAGGAAACTTGCTGTTGCCCCAAGTATGACAGTGCTTCAACTTTGAGAGAGTTCTGCATGATGGCAGGACATATGAGAGAGAAACACAAATGGGCAGCAGTGGCAGTAGGTCTGGAATTGGCACCTCAAAGTGTGACTGTGGTTCAGCTTGCAGAGAGTGCCCATGGGGGGCAGGACATATGAGAGAGAGACACAGAGGGCAGGTGGAGCATTAGGTAATGACACTGGCATTTGCATTGGCACCCCAAGTGAAAGCAGGGTTTCAACTTGCAGAGAGAGCCCCAAGGGGGACAGGACATATGGGAGAGAGACGCAGATGGGCAGCAGTGGCAGTAAGCAGGATCCAGCATTGACACCCCACAAGTGTGATGGCTGTTCAACTTGCAGAGAGTGCCCTATGCTGGCTGAGTGACATGTGAGGTAGAGATAATGGTAGGCAGGTGCTAGGTAGTTGGCAGCATCCCAGATGTAACAGGGTGTCAACTTGCAGAGAGTGCCCCAGGGGGAGAGAAAAACAGGAGAGAGAGAGAGAGAGAGAGAGAGAGAGAGAGAGAAGGTTAAAAAAAACCAAAAAAAACCCCCAGACATGCCTGGCCTAGGGCAAAAAACTGCATCAAACAGGGCCCAGACTATTTTGGGGCACTGGACACACATTCCCATGGCTGGAGAGCCATCCTGCTGCCCGCACAGTCCGGGTAGGGCTAGGAGCACAATAAATGTGCTCTGAGCACCCCGCCCCCACCATGATGGACCTTAGAAATTTTCCAAGAACACAGCCCAGTCTAGCTTCCTACCTACCCCAGGACAGAAGGAGGCCAACATCTGGCAGTGCCACAACAGATGTGACAGGGGCTACTGGCCACAGCAGGCCAAAGCAGGCCTAAGCTGGTCACCTTCACATCTGTTTTTACTGAGAGAGAGAGAGAGAGAGAGAGAGAGAGAGACAGAGACAGAGACAGAGACAGAGACAGAGATGTCAGGGACTGGAAGCATTTGGGCAAGGAGGTTTGGAAGCAGAGAGGGAGTGTACATGGGCAGGATGGAGCAACAATGCTCACCTTGGAGTTGGCAGTGTGCTGCTCACCTCTTCTCACAGGGGATGATTTCAGACGAGACGGGGTGGCATTCGCCCCATCCCGGAATCACCCAAATGATTCCCCACCGGGATCACTCCAGCACGTCCAACAGATGTGCTGGCTGATCCCAGCAGGGTATCGGAGAGGGGGCGGGGCTGCGTGGCGCAATGTGTGGCCACACGGCCCCGCCCAGCCCCGCCCCCCCACGCTCCCCCGCCGCCTGCCCTCTGGGGAGATGGGCGGGCGCCACGGCCAATGCGGCTGCAGCGCCCGCCCAATTTTACCATGGCCCGGAATCCCACCAGGGATTCCGGGCCATGGTTGCCGGCCAGATGTTACTTTTTGTTGGTTCCCGCCGGGAATCTCTTTGACCACGCTTGCGGCGATTGTCCGGCGGGGAGTCCCGGAAGCGTGGTTGAAATTGACCCCATGTGGGAATTGACCGTGGTGAACATCTGGCGGTCGCCAAACAGATGTTCAGGGCACTTTGGCCCATGTGGGTATTGACCGTGATTCACTGTGATCTCGTAATGTCTGAAAATACCCAGGGAGTTCAGGAACCCCAGCAGCAAGGTTTCTATGCCAATTGGCCAGCAGAGATGTGAGTCATATCTCCTGTCTTGTGACTTCTCCCCGCTTCCTTCTGAGGGCGTTTTTAGATGATACAAATCTCCCATGAATTGAATCTAATTGAATGCTCCAATTGCTCTGACTGCCATTTTGAAAGCATTCACATAATGCTTCAATTAACTGAATCCAATGGAATTCACTTGTTCACATGCTGAGGAATCCTTGTGACTGTAGGAGATTTCTGTAACTCCTGAATTTGAATGTGCTGTAACCCCTGAATGTGATTGCAGGAGACTTCTGTAACCTCTAAAAATTATCTGAGTGCTTTGCAGCCTGCAAGCAAGCTGTATAGAATGCAAAGGAGGATGGAGGGGGGGAGAAAAATGAATGTGCTCAAATTAATTTTGTTTACTTTCATGTCTCTTTTAGTTATTTCTGTTACTAAAACACATGTGGGCAAATTCGTTTTACTAACAAGGAACTAAAACAACTGGCACATCCCTAGTAGGTTTTGTTATAGTCTTTGGGACTGTTCATTTGTGGGATTAGTCTGGGAGAAACAGCATGTGGTGAAGAACTTCCAAGTGGCATTGTTGACTTGGGGGGGCCATATCTTGGGAAAACTTACAGAAAAGTGTGAAAATGTTTTACCCCATTTGGGCACTGTTAAACTGACCCCTTGGTCACAATACCTTTCCCTTCACCAGCACCCTCAGGGGAGACTCCCCATTGTGCTGCTACTGTAGGTGAACTGGAGCAATGGCATGACCACCCACACAAATGGAATGGAATGTGTTCTGTAGTAATGAACCAGTCTAGAGAAAGGGTGGAGGGTAGGGAGAATAGTTTCAGCCCAGTTTCTACCTCACTTCGGTTGCTTGCCCATGTTAACACGGTGCTGAATCTGTTGGTGGGGAAATCCCTTGGAGGGGAATCTTACGGTGTGCTGTGCACGTGGGTGCCTACTTAAAAGCATAATCAGCTGCGTCATGCAGATTTTTTTCTTATGATTGTTAGGGCTCGAAATTCAGCCCTGACAATCATAATAAAAAATGCCACATGATGTGTCTGATTATGCTTTTAACCAGGAGCCCACGTGCATAGCATGCCCTAAGATTCCCCTCTGGGAGTTTTCCCCACCGGGAAATTTGATGCCATGCTAACATGGGCAAGCACCCATTGAATCATTTTGCACCAAAGCCCATTCCAACCTAATTCCACCTCTGAACAGGAGCCACCACACTTGCACTGGATGGAAAAGAAAAGGCTGTAATGGAGATCTAAAGCCCTAGAGTAAGAGAAGAGCATTGACCTTAAAGAAAAATAGCTGAAACTGAGAGCAAATATTGAGAGATTTGTGAAAAATTAAAAAGTTGGCAATAAGGGAGAAAATGGTCATCAAAGACAGAGCAGAATCAACCACAGGTATTTTCAGACATGACGGGCCTCCTTTTTACCATGGCCTGGGATCCGTTTCTGATCCCGTTCCGGAATCAGGCTGTCCGTCCTTTAGATGTGCCGGCCTGATTCCACTCGGGGATCGGGGAGGGGACGGGGCTGTGCGGCACGACATGCAGCCGCACAGTCCCATCCCCCCATGCTCCCCCAGCCACCCACCCTCCAGGAGATGGGTTGGCACAGCAGTCTACGGCTGCTGCACCCGATCCCAGTTCGTGGCTGGGACCACGATCCGTGATCAACGGAAGGTAACAGATGTTTCTTTCCGCCGATCCTGGATCGTGGTTGCGCTAACCACAATTCCGGAGGTGAGACCGGCCTCACCTCCGGAATCGTGGTTACTCTGATTCCCACCAGAGATTCACTGGGGTGAACTTCTGGCGGGAATCCTTTGGATGTTACGGGGCTCTCCTCCACCACAGGGGATTGACTGTGATAAGAGGGAGGCCCGTAATATCTGAAAATACTCCATGTATCTGGACACCTTGGACAACATACATTTTTGTTGGAATTTGAGACATGTCTGGATATTGGAGGGTTATAAAAAAATGTCTGGAACAGAAGTGAGGGATATAGAGCATGTTCAGAAAAAAGAATTGTCTGGATAACGGAGGTTATAGAGAATTGATCTAAACATTAGAGTGTATTATATGCTTTTTAGACACGACTAAATATAAAGTTACTGCAACTAATCATTCCAGTCCCTGCTCTTTGCTCTAAAATCACATTCCTCTATTATTAATACCTTGACATACTCCCTCAAGGGAACCTCTTCCCGGCTGCATTTGTGTCAGTATTATGATGTCAAGTGAAACATGAAGAATACTGTGATTTTGAAACTTTGCCAGCTCAAATGACTTTTTCTGAGTCCTTCCTTTCAGCATAATATTTTTTGCACACTTAGGGGATACATTCGTGTCCGCATTTTATTATGGACTGTTCAGAATGATGATTGGTTCTTGTGTTTTACATCGTTCCTGTGATCTTAAAAAAAGAAAGAAAGAAAAAGAAATCACTTTCTACCAAGTGGCCTATTTTATCTCGCATCAAAATGGAAAGAATGAAGACTGAAAAAAAGAGATGGCTGTCCATTTATTGAGCTACAACTCCTTCGAGATTTGCAGAATACTTAGCAGCGGCCAGCAGGATGAGTAACAATTTGAGCTTCTTTCCAGAGATTTTTTTTTTAAAATTTTTTTTTTTTTTTTTTTTTAAAGAATGATGTTTTATTCAGTGCAGAAGGGAAGATTCCCAAGTGTTATGTGAGTGATTTCATGCAGGAGTGCTTTGGTGGTTTGGAGGGGTTTTTTAAAAGAGAGAGAGAGAAGGATGGGATATTTACATTTTTGCAATGAGTGCACATACCCACCACACTGCATTTGAGTGATGCATCACTTTATCATATGGCTTTCTTAGAACTTTTCGCAGTCTGCTCGCATTTGAGTATTACTCCAAGATTCATTAGGTTATTGTAGGGCTGAATCAAACATTCATGGTAAATCCATTATGCAACATATTTGCCCACTTTGATTTTGATCCAATGAAGAGGATATTCATATTCAGTACTATCTCTCCAGATATTGACTTCAGATATTTTGGTTATTTCGTTTTGGTACATGAGCAATGATGACCAAAACAAAGCAGCCAAAATGACTGAACCAAAATGCCTAAATAAATTAAGTATCCAAAATGGCTGAATAAATAACCAAATAAGCATATATGCAAATATCCCTTTCAGCCGCAGATATCCAGAATGAAGCCTAGAATGATGTATGTTCTTTTTTAAGTTCGTAAGTAGTCATGGGGGGAGCACAATCAAAGTGAAGATGAGCACGGAAGACTGTGCTGTCTCTGTGTGCATTCTCCTGGGGCAAAGGCCAAATGCGGCACTGCTGTCCATCTGTTGGGGCAACTCACAGTGCATCTCTGTGCGCATCTGTCTATTACTGCGCTCAGCACCATGGAGTTATGGGTGTCAGCCTAGAGCATTGGGAAAGTGCCTGTAACTCTATGGTGCAGTGATGGGGAGGAGCATCGCATGGGTGGCCAGTGGCCCAGGGACACCACCGATTCATCTTATGTGGCCCCATGTGGAGCTGGTAACTGGTGGCCGTGGGGATGGTCCCCTGGAGCAGCTCCAGGCTCCAGCAGGCTCCCTGTCTATCGGAATTCACCCATTATATCAAATGCAGCTTCCATCACCCCAGAAATGGGGTGCTGCTTCCCCATGCTCCCCCCTCACATTAAAGGTCTGGCCCCCAAGAGGTTTTGTTGGTTTGGGCAACAGTAATAGTGCCACAGTCCATGCTTCCCATGATCTCATGGCTTCCATGATGTTCCAACAACTGAAATGGTGGTTTGACTTCTCTTGCTTCTGAGGAAGCTGCATGGTCACACCTAGGGGTGGGACTCCAGGGGGATTACCGGATATCGGATTTACTGGTATCAGTATCAGATCGTTAAATGACGGCAATGTAAAAAATCCGGTAACGCCGGCAATGTTAAAAATCTGGTATTCCAATACCAGTAAGTATCGGTATTATCGGATTAATCCGATACCAGCCATTATCGGTATTATTGGATTAATTCCATACCGATAGTCCCACCCCTAGTCCCACCCCAGGCAGCCATTTCTGACAAGAGCCACAGTGCAGGTGTACAAGAGCCTCATGTAGCTCCTGAGCCACCATTTGCCCACCTCTGGTCTATACTCTAACAAATATTTCCTATTTGCCATATTTGTTATTGTTATTGTTGTTATTTAGTAGCAGTAGTAATAATAATTTATATACTTCCAGCAATGTACCTGGGACTGAAAACTCAGTAATTAGAGACAGATCCCTGCCCCAGAGGGTTTACAAATTTAGGATGGACAAAGGACAGGAGGAGGGAACATTTTAAAAATAATGCAATCACATCTGAAAAAAGTAGGGATGGGCGAACAGAGCTGAGTTCAGAAATTCGGTTCAGTTCGGAAATTCGGTTCGGAAATTCAGTTTGGTTCGGAAGTTTGGTTCGGTCTACCGAACTATTCAAGTTCAGTTTGAACTCCAAACTTCCGAACAAAGTTTGGAAATTCAAACCCCATTGAACTAAATTAAATATTATCTTTTAGGGGTGGGCAGAGCCGAGTTTGGAAATTCGGTTTGGTTCGGTTCGAAAATCAAGTTCAGTTTGAAAGTTCGGTTCGGTCGACCAAACTGGTCGAGTTCGGTCCGAACTCCAAACTTCCAAACCGCGTTCACCCATCCCTAGAAAAAAGAGATTTTATTCCCCCTCCCCAGTGACCTATGAAAGAATTATTCATAAAATGTGCAGTTCTGTTGAGACACAATTTATGGAGAAATGCCCAAGTGTTTCATTGTTCCAGTTTATAGGGCTTGAAAGGTGCAAGGCTGTGCTAAATGCCATTTTTACAGAGTCTTTCAAATCCTACATTTCCCAGCATGACCCAATGACCTTTGTCTTCCAATGATTTCAGACAGTCATGCAAGTTAATTGATATGCTGTGCTGTCAGTACTGTAATTTATAGTGTTTCAGTTGACACCTGGCCAGATGTTCTGTGTGTGCGTTGTAGACAATTTTTTAAAGAGAAAAATATAATCATAATATCTGCTCCAGTGGTTAAATCATGGCTAAATGCAGAAAACAATCTAAATGGTTCAAAGCAAACAGATTGTTAGGAACTTAAGCTTTTGTTGGATGAGTCTCCAATGTAGGCTTTAACATTATCTGATTAGGTGTGAAGAGAGGTGTGAATGAAGCAGAAAACAGGACACAGCTGATAAAACAGTGAAGCTGAAGATAAGGCAACTTTGCTACACAAGCCAGAAAATTTGGTAGGAATTATTTTAGGGCAACAGTTTTAATACTGTAAAATCGACTCTCTTGGAAATTCAAACACAGGGTGAACTTCCTTTCCTCTACGAAATGCTGTTTTGTTTTGATAAAACCTGTTGGATTTTTTTTTTATTTTTTTTTAAAATGCTTTGTGGAAGTAATCTCATTTGTGGAATGAACACAATTTTCTTATTATGAATCCTGTGATTTTGGAATACTCCTATGAACTTAAATTTCACATTTCAAACTATTTGTACAAAACTCAAGGCCTGAAAGATGGCAAACCTGTTTCTGGTCATGCAATCAGGGGTGATCTGCCATAATGCTATTTCTCTTGTTAATTTTGGATGTGTTATTTTAATGTACAAAAGGCCATTACACTTCACTTTGGTAGTCTACACACAGCACTGCTGGGTGGGGTATGGGTGTGCGTGTGCTCCCTTTCCAATGGGCGCACATCCATCTCCACCTGCATCCACCCATCTCCACCCATGGAGCCACCTCCATTTTGTTGGATGACTCTGTGGGTGGTGGGTGTGCAGGCAGGTGTGTGTGGGGGGCGTCCATGTGCATGCCGCATTGGTGGGTGGGTGGAGATGGGTGTGCGCCGGGAACACTCATGCACCCCCACCCACAACCTGTGGTGTTTCCCTGGGTGCACATCCATTCCCCCACCCACCAATGTGGCATGCACATGGATGCCCCACACACACACCTGCCTGCACACCCAGCGGGGTGGGAGGGGTGGGAGGGCATCCATGTGAAAAAGGCCTTTATGTGAGTGACACTAAAGCTTATGAAGACAATGCAGAGGAGTGGAAAAAAGCATTTAAAACTTCTCAACTACAGCTGAAAGGGGTACCTGATTTCTTAACCTTGGATAATACCCACATTTTGGGGTACCGTTTTGTGTACTAAAACCAGCATACGAATACCACCTGGACACCCAAATATTTAAAGTTTGGACCTTTTTACACAGACGCTCTAACACCCATAAAATGGGTGTCACATTTTATTATACATGTTGCAGGGCACCACTGCAGCCAATCACCATGGGCCCTGTGCACACATGATGCCTCCACCCAGTTCCTCTGGGTGGAGATGGGTGTTGGCCAGTGGGTGGGGAGCATTTCCCTGGGTGGAGATGGGTGGGGGCATCTGTGTAAACATCACTTTTGGTGGGTGTTGGTGAGTGTTTGCTCCTGGCCAACACCCATCTCCACCCACACACACACACTGAGCAACCGGCAGTGGCGTCTGTTGCTATGTGGGTTGGAAATCCAAGCGTGAACGTTGAATATTTGATATAGGGGTGTGCAATTCATTTCCATTCATTTTAGTAAATCAAATAAGAAAATGAATGACAAAGGTAACAAAATGGACAAAAGCAAACAGAAAAAGCATCCAATTATGTTATAAAAATAAAAAAATCACTGAGCATGTGCAAAATTGTGGTGCAGACTGACTCCCCTTTTCCAAAATGGTGCTGATGCTACCAGTACCATTTTGGGAAATGACGTGCATGTCCAGAATGGCCCTTATGGCCGTTTTGCACATGTGCAGTGTTTTTTAATTTTATTTTTAATTTTGTAAAAAAGCACTGTGCATGCAAAAATGGCTGCTGGACCTTCTGCTCATGCATGCCCTTTTCCAAAATGGCATTGGCACTGGTGGTGCCATTTTGGAAAAGGGCTGCACATGCACAGAATGGTCCAGCAGCCATTTTGTGCATGTGAAGTTATTTTTTGTTATTATTTTTATTTTTAATAAAATGAAATGAAAAAAAAGAAGACAAACAGTTTTCTTTACAAAAAGCACCCAAATGAGGTTTAAATAAATAAATAAATAAATAAATAAAAATGAATGATGTTCCTGCTGCACCCCCCTAATTCGGAATGAAAACACGGGGTGGGAATTTTGGTTCCCCCGGTATCCAAAACTGCCGGTATTTTGCTGTACCGGCAGTTTCGGATTAACTCAGTAATCTGGGGTACCAGTACCGGGTCCCCGTGCTGGATTTTTTTACATTGCGGCCATTGAAATGAATGGCCGCAATGTAAAAAACCAAAAAACCAAAACCCCACTCACATTCCCTCCCCCATTCAAGCTGCATGGGTGGAAGGGGGGACACCCCCCACCCACCCTGCCCAGCCTGGATTTTTTTTATTTTTTTTTACCTGAAGTCTGGCTGCTAGTGCGGACTCCAGGCCACTGCCGTCGTGCTGGCGGAGGTGACCCGGAGTCCACACCACCAGCAGCCAGGGTGAGCCCTCGGGTGAGGGGTGGTTTAACACCCTCCCTACCCCAGGGATCGCCCTACCCACCCCCCCAGATCGCCTTACTTGTCCTCTGGGAGGCGGCGGTGACAACGGCAGCAGCACGGCACGGGTCCGGGCAGCTTCAGCGCTAGTGACTGGCTTCCCTTCAGCCTTTCACTAGGCCTTCCGGGGAACTTCCGGGTTTCCCTGGAAGGCCTAGTGATGGGCTGAAGGGAAGCCAGACACTAGCGCTGAAACCACCCGGACCCACGCCATGCTGCTGCCGCTGCCGCCACCGCCCGAAGGACAAGTAAGGCGATCTGGGTGGGGGGTAGGGCGATCCCTGGGTTGGGGAGGGTGTCAAACAACCCCCCACCCCAGGGATCACCTAGTACCTGTGGTGTGGTCTCTGGGTCGCCGCCGCCATCACGGTGGCAGCCCAGAGCCCACACTAGTAGCCGGACTTCGGAATAAAATTTTAAAAATACAAAATCCAGGCTGGGCAGGGTGGGTGGGGGGTGTCCCCCCTTCCACCCGCGCAGCCTGGGAGGGGGAGGGGGGTGGTATGGGGGTTTTTTCCACTGATTTCAATGGGGACAGTTCCCCATTGAAATCAATGAAAAAAACCCGGTACCAGTATACCGGTTTTAATCCGGCAAACCGGGTTTTTGTAAACCAGTAACTGGTAAAACCGGTAACCGTTTTTTTGCCCCAAGTCCCACCCCTAGCATTTTGGTTGATCAAGTACCCAATCGGACACCATTTGGGCTACCAAAGATATCCCAAATTTCTGATTCAAATTGGGTACTGCAAATTCAACATGTATACCCGTTTTTGTGGTACCCATTTCAGCTCTAATCTCAAACCATAATAATGACAAATATATGAACCTCCAAACACAACTGCATCTCCAAACACAACTGTTGCTAATGCTCCAACCATCGGAAGCCTCCACCAGCATGACTGGTACTCCAAGGACAATGTAGTCCTAGAATCATAAAGTTGGAAGGAACCTCGAGGGTCATCTAGTCCAATCTCCTGCTTGGATGCAGGATGACTTCAGCTACAACATCCCCGGCACATGGCTGTCAAACCTCTTTTGGGAAACCTTCAGTGATGGAGAGCCTATGACTTCCCTAGCCAGCTGCCACACAGCTCTTGCTGTTACGAATTCTTTTCTTGATATTTAACAAAAAATTATCTTTGAGTAATTTTAAATCTGTTTTTCCTAGTCCTGCTCTCTGTAGAAATGTGGAACAGTCCCGTGTCATTTTCTTTGTGGCAGCCTTTTTAAACCACCTACTGCAGTGATTAGGAAATAGCCAGGGAGCTTCGAGGACCTGGCATCTGTTTATTTTCAATTCTGCCACTAACCTATTGTGTAATGTTGGGCATGTCGCTTCATCTCTCTGTGCCATAATTGGCTCAGATGACAATAGGTGTCTTTAGACGGACCCAGGGGCAGCCAGCCCTACATCTGCAGCATCCAGCCCTGCCTGCACTGGGTATATACAGACCCAGCAGCTGCCGTGGCCCGCCGGCGCAGTACCCCTCCCACCCACACCATAGAGCTGTGCGCAAATTACCCAATGCTCTATGCTGTCGCCTACAGCTCTGTGGCATTGCCCAGGGCAACCCCCATCTGGGAGCAGAGCTGTAGTGGCTATCTGTCAAATTGATGGACCGCAGCTCCACCTCTGGTTGGTGTCCCGGATTTGTGCACCTTGCTCCACTTGTGGTGCTCTGGGATGTTCCAGGGCACCGCTTGTGGGGTGGAGTGGAGCAGCCACAACCTGTGCTCTGCCTGCCCATCTGGAAGCTCACCTTTACGTGGACATGCTGCCCAGATCATGCTGTCAACTTAGGTGATAGTCCTCAGAGAATTTACTCCAGAGTAATCCCATTGGCTTCAGTTGGGACTACTCTGCAGTGAGTGGTTTAAAGGATTGCTGCTTTGGATGTCAAGCCCCTTAGGCTCTCTTTTGTTGTGTGATTTTAAAGCACCTAGCCCAATGGGGTCTCAGCTGGGACCCCTAAGCCAGGGTTGGGGAAATCTACAGATCATGGGTCAAAGCTTTCTTTGGCCCCTTTCCAATTCCCAGATCTGGCCTATTTATCTAGTCCCAGTCCTCAAGCTCTGAGTGCAGGGGAGTGGAGTAGGGATGAAGTCCACCCCATAAGCACCCATCCCCTGCCTGCAGATCTTGTGCTAATTTTGAAAGTGGTCCAGGGAGGGGAAAGTTTCCCTACCCCTGCTCTAAGCAATGGATGCAATACAAATAGTAAAGAAAATAGATTCGTGTCACATCATCTTCTGTGAGGCTACCCATGAAGCTAACTGCTCACCAGTGGGAATAAAGGTTCCCATGGTTTTTGGGGTTGGACTAGATGAAACTTGAGGTCCCTTCTGTCTTCCTAAAATTCTATGATTCATGATAACTAAAGACTATTTGGACACCTTATTTGTCTACTTACCAGTATGTGATTATCCCCTGCAGTTTATTTACCAATCTATTTTATTGTAAAAGTCAACAAAAGAACCCATACACCAGGTTGATGTTGGTTATAAATACACATTTTCACTTGACTCTCATTACATATCTCACTAAACCGTAGCACCAAGTCGCTATTCAGGCATCCACTTCCAGATGAATATTAAACAAAGGTCACTTGGCAAATAGGTTGCCTGCAACATAATTATTCCTTGGCAACGTGATGACTTCTGTGGCCAGCCGGACTTTATGTAATGGGAGCATTCAAAAGTAAATTATCTGCAGCTGGAAACAAGGCAGCCCCTTTTAACTCGTGTAATATAAGGTCAGGACTTGAGACATTTTGGGAAGAGAAAACATATCTATTGAAAAAGAGCCAGGAAAATGAAATTTAAAATTCAAAGTGTAAATATGCAGTTTAAATGAAAGCAGACAGTGATCTATCGGGCGGTGGCTGCTGCTGTTGGGTCAGGAAAATGATTTGCATTCTTTATTTTGCTGATGCTGTTGAGCTCAAAAAGAACGTATTATAATATACAATTGATATAAATGCTCAGAATCAAAACTGAGAAACATTCACTGTGACTGGTCAGCTGTGGAGGAGAAACACTTAGTGCAGAATACCAAATGCCTTGGAACAGCTTCAAGTAGAAGTCTGAAGCTGTTTCCGCAAAGAACTGAGAGCTTGTGTGATGGATTTTATTCCATATCTTTTGGTTCTTATTTTTTTATGTTTTGCAGAGCCCTAACTGTGTTGGCCATTGACACTGCAGGATATGATGGAAGATTGTTTTCAGCCTCCCTTGCTAATCTTTCCTGTGGCCTCAGTGGGGAAGTAGGATAATTCACATGCTTCTTGATCGTTTTGTACATGTCTACTAGAGCAGAAACGAATATCAGCAACAAAACAGTTTCGCGCTCACTTCCTTCAGATATGTTCCAACCCCACCAGCTTTTTGCAGTACTTTCAGTCATTTTGTTTCAGATGTTTGGACTATAGTCCTCTGCCATTAAAGTCAATGAAAAAACTCCCATTGCAGCCAATCCCAAGCCCTGCGGACCGGCATGCGGAGCACGCGTACACCCCCAGCACGGAGCCTGACAGAGCACGTGCAATCGCGCAGCAGCACATGTTCCAGTGTGCATGGGACTTGGGATCAGTAGGGATGGGCGAACGCGGTTCGGTAGTTCGGTGTTCGGCCCGAACTCGGCCTGTTCGGAAAACCGAACACGAACACGAACACGAACACACCGAACGGACCGAACACCGAACAACGAAATGGCGAACACACCGAATGGAACCGAACACCGAACGACGAAAATGGCAAACACCGAACGGAACCGAACACCGAACGATGAAATGGCCGAACAGTTCGTTCAATTCGAATCGCGTTCGGTTGTGTTCGGGTGGCTAAAACATGGTCTTCTGTCAGGTCACTGGAAGGCCAAACGTAGCAGGGAGGGGGAAGTCATTTGACTCAGCTAGGAGCAGACTTCCAGGCACCAGGGGTGGAGGGTGGAGAGTGGCTTGGAGTAGCAGCCAGCCTGATGAATCACCATCTCTTTTCGCCTCAGACCACTGGCTTGGCAGTCTATGATTGGCCA
>QEPC01008985.1:324824-343332 GCA_003113815.1 Sphenodon punctatus
GACTTACAGGAAATAGATTCCGTTGGCCACATTCTGTTCCATTGTCCGCTCCTTTCTGGTTTGAGGCAAAAATATCTGGGCAAAGTCAGAGAGTTCCTGGTTGATGGAGGCTATGATTATGCACTCCAGAGGTCTTTGAGTCCATTTGACTCTGAGCTGACTAGGGCTGTAGCAGCTTTTAGCAATGCTGCTATGTACTTTAGGGGGGATATGTCTGTAATATATAATTTATTCTTTTTTGAATATTTTGGGGATTCTGTTTTTTCTCCCCGTTTTATCAACTTTATGTCTTCCTCGCTTTGGGAAATTGATGTCTGATGTTTGATTCTTGGCAGTCTGGAATGAAAACAGTCTTCCTCCTTTTGGTTTTTGTATTATGGTTGTATTTTGCTCTTGTTACTGTTTTTGTTTCTGTTTTATATTGTAATAGTCTTGGCTAACAATAAATTTATTATTATTATATATTATCCTTTTCTTTGAAAACCTCCAATGGAAGAGATTCCACACAGGGGCATACATTGGGAAAACAGGGACATTCGTCCCAGGGCCCGTATTGTCTGGTGACCCAATATCCAAGGTAGCTAAGCCACCCCTCCTTTTTTACTTTTTTCTTTTAAATTGCCACTTAAGCTGGCTGGGGTCCTTCCAGCTGCTGCATGGGCCCCTTCCCTTCCTGTGGTTGCAACATTGTATCTGACACAATGTTGCAGCCACGGGCCGGGAGGGAGAGGGGCCCCATGCAGCAGTCTGCATTAGACCAGGTCACAGACAAACCTCGTGGCTCAGCTCACCTCCCTGGCACCGTGTCATGGAGGAGGAGTCCTCTTCATCAGTCCAGAGCCGGTCCAGTCCAGGATGGCTCAAGGGAGGCCCAACCTGAGCAGGAAGGTGCCCAGTGGCAGCTCCACTGAGTGGAACCACCACCAGGCACCTTCCCAGTCCGGTGCTCCCCGTATCAAGCCGGCCCAGCCTGCCCCAGCCCGCCTGACCAGCCCCCATCCTCTTGGGCTGGTAGGGTGGGCCGGGGCAGCTATGTCACTGCTGCTGCTGGCTGCGCTCGGCCCCAGCGTGTGGATAGTGAGTCACGAGAGACAGAGTACACCGTGAGACCAGTCGGCCCAGAAGACAAATGGGTGCAGCAGCAGGCCAGCAGTAGGACATCACAGACTCTGCAGAGAGTAAATCCCGAGATTCCACACAGTCTCTGCAGAAAGTAAATCCTGAGCACCAGCAGCCCAACACCTCTAGGCCAGCCGGCGGCTTCACCAGCAGCAGGAAAAAAAAAGAGGAGTGGGGTGGGCCCACTGACATTTCTTGTCCCTGGGCCCATCCCAAACTAGCTATGCCCCTGATTCCACAATATACCTTAGTGCCTATTCCATTTACCAACTGCTCTTACACTTAGGAAGTTTTTCATGAAATTTAACCAAAATCTACTTTGCAACAATGTACTCCCATTCTGTTGTTGCTGTTGTTGTTATTATTTCAATTTATAACCCTCCTCTCATCCCCCAAATGTCTTGGAGCGGCTTACAATAATTTGACAGGAACATCACATAAAGTGCATATAAAATAAATCCCATCCCGCCCCAAATTCCAGCCATCCCGTCCCTACCACTCCTCCAACTGTCACTTGGAGCCCCCCCAACCTAGAGTCCCCCTGTACTATAATGAGAAAACAATACATATATAATCAAACATAGCAAAAATTACCCCAAAATCTCCCCTCCAAGATCCCAATCATCCCAGCCCACCCAGTCACACTCCCCTGTTTTTCACCCAGAGGAGTCCCTCCCCTTTACCGAGCCCAGGCCCCTCCCTTTCATAGAGGGGCCATGGTTACCCCTCAGACATTCCCACCCTAGTACTTCCCCATCATCCATTCTCCTGGCTTCCTCCCGGGGGAAGGGGAGTGAATGTAATTTTTGTTACAACAATGGTAACAAAAATTGTCATTTTCATTATTGTTATTGCAATAATGAAAACTACAAAAAATAATAACAAAAACAGAAATGGAAACGACATTTGTTTTTGAAATAAAGGAAAAACACTGAAAAAAATTAGTTCCAGCTATAACTTTTATGGTTCTTATTCAATTCTAATGAAACCTGGGGATAAGTACCCCCAGTGGAGGGCACTATATGTACCAACTTTTGAAATGATTTGATAAAGGAAACCGATTTTAGAAGCAATTGAATGTTGTGATTTTAAGAAAAGCTCCATACACATTAATGGCTACACCTTCTTTATCTTCTATATAATTTGCATGAAACCTGTGAATATCATGTCGCTCCACAAGCTTAAAACACCTGCAAATTCTCAGAAAGATTAGATGAAGGGTCCTGATGGTATAAGATAGGGCTGGGACACCGGGGAGAATACCGGATATCGGATGTACCGGTATCGGATCTTCCTGGTACTGGATTTACCTGTACCGGCATACCAGATTTTTAACATTGACCATTGACCGGGTTTTTACATTGCGGCTATTGACTTCAATGGCCGCAATGTAAAAAATCCGGTACCGTGGCCAATGTTAAAAATCTGGTATGCTGGTACAGGTAAATATCTGATTTATCGGATTAAGCCGATACACCCAAATACCGGCAATATCGGATCTCGGGAGAACCGGAATTCCCACCCCTAGTATACGACATTAACTTGAAAATACATTTCCAGCTGTAACATTTGTATATTCCATCCTGTTTACAAGATATTTGGCAGGAAAGTATCGCATCCCTTCCCTGTCATCTCTGCCAAACTACAGGACAATTAGATAAAGGGACCCAATTTTATAAGCAAATGAAGCTGTCCCCTTGAAGACCATTATTCAGATAAATAGCAGCATATGCAGTGCCAGTCAGAGGCAGGCACCTGGCATGTCAGGGGGAGAGAGGCTGTAGGAGGGAGGATGTGGAGCAACCCAAAAGACTGACAGACACATTAACTGGCCAATTATTGCATGCTTCTAGCTTTACAGGACCAATCAGTAGTGGCTTTGAGGCAGACATAGAGGGCGGCCCTCAGGCGGCCATAGAAGGGACATAACTGGGACTTTGTAGATAGAATTCCAGCAATCAGGAGACATAGTTTACACATCCAGGCTGTCCAATTATCATCACACTCACATCCTGCAGCACTGTGACAGAGGACATAAGAGAATCTCTATTGGTTCCTTCCTAAAAAGATGCTTCTGACTTCCCAGTAACAAGTGTGGGAGAGTTTTTGGGATGGTCACAGCACAGAATGAGGATATTTAGTTGACCTTTCTGATGGACAATTGGCATCACAAACAGATCTTATACCACAGTGACACGTAGCAGAATCCCTGGCATAGGCTCCTTCTCTGCATATGCTGTGCAGGCATATAAAATTGGAACCCTTTATCACATCTTTATGATATTTGGCAGAGATGATCATGATAGTGTGATATAGATCCCTGCCATATTTCATGTACACTGATTGGACTACAAAGATGTTACAGTCAGACAGATAGCTAGCTAGCTAGCTAGCTAGCTAATTGCTTTTACCACCAGGACCCTTTATCCAATACTTCTGAAAGTTGACAGAGATAGTAAATATGGGAAGGGGTATAAACTTGCCAAGTTTCATCTACATTAAATGTGAGGCAAAGACGTTACACCTAAGAATGTATATGGAAATTTGTGCAAAATAAATTAATTCAATTGCTTCTAAAATTAGATTCCTTTATCCAATCTTTTTTGGAATTTGGTACACATAACGCCTTCCATTGTAGGTATAATCACTCCACGTTCTAGCCAAATATAGTAAAAAACAAAAAAGTTACAGCCAGAAATGTGTTTTCCATTGAAACCAATGGAAAATTAAAATGAAAGCAAAAGCAAAATGAAAACGATAATTTGATGATTATGAAAACGAAAATGACAGGTTTAAATAATGAAAACAAAAAAATGAAAATTAAAATGACTGGGCCCCTGGTGCATACCTCTAGAATGCATTCCATGCCCACACAATCCCATCTCTCATACTCTTCCTCTTATGTCCTGTCTTCTGTGACAGTAGAGAACAGCTTTCTCCATGTTTTTTGTGGCAACCTTGTAGTTATTTGAAAACTGCTATCATTCTCTCTGCACCCACTTAGTCTTCTTTCCTCTAGACTAAACATATCCACTTCCTTCAACCTTTACCTCTGAGGATCTGACTTCTGGTGGCATCAGGGGGAGGCATTAAGGGAGGTAGGGGCCTCCATCTGATGCCCAGTGGCAGTGGGAGGTTGGATGGAGGGAGGGAGGTGCTGCCAATGCCGACTCCTGGTGGCAGCAGGTTGGTTGGCTTTGGGGCGGGTGGGGAGGGAGGTAGGGAAGGGGGGAGGTATGGGATAGGCCTGGGTGGACGGCCTATAGACTGGGGTCAGGCAAGGGCTGATGGAGGGAGGGAGTTGTCCATAGGGGTCGTTATGGGTCGGGGAAGGTATGGTCCAAGGGGGCGGATGACCCGCTCCTGCTGGGGACCTAGGTGCTTGGTGGATGTGAGGGTCACCTCCCACAACGAGCGTGAGGGAGGGGCAGGGTCTAGGGTCCGCCGGTGCGGGACTGATGCTGTTAAATGCAAGGTCCGTAGTAAACAAAGCCCCGATAATTCATGATCTGATTATGGAGGAGGCAGCGGACCTCGCATGTATAATGGAAACCTGGTTGGATGATGATGCAGGACCAACGTTAGCTGCTCTCTTTCCAGTTGGGTATGCTGTGCAGTATCAACCTCGTACAGGGGGCCAGGGCAGTGGTGTGGCTATTATTTTCAGAGAGGAATGGCCGGTTAGGAGATATCCTGTTCAGGATAGCTTGGTAGTTGGACAGCAGGGTTTTTTTGCTGGTCAACAAATTGGTAGCCCACTCCAAAGTGACCCCTCCCAAGTTCCCGATCACAAAGGTCACCTTCAGGGCATCCGTGGAGTAGGTGGCCGCTTGGGTGGTGAAGGTAAGTTTGCAGAGGGCCAGGAACACCTGACACCCCCTGCGATCCCCCTGAAACTTCTCAATGTGAGGCCCTTAGGGTTCTCGGGGGATGGCAAGCCCCGTGGGCGGAGGTGCTTCTGCTGCAGGAGCGGCCGCAGTGGGGTCTACAGGTTCTGCTGCGGGTAGCAGCTGTGCTGGAGCGGCCAGCAACATAGCAGCCTGGGGGGCAGGAAGCTGCTTCTGGGCCACCATAGCTGCAAGTTCCGTTTGTTGCTCCTGCAATTCTTTTATTTCCATGGCCAGGGTTTGCACAACATGGAACAGCTTGCCTATCTCAAGGGACACATCCATCGTGATAGGGCAGGAACGTGAGGGTGATGGGCCGGTGAATCTGTCAGTGGGGGCGAGGAAGACAGGGAAGAGAAGGGGATACTTTCACCCACACGCACCTGGCTCCCTCATGAGGCTCTGTTTGGACAAGCGAGGCTCCCAGTTGCCCGTCAGGATAGTGTGTGTGCCGCTCAGTGTGCTTTCACAACAAGAGCTTAGGCCCCTATCATCATAGGGCTCAGAGCGACTCAAGGGAAGGGGTTCCACACAACAACGTCTTACAATTGCCACAAGGGAGGTACGCTGGTGAGGGATAGTGGAGGTGAGCACGGATCGGGACCCGTAGGCAGAAGGGGCTGGAACCAAGGGCTTCCACTCAGAAGGGGGAGGAAGAAAGGGAAGCCTCCCCAGGAGGGGAAGGGGAAATGCACCCTGGCCCACAGGCCCTTGCAATCCGTTCTCTCTTACCAGGAAGGAGGGGGAGGGGTTCTTCCACACACACTTACACGAGGGTCCACACTCACTGCTCTCAACACAGGAAAGTCAATAGGAAGGGTGAGGGAGGGAGGCACTGGGGAACACGAGGAAGGAACACAGGATAACACAAGCAAGGCTTCAAGGGTACTTAGCTGTCAAGCAGGAGGCCAGTCTCCACAGACACACATGCTCTGTTCACCGGCACAGAGCTCTGAACGCTGCCGGCAGTTAAAGGACAAGCCCCGCCCCCTGCACGTGCCCGCAGATGCTCTGAGCGACGCTGCGGGGGGCGGGGCACTACAACGTCCCTAGGAGGCCCCGCCTGGTGCACGGCGCCTGGTCCCGCTGGAGCAACAAGCGGCGGTGGCGGCGCTCCCTGCGCTGGCCCGGGCTGCAGCCTGCAGGGGGTGGGGCTCTCAGTCAGCGAATGCCGTTGGGGGGAGGGGCGGCCACCCCAATGGCTGACAGCTGGTCTGGTTTACAGGTCAAATGGTTGGTCTCTGTTTCTATCTCCTCTGGTAATGGTGTTACATGGCTAACATATCTTGCGGTCAAGACAAAGTGCTATCCCGGAGGGTGGCATATTTTTTTGTATAGTGTATTGTGAGCTAAGCAGTCCCAATAGGGGAGATTTTTGTTTCCTTTATATACCTTTTTCATTTTATGGTTATTTATTTATTTATTTATTTATTTATGTTTATGTTATGCTGTGTTGTATATGTATTTTATGTTTTGTTGTGTTATGGCATTTGCTAAACATTAAAGTTTATTATCTATCTATCAGTAGAGGACAAAGCCAACCACCCTTCCAAAGGTCGGGACCGGACCATCTCCGGAAGGGTGGTCAAAGCAATTCCCACTGGGAAACAACAAAAAGTAACGACTGAACAGCAACCCCCTGCCAGAAGCAAACAAAATGATCCCCAGACAGGGTGAAAGCACGCAGCGTTGCTGACAGGCAATGAGCAACACACAGACCGGGGCGGGAGATTTAAAAGGCACACAGCGGCAGGGGAACATGGTGGGATGGAGCAAGGTGGAAGGGGTGAGGAGAGGGGAGGATGAGCGAGGAAGGGAGGAGGAGGTGGTGCTGGAGATGGAGGCGGTGGCGGAGGAGCAGCACCCGGGGCAGCCTACCCCAGAGGGGACAACCGGCCAGGGGATGGAGGCACCCCGGAAATGGGTAAGGAGAGCGAAGGGGGACCGCACAGCAGCACAGGGGCACAAATGGGGGCACCTGGCAGGAGGGGGGAAGGGAGGCGGGCCACGGGGCCAAGGGACCCAGGCAACTAACCCCCCGTTATGACCCACTTACCTGGAAACAGGCCAGGGAACTGGAGCCCCTGGAGGAGACAGGCGGAGGGCAAGCAGAGGAGGAGGAGAAGGAGGAGGAGGGCACACACGGGAGACAGCTGTACCAGTGAGGAGGCAATGGGGGCACAAAGAGATCCAGAATCTTATAAGGATCTGGGGGTCCCTGGAGCACCAGGTGGAACTAGCGGTAAACATGCAGAATGAGCATGTCTACAACGTGATAGTGTGGGACATGGAAGCAGCGGGTCACCACAGGACAGTGGCTCAATGCTGCTCCAAGGTGAAGGAGCTCAAGAGGGGGTACAAGGCACTAAAAGACAATAACGCATTCTGGACACGGAGCCGGGACCACCCCCTAATATGACGCACTGGAACGTATCCTACACATGAAGGGCTCCATAGTCATCCCACAGTTCATGGGGAGCACGGGAACGGGTCAAAGTACCCCCACCCCTGGCAGCCCCGCAAGAAGGCACCAGCTCCGGGGAATGCACCAGCTCCAAGAGGAATGCCCTGGGACATTGGAGAGCAGCAGACCCCCCTCGCGCACCAACACAGGGAGCCCACACCCACAGTCCAACTCGGGAGGATTTGAGGCTGGCACACTGGTCACCCTCAGCCAGTGGACGCAGGGGGAGCACAGCCACACAGAGGGACCAGCCTCGGAAGGATCCGAGACCGACATTGAGGGTAGGCAAGCAGGTGGGAGGGGGAACGGACTGTAGGGGACAGACCTATGGGTGGGGGGTATCCCACAAGGTGTGGCCCTGACCCTGTGACCCCCAGGAACCCCAGACCATGGAAAGAGGGTCAAGGGGCACTAGGGCCTACCAGGGCACAGAACAGGGGGGACAGGTGCAGCAGTCCGGCCATCAGTTCCAGCGAGTGGGAATGGGGAGGGGCGGCGGGCAATGGAACAGGGACCGGGCCCATGCAAGGGTAACGCAACTCACCCCAAACTTTTTCCCAACAAGTCACGGCATGCCCTGGCAAATGGGACAGCCAGGCAAGGGGGACAGCAGGGAGCAGCCCCAGGAGCAGCCGAAGGATCAAGGTGAGGCTCCACAGCAGGGTGAGCCCCACGGGGGTGCACACGGGGCACACTCGAGCGTGCGGTGCGAGGGACGGATGGCTGGGGCACAGGGGGACGCTGGGGGAAGGGCACCAGACGCCCACCTGCCAGGGGGCCAGTCCACCACCCGCAGCACTGCAACGGGACAGGTGGCAGGCGACAGGACCAGACTAACAGACCCCATTGTGCACTCCAACATGGCAACCAGCAGCGGCCTCTCCAGTCACAGTGGATGCAGGAGCACGGGGCACAGGTATGGCACCGGAGGGAGGAGCAGGCGGAGGAGATCATCTGGACCACCACCGAGTTGGGGGAGCGGATGATAGTGGCCATCAACCACATGGAGGAGGCCACATGGGCAGGGTGCAAGGGGGATTAGGATGGGGGCAAATGGCACAATAAATGCACCGGTGGAACCAACCTCAACCATTATTGAGTGTCTCTGTACAGTGGTTGGGGGCAGTGGGATACCCTTGGGTGGGGGCCAGATACAGGTGGTGGCCAATGAGGGGGGAAGGAGCCCTCAAGCCTCAGCATCTCTGGCAATCCACCTCGCCAAGGCAGCTTGAATCCGCTTGGCTTAGCGGTACTTCCTCGGGTTATCGGCATTCACGTAGAACAGCATGGGTCAGGGTGGGTGCCGGGGCATGGGGAACTCGAGGCTGACCCCATCGGTCTTGCACACGTTGTGCAGCACACAGCAGGCACCAATCATAAGGGCCGAGGTCTCCACTGTGTAGTCCAGTCAGCCTGCTCGGCACTTCCAGTGCTGGTGGAGGGCACCGAAGGCTCTCTCGACCACGGTCCTGGAGGCACATAGGCGGATGTTGTAGAGCACCTCCACAGGGTTCCTGGCAACCGGGTATGCCTTCATGAGCCATTGGAGGAGGAGATAGGCCAGTTCCCCCAAGATTCAGGGGGGGTATCAGCATCCCCTTGATCCTGGACATCCCCATGTTCGTGAAGTCCCCCCAGTACATCCGGGCATAGAGGGGTGAGATGGTCATAATCCTGGCATCGTGGCTGTGGCCGGAGTGGCTGGTATAGATGTCTATGAACTGGCCACAGTGGTCTACTACCACCTGGAGCTGCAGGGAATGGAACCCGTGTCAGTTGATGTATTCCGCGGCCTCCCCATTGGAGGGGCGGAGGATCCCTATGTGGGTGCCGTCCATGGTGCCTAGGCAGTGGGGAAGCAATCAGCTGCGAAGCTGGCTATCATGGCATCCTGGTCCATGAGCTGGATCATGCGGTCCAGGAGCACGCCCTCCATGGCCTCGCAGACGTCTCTCAGGATACCGGTGACTGTGCTCACCCCAACACCAAAGTGCTACAACATGGACTGGCAGGAATTGGGTGTTTCCAGGGCCCAGACTGCTATGGCCACGTGCTGGACCATGGGTATGGGGGCCCACATGGGGGGTATCACCGCTCCAGCCAGGGCATCAATAGCTCTGCAAGTTGCAGGAAGCAATGTCTATCCATCCTGAAGTGTGCCCTCCAGCTGGCTTTATCCCAATGGGCCTGGACCCCGGCCCACCACTCCTGTGCCCACTCAGTGACTCAGATCCGCCATTCAGTGGGCATAGCGAGCATTGCTACGCATCCTATGGCCTCTCTCCACCAGTGGTGTTGGCTGGCAGCCTCATGGAGCACTCCTAGCCGCTCTCGGGCATGGAGGAGGGCCCGTTGGCATGTTACGGACACCTGCAAGGCCCTGAGCCTGGCCAGGGAGTGTCTGCACCCATGGTGGCACTCCTAGCCATGCACACCCGTATGTGGGCAGCCAAATGGATAGCTTCTGTGAAGATGTGCATGAGGTCTGTGTGTGCCTGGAACCACATCGCGCAGATGTCCAGGTGCATCCCAGTTGTGCCCCTCCATCTCACATCCATGGTGGAGTGTGTCCCTGGTGTGGTGCGGTCTGGCACGTGCCTCTATTGCCCGAGGGCCAGTCCAGCCCTGGCTCAGGGCCCCACCCTTGCACCTGTGTGGGTTGCCCCGGAGCACCTGTGCTTGCCCCCTCGCCCAGTCACCCTGGCGGTGACTAGGTGGCTGGTACACGGCTGTTGTGTGCACCTCCCCTGAATGCACCTGCACTCCTGGCACGGGCGCTGTGCCCTGGGCCCCCATGTGCCCAGGGGTGCGATCCGCAGCTGCTTGCCTGTTGCTATCATCTCCCTGCTATCAGTGTTGGCTGTATTATCTGTGCGCTCGGTTCCTGCAGCTGTGTAGGGTCCTCACCCCATGCCTCACTTGTTAGCCATCCCATGTTGTGGCCTGTGGGCCTATCGCATGTCCTTGGAGCTCCCCTGCTTCCCTCCCCATCTCACCTGGGACCATAGGGCCCCTCTTCCCTTGCTGTTAGTATTCACTGCTTGCTGGACCATGGCTGGCCATGCTTCCCCTGGGCTCCCGCGCCCTGCAATGCCTGATGTCCCCCATAGCTGGACCTGTCATGAGACCATGGCCCTGTGTGACCTGTGGCATTTCCAGGCCTTGCAACTTCTCCTGTGCTGCCCTGATACCCTCTCTGGTGCCTATGTGAGTCTGAGCTCTGGCCTTCACCACTTTGGCTATGAGGCCAGCGCTCACGAGTGCCGGCTGCATGTGGAGGTGCTGGGTTTCTGTCCCTTTCCCAATGGGTGCATTCCGGAGATGAGTTGCTCGGATGTGGGGTGGTCCATGGCGGAGACCATGTCCACCCTCTCTGTGTGCAGCCTGGCCACCTTCACGACCTGTCTGGTGGAGGGGGGCCCTGCCCTGGCTGTTTCCTTCTTTGGCTGCATCCACGGGGCCCGTGATTACCAGCGTTTGTGTGGAGTAATGTATCATCACCTGTTGGAGCTTGGGCACCTTCCATGGCCCCCTGCTGCTGACTATGGCTTGTCGGAGCCCACAGGAGGTGAGCTGGCAGTACACGCTGGTGTGTGGTCCCGTGCTGGTGTTCAGGTGGGGTTCACCATGCAGGATCCATTCGAGGCCTACTACCTCATTGCCCACCACATGTCTGCACTGGGCTACTGTTTAGGCATGCTTCAGTGGCCCCACTACGTGCATCTGGTGGGCCACCCTGCCCCAGTCCCCTTCGTGACCCCCTGCAGCTGGCTGTGAGGCCCCCTGTGTCTTCAGTGCCCTGGATGCCGGCCACGCTGTGTGCTCCCACTTCCTCCCTGCCGCCTTGGGTCTCTTTCTGCTCGTTTCATGTTGTATTGGACTCACTGCTGTTCTGGCTGGTTCCATGGGTTTTGTTGCCCTTGCCTGTGTCTCTGGACCCTCTCCTCGGACACCCCCTGGCCCTCGCTGCCTGTGGTGTTGTCCTCTGTGGCCGACCCCTCCTTTTGCTGCATCCTGCTCTCCAAGCCAGCTACCGGCTCTCCTGGTGGTGTTGTCTTTCCTTGTCTGGCCGCCTGCTCACCTGTGCCCATGGCCCGGACCCCCCACCCCGCCCCCTGGATGTCTCTGTGACTGTGCTGGTCTGGGGCCCCTGGACTGCGTCTCCTGGCTTCCTCCGGGGGGTGGGTGGGTGTTCACCTGTGCAGCACATCGGTTCTGGCTCGCCTCCATCCCTGTCAGAGTATTTGTGCCAGAGCAAGGGATCCGTGCCTGCCTCCTGGACCTGCCTCGGACCACTCCGGTGCTGTCCCCTACTTGTTTGCCCTCCCCCTGTGCCATTGCTCTTTCCCTGTGGGGACCCCTGTGACTTGGACTGCCTGTGTTGCTGTTGGGTGGCCCTTGCTGACTGTGCTGTTGGTGGGGTTCTGGGTGCTGTCCCCCATGTCCTGGTCTGTCCCCAGGCTGGTCCTCTCCGCTTCCTTGGTCTGGGTCTCCCCGCCCCCCCATCTGTTGTGCTGTGTTTGTAGGCCATCCCGGTGTCCTCCCCCCCTTCCTTCCTTTCCCGTTAGGGTGTGTTTGCGCCTGGGCGTGTGTTTGTGTTTTGTGTTCTGATGTATCCTCGGTTTCCCTGTGCCTGTTTTGTGCACCGTCTTGGCCGCTCATCTCCCTACTCCCTCTCCCTTCCCATTTCCCTTGTGTGGGCATTTCCTTTAGTCACTTTTGGCTTCCTTTGTCCTCTGTCAGTCATGTCTGCCTCCTGCCCCACCCCAGCGTCTTCTGGGTGTTCTGACCACAGCCCAAAATCGACATGTCTGTTGCTCTGCCCCAGGCAGTGGTCCATCCATCCGTTTCCCTGACGTGGTCCCGTCACGTCTATTCAGGGCTGTCCTGGACCACGAGGGTGGGGTGCGGTTGGGGTTGGCTGGCTCACCACCATTGGGAATCCACTATGGTGACCCGGGAGTGCGTAACGTCTGAAATTACCCAAAGTGTCTTATGTTTTTATGTTCCACAGTTTTCAATTAAACATAGGTGCCCAAGTAACTTAGGATCCTTTTTGAAATGTTGACCTATTGTGTTGCAGTAAGTCTAGCTGGGATAGCGATCAAAAGGTTACCACCACCTGGTGACTATGCTCTGTCAGTGTTGCTAGAATTTTAGAAAAGACCTGTATGTTGATGAAACCAAAATGATTTTCTCCCCTGACATCGAAATATAAATGGGAAAATAAAGACAGGATGGTATTCTGACGTGAAAATGAATAATTTAAAATCACTGTGCAATGGGCAGCACAAAAAAAGAAAGTAATTCTGTTTATTAGGTTTTAAATCAAATCATCCGTGCAGTAGTTAGATCAGTGTAGTGCGGTGGTGTTTTCTCTTTTTTTCTTATCTTTTTTCTTATCTTAAGAAATCCCTGCAGCAGCAATGGGATTTCTTAAAGGGGAAAAAAATACAGGAAAGATCTGGTGTGGGAAAAAACTAAGCAACTATACCCAAAACGAGTGATTTGCCACACTGACATCCATTTAATATGAACTATATGGACAGCCCTTGGTGGGTGAGAATCCTTCATGACCTGGTCCTTTCTGGGTAATGTGTGGGGGTGGGGGGGTAAAGTGCAGTGGCTGGTGTAAATGTTTAAGTTAATCCAAAATGAACATATTTATGTATGTTTGTGTATCAAATTAAAATATTAATTGACCTGAATTC
Organism: Sphenodon punctatus; assembly: GCA_003113815.1. Classification (NCBI taxonomy): domain Eukaryota; kingdom Metazoa; phylum Chordata; class Lepidosauria; order Sphenodontia; family Sphenodontidae; genus Sphenodon; species Sphenodon punctatus. The sequence continues at coordinate 338,006 of QEPC01008985.1, forward strand.
AAATCTGCATTCTTTTTGAAATTAGCCACGTTCATCCACTTGGTGCTTCATCATTTTTTGCTTTGGTGGGTCATACCGGAACTCTGGGAAAGAAGGTCTTGAATGCCAGTGATTTCATCAGCCAGTCAATTAATATCCCTTCCATAAAGTGGCATGAGTTACCTAAAGACATGTAAAATTCCAATAAAATACCACAAAATTCCAAAAAGAATAATAAAATTCTTGACACAATCTGGAGAAAGCCAAACAGGTGAAAAACAAATCAATGAAAAATGAATATGAAAAATCCGGTGCAATCTTCAAAAAATGTATTTAATTTCATGTTCATTGTGAATATTTGGACACTTGTGGTGTTAACAGTTGCCAATGTTCAGCTATCTGTAATTTATGCCTGCTTGAAGGCCCTTTTGTGCTCCTAGAGCTCGATCCAGCTCCATACAAGTCAACGGGAGTTTAGCCATTGACTTCAATGGGAACTGGATCGCACTCCTAGTGTGTAGCAAAAGAGAATGGACCTGAATGAGGATCAGTCCCAGAATTTTAAACTATGGCCCTTTTTACACAGACTAAGACCGATAATATGAGTGTTACATTTTATTATTCATGGTACAGGGCAACACTGCAGCCCTGCAACATGAGCCCTTTGCACACAAAATGCCTCCACCCAGTTTTGCTGGGTGTAGATGGGTGCAGGTGTCTGTGTAAACACCACGGGCGGTGGGGGTAGGTGTGTGTGCGTGCTCCCACACAACACCCATCTCCACTCACCCATGGAGCCATCGGCATTGGAGTCCATTGCTCCTTGAGTGGGTGCTGGGTGCAGATTAGTGTTGCACGGGAGCACGCACGCACCTACACCCACTGCCCGTGGTGTTAACACAGACCCCTCACCCATCTCCACCCAGCAAAACTGGGTGGAGGCATTTTGTGTGCAAAGGGTCCATGTTGCAGGCAATGCTGCCCTGTACCATGTATAATAAAATGTAACACCCATTTTATTGGTGATAGAGTGTCTGTGTAAAAAGGGCCTATCATGTTGACCAATATGCCTACTTTTTACCTCATGCGCTTGGATCTGTCTCTTAGATCAGAGACAAATGCTTCTATTTCTAAGCTTTTGTGGACATAACCCACCTTTTTCTTATGTGTTTGTATGTTGCCAAGGATAGTGAGACACTGGCTTATGATTGAGGCTCCCAGGCACTACTGAAATTGTAATGATAATATGCCAATTTTAGCAATCGCACCACTTTAAAATTCCAAATATATATGACCCTGACCAAACCACTAGAAGACTCATGAACCAATTTAGAATTCATGATACATCATCTTAAAATGAATGACTATATAACCCACAGTCCAAAGGAGGTAGAGGGTTATTGAATCTTTGTAAACTCCATTTGTCTCAGACATTAAAAATAATATATTTCCACAAATCCAATAATTAAAATAATGGCAAAGCAGGTGATGGTTATACATACACCACTTTTTCAAAAGAAATATAATATTAATTTAATTTCCCTTTCCCTTTAATTTCTCCTATGGACAGATGCAAAATGTGTAGATGTGAAAACGTATACAGTAAATGTCCTACAAGTTCTGGATGATGGTCACATTGGGTGTTTTTACACACACATTTCTTCTAGATGTTTTCTGTTACTTCCTGAACTTTCTGTGTGTCTAAATCACTCACCCAGATCTTACACATCTGGGTCTTTGAACTAGGGCTGAAGCGGCAGCAGCTGTTACCGTGCCACCATTCCATTCTGAGAACTCGGCACTTAATGTGTCTTGCCGCCGACTTCCCCTCGATATTTCCACGATTCCACATTACCTGCTGCCAGTATCTGCGGATGTGGCATGTATTCAGTTTGTGAACACAAGCGGATTTATACTGCCTTCCTCCACTGAGTGTGAGTCCCTGATGCACCGTGATGCTGAATAATAGATAATTGAATGAATGAACTTAAGGTGACTCTGACTACCAGCTTCAGAGTCCACTTCAGGGGCATAGCCATCGTGGGGTGGGGCGGGGGCACATTTGCGCCCGTGCCCTGCCCTGGGAGGGGGCTGGCAGCGATCGGGGCCGGCCCCAGGCATATGCGGCATCCACGGGAGCTGGGAGCCCTACTCCCGAGTCCCGGAGGAGTCTCCCTTGCACCACCAGCACCGCCTTTTTAAACTGCTCAGTTGTAGCCCTGCAGCGCTGCTACATGGGTGGGGAAGAGTCCCCCCCTGTCCCCTCCTTCGCAGCAAAAGTTGCTGCCTTGTAAACAAAGTTCTTCTTCGAGGGGCTCCTTCCATTCTCACATGCGTGCCCTTCTCTTACCGGCATATACCAAGCTCTTCCCTTTGTGATCACTGCATAGAGAGAACTGGGGGTGCAGAGCAGTTACAATGAGGCAGAGAGCCATCCCAACAAAGGGGAAGAATTTGTCCTTGGCACCCTAACGCACAAGAGAATTCACAGAAGAGTAGGGACCGCCCCCCCCTCCATCCCCTGGATCAGCATCAGGAGCCAGGCGCTCGCTCACTGCTGCTGGGGCTGGGGATCCCTGTACTCTAAGTGGGACAGAAACTAGTGCACAAGGAGGGACAACAAACAGGGCAGCACCCAGAGTTGAGCTTTGAGGGAAGGATCTTTGTTATCCCTCCTTGCACACTAGTCGCTGTCTCTGTCCCGCTTAGAGTGCAGGGATTCCTCAGCAGCAGTGAGCAAGCACCTGGCTCCTGATGCTGATCCAGGGGATGGAGGGGGGTGGGGGAGTCCCTGCTCTTCTGTTAATTGTCTTGTGCATTAGGGTGCCAAGGACAAATTCTTCCCCTTTGTTGGGATGGCTCTCTGCCTCATTGTAGCTGCTCTGCACCACCCCCATTTCTCTCTATGGGGTGATCACAAAGGGAAGAGGGAGGATCTGTCCATCCTTCTAATAGAGACAGCACTGAACAACCAACCCTCCCCCAGCTGAATGGACCCCCGAGAGCAGGCTGCCCCCTGCCTGCTGCCCCCCTCCCAGGCTGTAGATCCAACCTGCATGGAGTGTCATTTTGTTAGAAAATTCCCCCACCGACTCTTTCTAGGCTTGGTACGCTCCCATTTGTGAGAGGAAAACAGAAGATTGCTGCCTTGTCAACAAGAATCTTCGAGATGGCTCCAAACATTCTCACAAGCACCCACCCTTCCGACCCCGCATGGAATTTTCTTCCTAATTGCTTAGGGTTGGAAGGAACTGTGTTGGCCATATAGGGTGGGGGCGTGTGAACATCACATGGTGTTTTTTTAAGCTAATGAGCTTGGTATATGCCGGTAAGAGAAGGGCACGCAAGTGAGAATGGAAGGAGCCCCTCGAAGAAGAACCTTGTTTACAATGCAGCAACTTCCCCCAAATCTGCCATGCTTAAGGGAAAGGGGAAACTGTGGCAAACCTGCCGCTTCTGCATGAAATCTACAGTGAAAATACCGTAGCAGCAACTGCGGAAAGCTGTGAGTTCAAGGCGCAAAAATTGCTCCCTTCCTAACCGTGCTGCTTGGTGTGGAAGAGCACTTTCCGCTGGCAAATGCTGCCGCAGCGGTACAACATTTTAGCACTACTTTGAACTTCTGCGTATAGCATCTCCCAGAACTTTTGTGTGTAAAAAGTTCTCCTGGTAAACTGCTTTACTCCAGGCAGCTGTGATCACTTGGTTTCCATGGCAGACTGTCATGTCTACAGCTGTGGTTACTTTAGGCTGCCTCAGGGCAGTGTCTGTGTGAAGAATCTATCCAGAAACTTCCCTAGGGCAGTGTGTGTGTGAAAAATGAATCCGGAACTTACTTGTGGATTTGTGAACCCAGAAGATTGAAAAATTCAGAATATTATTGTGTGTGTAAAAATGCCCATTGACAGAGAAAAATTAACAGCATGTCTAAAAATAGAAAACTTGGTATTGGAACGGAAACCCTTTTCACACGAGCTGCCCCCCCACATCTCTATGCAGTTTTGCCACATGGAGATGGGTGGAGGGGCCCGTGGGAATGCTGTGGTAGATGGGTGGAGGTATGTGCGCTCTCCCGTGCTACACTCATCACCACCCATCTCCGCCCATCACCCATCCATGGAGCAATGGGCTCCAATGCTGGTTGCTCTGTGGGTGGAGATGGGTGTGTGCCCGTGGGAATGGCCCCACACCCACGTCCACCCACTGCAGGCATACCTCCACGCACCCATGGAAAAAGGGCCTGAGTGACTGATAGCCGCTATACAAGATTGGATAATAGTTAAGAATAACTGCCAAATTCATCACCAGAACTATTCAGGGACCCCTTGTATTCACTGTGTTTTCCCCATTAGTGGCAATGGGGAAAATGCAGTGAACACAGGTCTCTGACTATAGTTATTTTATTTAATTTATTTGTTTAATTTATAAATGATTTTTATCCCACCCCTCCTGCCCACAGGGCAGCTCAAGTGGCAAACAACAAATTAAAAACAATAAAACAATTTAAAAAAATTAAAAGTTAAAAATCCCATATGCAGGGAGAAAAACAACCCCCCCACCCTACCCCACCCCCCTTGCTAAAAGCCTGGTGGAACAGTCAAGTCTTACACAAATGCCGAAATGACAGGCAAGTGGGGGCCAACTGAGCCTCCTCTGGGTGCGAGTTCCACAGCACAGGGGCAGCCACCGAAAAAGAGCTAACATCGGTGGCCTGGGGAACCTCCGAAAAGGCTCCCACAGATGATCTCAGGGGTTGCACGGGCACATGGGGAATGAGGTGGTCCCGCGGATAAGCAGGGCCCAGGCTGTGAAAGGCTTTAAAGGTCAAAACCAGCACCTTGAACCTAGCTCGGTGCTTTATAGACAACCAGTGCAGAGCCCAGAGCACAGGTGTCATGTGCTCCCTGTTGTCACATTTCTGTCACTCTTTTTATAAATAGGGAAAAAGGCTAGGTTTCCCAGCTGAACTAGACGTACTGGATTGAACCTTTTTCTCCTAAATATACAAATTGAGTTTTACACTTACTTTGAAGTCCGACTACCAAAGAAAGTATTGTAATAGACAATATATTTATAAATAAGGGAACATGAGACTTTTGGCTTATAAAAATATTTGCAAAGTTTACTTAAATATAAATAGAAAATATCAGTAGCTTACATAGAATGGTTTTAATAGCCAATCAAAGTTACATGATCTTAAAACATTTCTATCTTAAGAAAAAGCTTGTAAAAGCTTAACATATGCACAATTCATTGGCTCAAAGATATCAAGAAATTATACATACAATGTATTACCAGATCTTCCCTTAGTCTGCCTTTGTCTGATGTTAAATGAGAAAGAAATCCAA
>QEPC01008985.1:343665-363490 GCA_003113815.1 Sphenodon punctatus
ATAGCTAAAAGGGGCCTCTTTATAGCCTTTTTATGGCTCATTTTATAGCTGGTCATTTGGCTGTTTCCTTGGCAACAGTCAAATGTCAATTTGGGAAGCTTAGAAAAAACATCTATTGGAATGTGGTTGGAGGGGCCCATCCTGAACCTAGTTATTCACAAAAGCTGATTCTAAAAATCAATGCTGTGAACACAATTCAAATACATTGAAACATAAAGTTAACATATAAAAACTCAAAGTTAATACATTTGGAACACAGATAGCCAATATATATAGGCTTATAACTGGAAATACATGACACTGTGGCCCGCCCCCATAAGGAGATGGGCCGCGGCATTCTTCACCAGCTGCAGCCTCTGGACCAGCTTCTCGGACAGCCCCACGTAGAGCGCGTTGCAGTAATCCAGCCTCGAGGTGATGAAGGCATGGATGATGATGGCGAGGTCAGAGTCTGAGAAATATGGCCGAAGTCGCTGGACAAGATGTAACTGCTGAAATGGACTCCCCGCCATGGCTACAACCTGAGAGTCCAGTCTGAGCCATGAATCGAGGAGCACACCCAGACATCACACCTGAGAGACCATGGGAGGGCGAACCCCCCCTACAAGAGGAGATGCAACCACTCCTAGGCCCCCAAGCCCTCACTCACCAACATCACCTCCATCTTGTCAGGATTCAGCTGCAGATGGCTCAACCTCATCCAAGCCCCCACAGCTAACAGGCACTGGGGAAATAAGGAGACTGCATGGCCTGGGTCAATGGAAAAAGAGAGGTAGAGCTGAGTGTCATCAGCATACTGATGGCATTGCATGGCCTGAAACCCTCTCACGCTTCATAAATGTTACCAACATACAGAATCGATAGATCACATCATTTCAGGTTCTCCCTCAATGTCAAATACTGCTTATCTCACAAGACATAACCAAGTAGCAAAAATTATCCATAATAAATTGTCCGTGCAGTTTCATCTTAAATAACACCTTATTTACGTGCACATCAAAACTTGTGTTGGAAAATAATTTGTTCTTTCTTTATTGGGATGAACCAATGATCTTTATTGTTTATTTATTTATTTATTTATATCCCACCCAGTCCCCTGAGGCTCAGAGTGGCTCACAATAAATACATAAAATACAAATATAAAATACATAATTAAAAACCCACAAAACTAAAAACACCCCCTAATCCTCCCAATCTATCTCTGCCCACTGAATGCCTGGCCAAATAAAAAGGTCTTACGCTGCCTCCGGAAGACATTTAAACTAGCGCTCAGGTGAGCCTCCAAGAGAAGGGAGTTTCAAAGCTGTAGGCCAGCTACCAAGAATGCCTCTCTGCGGGCCTGAGTCATATGAAGCTGGGCCAATGAGGGAACCTGCAAGAGGGCACTCTCAGAAGATTTTAAGGGCTGCAAAGGGACATATGGGGTAAGGTGGTCCTTCAGATATATAGGGCCGAAGCCATTTAGGGCTTTAACGGTCAAAACAAGCACCTTGAATTGTGCCCGAAACACTATAGGGAGCCAGTGCAGACTCTTAAACACTGGTGTGTTGTGCTCCTGGAAACCCGCTCCCATCAAGAAGGGACCATCGCATTCTGCACCAGCTTCAGCCCCTGAACAGTCTTCAAGGGCAGCCCCATGTAGAATGCATTGCAGTAGTCCAGTCTTGAGGTAACAAAGTAAAAGATGATGGTGGCCAAACCCATGTTGGAAAGAAAGGAATGCAGCCTTCTCACAACATATATAATATAAATATAAAATCCGCATAATGGGGTGCCAAAAAATAGAAAGAAAAACCCTCCTCCCTAACCCTCACCCCCCACCCCTTACCCATCTCCCTCACCGAAAGCCTGGTGAAACAGCCAGGTCTTATATTGTTGTCAAAAGGAGGAGACGTCCAGGGCTACACAGGCCTCTGCCAGGAGAGAGTTTCACAGCTTTGGTGCAGCCACCGAGAACGCCCTCTCCATAGTCACCTCACGAGATACCTGGGGGACTTTGAGAAGGGCTCTCCTGGCCGACTTCAGGGGTCGATCCAGAGCTCAGGGAGTGAGGCAGTCACACAGATAGGTTTGGTCTAGGCTGTATAGGGATTCATAGGTAAGCACCAACACCTTCCTTTGGGTCCAGAAGACTATAGGCAGCCAGTAAAAAGAATGGAGCACTGGTGTAATGTGCTCATGGCAACCTGTCCCCATGAGAAGATGGACTGCCACGTTCTGCACCAGCTGCAGTCTCTGAACCATCACCATGGGCAACCCCACGTAGAGCACATTACAATAGTCTAGTCTTGAGGTGATGAAAGCATGGATGATAGTGGCCAGGTCAGAGTCCAAGACATATGGCCGAAGCAGCTGCACCAGATGTAATTGGCAAAACATGCTCCTTGCTACAGCCCCCACCTGGACATCTAGGTGGAGCTGAAAGTCAAGAAGCACTCCAAGCCTGCAAACTGGAGGGACCAGTGGGGGGTGAATCCCATCAATGACAGGGGATGCCATTCCCACCACCATCCCCAGCAGCATCACCTCTGTCTTGTTGGGATTCAGCTTCAGATGGCTCACCCTCTTCCAGTTCCACACAGCCACCAGACACTGAGTAAGCACCAAGACTTCTGGGCCTGGATCAGATAAAAAGGAGAGCTAGAGTTTGGTGTCATCAGCCTTTTGATGACAGCAAATATAAAACCCTCTTACAAACTTGCCCAGCAGCTGTATATATATGTTGAACAGGAGAGGGGACAGAATAGAAACTTTTGGGACTCCACACGAGAGGTCCTGGGGAGATGAAGAACAGTCCCTAGGGATGAGTGAACAGAACGCGGTTTGGATGTTCGGACGTTCGGTCATTTGGTTCGAAACCTGAATTAGGGTTCGGTTGTTCGGTTCGGTGGAGTTTGGTTTGGTCGAACATGGCCGAACACTTGAAAATAGCGCCATCGATACCGAATTCGAAGATTTTTTTTTTGGTATCGTTATCATTTGAGCCTGAAACCATCCCTGGTCTCCACCCCTGGTGCCAGGAAGTCAGCTCCTCAGCTGCCTCCCCCTTCCAGTCACATTTTTCCTGCCTGAAGTCACGTTTTTCCACCCCCGAACTCAACTGAACTTTTCCGAACTGTTCGGAAACTTGAACATTCGGTTCAGACGTTCGGTTTGGACATTCGAACAGACCGAGTTCGGGCCAAACTCCGAACATCTGAACCTCATTCGCCCATCCCTATCAGTCCCCCAGCACCACTTGCTGAGTTTTCCAGGCCAGGAAGGAACACAACCATTCAAGAACAGTTCTGCCCACCCCGGCTTGGTCCTGAAAGCAAGTCACCAACATCTCGTAATTAATGGTATCAAAAGCAGCTGACAGATCTAACAAAATCAACAGGGTCAGTCGGCCCTGATCCAATTCATGGTGGAGGTAATTGACTAAGGTCACAAGTGCAGTCTCAGTGCCATAGCCCAGACGAAAGCCAGACTGCAAAGGATCTAGGAAACTGACACGGTCTGGTTGCTACTGCAGTTGCTGAGCCACCACCCATTCAATATTATCTTCCCTAAAAAGGGAAGGTTAGAGACCAACCGATAGCTGACGGAGTCAATGTCAAGTGATGGTTTCTTGAGTAGAGGCTGCACCACTGCCTCCTTGAGGCAGCCCGGCACTCTGCCCTCCCGAAGGGTGGCATTGACCACCAGCAATGGCCCCAGCGTCTCCCGACTGGCTTTAATCTGTCAGGATGGGCACAGGTTCAGTTCACAAGAGGTGGCTCTGACCGCCCCAAGAATATCCCCTGTGTGAACGGGTGACACCCACTGAAACCGATCCCACAAAATTGTACAGGATGGGACTTCCATAACCTCTGGTTCTCCCATTGCATTAAGCATGGCAGTAGCAGCACCTTCCTTCCTTGAAGGAAGCTGGAGGCTTTTATTCACTGGCAAGACAATGGATTGCAATAGACTCAAAATTGTACTTATGAACACAATAAAACAGCCCCCCAATTATTGACCTGTTGGTTACTCATTCAGAACCCAAAGACTATTGGAACAGGAAAAAAAAACAGAAGTACTAAGATTTAGCCTTATAAAGAGCTTTTGGACACTAAATACAGTATCCGTAATTCCACTAGTTCTCCCAACTGATGAGATGATGCTGAACATTCTTTCAAGGTGTTGAGAAATTAGAGCTGCCACCACATGCTTTTAAAGAAATGTGAAAAGTCAGAATTCTCCAAATGTGTCATGTGGCCAGACAATTTTTACTTTAAATTGCCATTACACTTTAACTTGAGATGAAACTTCTGACTAGCAAAGTGGAAAAGTGAGAATATAATAATTACTATAATATCTCTTCAATACAGAATGAAGACATAATTACTATAATATCTCTTCAATACAGAATGAAGACTAACTTGTTTGGATCCTTCTGTATAATGAGGACTCACAAGATGGTGACGTTTTGACTACATATCACCATTCTTTGGGACAGGATCAAGACCAGTCTCTCCATTCTTCTGCCAGGTGTGAGATATATGAAATGTAACAGTCGGTCTTTGATTCACCCTGACTAGCCAAGTCTGTTTATGAAAGCTCTTTGTGTTCAGACGACAGCAGAAAAGATAAGGAAGAGAAAGAAATAATAATTTTATTAGCCTTATCTTTCTGTTTTATTAAAGGTACCAATTGGTCAGATGTCATAATTTATGACTTGGTCATATTCTCATCTCTTCCTCATCCATGGTAAATCTTGGTGGCCCATAATTCTGCAGTAAAGTGCTCTGTTGTTCAGATTCATCACAGCTTTCTTGTTTGTTGCTATCTGTTGGTGAATTTAAATACTTTACACTGCTGGCACTGTACAAGGTTGGTAAGTGATCTATCAATGTCTCATTAGGTAAAGTGACATATAAATATGTGATTCAGATCCATTTAATTTCCTTGCATGCAGACTTTCAGCCTGCAGCATGACATCACTAGCCTCTAGTTAGGGCAAGAATTTATCTTGTCCATTTTTACAATGTGATAGCTGCTTGTTGAAATGTTACCACAGTGATTAAATATTCAGAGTTAAAGGCTTCTTTCTATTATATTCCTAGTGCACCTGCATGGGGAAGGCTGCTGGGTTTGGTGCTAAGGTATTACCAGATTTCAGCCCTTGCTCTCCCCATAACCTACCACTTAGACCGGGGTGGATAACCTTTGGTCCACAATTGTTTCCAGACCCTGGGTGCCCACCCTATATCCTCAGGAGGCTTCCCTTCCTCCTCTGTTAATTGTAGCTCACCAGCTACTCAATGGATGGCCATTGAGTACGTCTGGGCTTCCAGTCACTCCCCACCCTCCTGGAATTCTTTAGCCCATGGAGGACTGCAGTGAGGAGGAATTGGGATGTCCACTGGGGTAAACATTCCCCATCACTAATCTACACCATTAATGGCAGCACCTTCTTGCTAAAAGGACTAATTCCCTCATAGCTCCAGTTGTTGAGTAGACACAACAGTTTGGGAAGAGATGTGCTGAGAGAGAACTAGGAAACCTAGTACAAATCTGTTGGAGACAGTCCAGGCAGGGTCAGGAAGCTTGCACTCAAGTTCATTTTAAACACCAGAGAGGGTTAGTGAGGGGCAGATTTGATCTGAAGTTCACTTACTGTGATGTTTGCAGCAAGAGAGGAAGATGCCATAAAATGGACCTGACCTTACCCTGCAAACACTCTCACCCCAGAGCCCCTGGCCTGGTTACACCACTGCACTATCATAGCGTCAAGCAAATGTATATGTATTCTACCCATTTTCAGAGTAGTCTGTGTTATAAACTACATGTCGGAATAGTTATCGTCTTCATTTCTCTGCTTAATGTATTCACTATGCTTCTGTATTTTAAGCTGAAGGGCACCTTGCCTGCGAAATAGCCTCTATGCTCTCAGTTAAAAACTGGAATGCATGCAAACAAACAAAATGCCTACGTGATAGCTTTGAAATTTGAAGCAACCGTGGCTTTTAAATAAAGGACTGACACACCTTAGAGTAAACTGCATATCACATTATACTTATACACTCCCATTATGCCTAGTTCTTCTAGATGGCTGTCAAGGGGCTGTTATCCATCAAGTCCCATGATATTTGACAAGTCAATATTTATTCTGATTTTGTCAGTCGACCATTTGCAAGAAAAAAAGATCATTTGGAGACTCCTTCTGTGGAAGAGAATTCTGTACTAAGCTCTTCCATGACAGAACTGTCCTCACCAGGAATTCAACCAGTGAAAGTACCACGTGTACTTTTCAAATGAAGACAGCATTACTTTCCAATACTAAGTAAGAGTGAGATTAGATTAGGGCCCCAAGTCAAGGTGTGAGTGCGTGTTGTTGCCAGAGATGCAGGGTTCTCCCCAAAAAGACAGCCCCCCCCATACTCAGCAAGGCCATGTGAGACATGGGTTGGTGGGCATTAGGGAGACGGAGCGGGGGTAGGGCCAAGTCACCATGGAGCCTAGGGGAATGGAGCCCACTCATGCGAAAACCAGTCGGCTCTGGGAGGAAAGTAATTAAGTCGAGAATGTCCTGAGTAAGTATGGGGCCATTAAGAAAGGGTATCCTCCCTGTTTTGAGAAACCACTGGTGAATAGAGTACAGGTTAGCAACAGCCTCAAAGGCATGGAAGATTAGTATCCCCCATGTAAGCCAAACCCCGCCCCCCAGCACCATCAAGGAAAATTCACAAAATGCAAAGGGATGTCACCCATTAACCTTGGACTCCCCTGAAAATTCCTCCCAAATCACTGAAAAACCCCTCTCCCATTCATGCCCAGGTGTGTCTCTTGTGCGCCTTTTGTCCCCAAGGGTCTCGTATGCAGTTTCCCTTTTATTGCACCTAGACACCCACCCAGATATGCCCCAGTGGGTCATTTGTGTCCCTTTGTCCTCACGGCTTCCGTATGCAGATTTTCTTTGTCATCCCTGTGAGCCTTTTGTGACACCCCTGAGCCTATCCCAACTCCTTGATCCTAACCCTATAGCTGCTCCTCACTTTCTCTCTGAAAACTGAGAAAGCTTTGGATGCAAACATGTGCGGGTCCCTCTGTGCATGTCTGTGTCTTAAGGGGTCTCCCAGACTTTGGTCTGCCCCTTCCCTTCATCCTCGAACTTTGCTGGATCCGAGGGCCACCTGTCCCCTTTTCAATGGCAAGGAGAGGTAACCATTGGTCCTGACATCCCTTCTCTCTCTCGCTCTTTTCTCTTTGTGTGTGTGTGTGTGTGTGTGTGTTTCCCCAGTGTCTCCCTTCCCTCACTCCCCACATTACTTTCACTTTCCCCACCGTCGCTTGTGCTTCACCTGTGAACCGTCAGCCAGACCGGGGCTATACTGATTTGTACATCTGTGTGTGTGTATCTTATTGTGTGTTCACTTTGATGTCCCTTTGAAATAAACATTCCCTTTTTATTAAACGTTTGTCTCCCTCTCTTTCTCTACTTTTGGGGAGGGTACATAACCTGACTGTAGCGCGTATCGAACCTCAAACTGATCCTTGTGGCACATGGGGACCCCTAGTTCAACTAATTTGGCTAATTCCCCTAAATTGAAGAATTGGGAGTATATTGGGGTACTGACCCCCTAATAGTCACGTGTGGAAGGGGGTCTCCTGCTAACAGTGTGCTGTGTATGGTGTATGCATTGCACACAATCAGTGTGCACCACACAGGCCCTTTTTACATGAAGTGCACCCACTCATGCTGAGTGAATGCCTCCCAGGTGATTGCCGCGGCAGGTGGGTGGGCGTGCGTGCGTGCACACTCCAGCATACCAACCCACCTCCACCTATTGCCCACACATGGAACAATTGGCCAAAATGGTGATTGCTCCATGCATGGGAATGTGGGGGGATCGCTGTGCACCCATGTGCACTGCCCGTCCAGCCCCACCCACACTGAGGCATGCACACAAATCTCCCTACGCCCCCCCCAGCAGCCATTGCCCGTTTGAAAAGGGCCACAAATAGGATGTATGCAGTGCTCACACCTGGTGCACGGATGTTGGATCAGCCCTAGAGCTGTAACAAATATGCCATCTTGTACTTGTGAGGCATATTCACATATTTGGATACACTGCTAAATATCTGAATAATCTTTGTCTGGGTATGCAACACTTGCATATTTGTTCCTTTGTTTATTTCCTTTCCATCATTTGTGTATTTTGGCTAGGTCATTTTGGTATTCTTTCCATTGTTTTGTTTTGCACTGTGGTACACCAATCAGTTGCACAAGAGTGGATAAAAACAGATGTGAATTGGGCCTACTTTGACCTGCTTTGACCCGGGATCCTGTGGCACATGTAAACATGTGTTGCCAGATGTTGGCCTGGGATTGCCCCAGGTGGTGTTGGCAGGTAGATAGGCTGTGACATCCAAGCAATCTCCAAGCTCACAGCCTGGACTAAGGCCCACCCAACTGAGTGGTCTTGTTGGCCAGTAGGGATGTGTAAACAGATAGCAGTTCGGTCGTTCGGTCATTTGGTTCAAGAGCCGAGTTCGGGTTCAGTCATTTGGTCCGGGGACTGGGTTAGGGTTCTGTCATTTGGTTCGGTGGTGTTCGGAAACCAGAAACCAGAAATTCAAGTGTGTGTTGAGCTTGTGTGGAGAGAGAGCATGTGTGTTGTGGCTGGCTGGCTTTTGGGTTTTGTTTGATGTATTTTGACTGTGTTGGACTATGTGTTGGTTTGACTGTTGTTTTGGCTGGTTGGTGAGTTGGTGGGTGTGTTTGTTTGGCTGTTTGTTTGTGTGTGTGTTTGGAAAAAAAATGAAGAGGGTGAAGCTGAACAGGGGGGACTGGAGGAAGGCCAAAGTGGTGGAGCTGGTGGAGGAGGAAGAGCCTGAGGTTGCTGCCGCTGGACCTTCAGTGGTGGAGGTCGTCAGCTCCTCATCAGAGGAGCAAGAGCCAGGCACAGGAGGTGCTGCCAGGTTTGTAAACTTTATTTTTACTTTGAGGACAAGAAGAATACTATTCTTTAGGGCAATCTCACTGGCGTGTGGGTGGGTGAGTGAGTTGGTGGTGGGCAGTCAGGCACAAACAGTGGGCATCAGCAGGTGGCAGCAGATGTCTGCCACAGTGAGAGAGGGTACTGTGGGGGGCTCTTCCAGCAGTCAGACACAAGCCGAAGGAAGCATCCACCCAAAGACGTCGCAGCCATCCCTAGCAAGGGTCTCTTGTTGCCATCCCTAGCGCCCCAAGGAGGGCAGGATTTGCACATGCCAGTCAGGGTCTCTCCATTGTCATCCCTCCCTAGCACCCAAATAAGGGCAGGAATTGCATGTGCCAGCCAGGGTCTTTTGGATTTGCACATACCAGCCAGATTCACCATCTCCCATTGCCATCCCTAGCACCCCAAGGAGGGAGGACTAGAGGCATCATCATAAATGCATGATATTACTTAGGTGTTGTTTATGTGTTCCTGTTTCAGAGAGGGTAATGATGCCACCCCCGGGGCTGGTGCCACTGCCACGCGCAGGACACCATCGAGGTGGAAGTCACCAATGTCTCTGCCAGACAGTGGGCGCACGAGGTCCGATGTCTGGTGATGGTATGCTAAGCATACCAGATTCGCCATCTGCAAGGTAAGGCATGGGGAGTGGAACAACAGGGAATGTATTGCCCTATGACCTGTTAGGAAGTCCCCTGCAGAGAGAAATTGGCCACCACCCACCCACCTACTTGTGGAGACAGAATGCAGGCAGGGCTTGACAGACAATTGGTCGGACACAGCATGGCACTTCTTATATTCCTATCTTTTTATGTTCTTTAGGTATTCGGCAAAAGATTTAAAAGGGCCAGCCAGGGGACAACATCGGGACTCATCGCCCATGTGGAGAAAGTCCACGGGAAGACGGTGAGGTGGCAGGACTCTGGCGTGGCTGTGGAGCATCATCACCAGAAGAAGGGGTGGAAGGCCCGCCAGAAGCAATGCCATAAAAGCTCTTCCCCTCCCCCCCCCAGGACGAGTCTTTAGCGGCAAGGGCCTTTCGGGCTGAAGTGGAGAGGCCTACCAGGGACTTTATGGATGGGCTACGGCTGCAAGGAGTCAGTATGGAGAACCGGCTGGTGGAAAAGTTCCAGGAGGTCGAGGTAGAGAAACAGAAGTTGAAGGCATACTCCCAGTATGTTTCTGCTGAGATGGCCAACCTGGAACTCTACCGCCAGTCGGTCTCCAGGTGGCCGGCGGCCATGACAGGGACCGTGGACTTTGCCATACAACACGACTACCAAATGCCGGAGCACGGAGTGCCTGCCCCTAGGTCCCATGCGTCCCTTTTGCCTTTCCCCCAAGTTCCAGGGGACAGGCCCAACGCACACAGGCAGGCAGTCACATAAAATATGTTGTGTGTTGTTATTTCCATCTCATTCTGGTAGGTTTGCTGGTGGATGTGGGCACAGATGAGAGGAGAGCTCTTGCTGGTTCTGGCAGGCTCCCCCTCCACCCCATCTCTCTCGTTTTAACAGGGAGCCTCTCTCTGTCTGTCTGTCTGTCTGTCTCTCCCTCCCTCCCTCCCTCCCACTCTCTCTCACTGGCCATATAGTGAAGGTGGGGTGGGATTGAGTCTGTCTTTCCTTCTAGCAGTGGGGAGACACTCTCTCTCTCTCTCTCTCTCTCTCTCTCTCTCTCTCTCTNCGGATGTTGGATCAGCCCTAGAGCTGTAACAAATATGCCATCTTGTACTTGTGAGGCATATTCACATATTTGGATACACTGCTAAATATCTGAATAATCTTTGTCTGGGTATGCAACACTTGCATAGTTGTTCCTTTGTTTATTTCCTTTCCATCATTTGTGTATTTTGGCTAGGTCATTTTGGTATTCTTTCCATTGTTTTGTTTTGCACTGTGGTACACCAATCAGTTGCACAAGAGTGGATAAAAACAGATGTGAATTGGGCCTACTTTGACCTGCTTTGACCCGGGATCCTGTGGCACATGTAAACATGTGTTGCCAGATGTTGGCCTGGGATTGCCCCAGGTGGTGTTGGCAGGTAGATAGGCTGTGACATCCAAGCAATCTCCAAGCTCACAGCCTGGACTAAGGCCCACCCAACTGAGTGGTCTTGTTGGCCAGTAGGGATGTGTAAACAGATAGCAGTTCGGTCGTTCGGTCATTTGGTTCAAGAGCCGAGTTCGGGTTCAGTCATTTGGTCCGGGGACTGGGTTAGGGTTCTGTCATTTGGTTCGGTGGTGTTCGGAAACCAGAAACCAGAAATTCAAGTGTGTGTTGAGCTTGTGTGGAGAGAGAGCATGTGTGTTGTGGCTGGCTGGCTTTTGGGTTTTGTTTGATGTATTTTGACTGTGTTGGACTATGTGTTGGTTTGACTGTTGTTTTGGCTGGTTGGTGAGTTGGTGGGTGTGTTTGTTTGGCTGTTTGTTTGTGTGTGTGTTTGGAAAAAAAATGAAGAGGGTGAAGCTGAACAGGGGGGACTGGAGGAAGGCCAAAGTGGTGGAGCTGGTGGAGGAGGAAGAGCCTGAGGTTGCTGCCGCTGGACCTTCAGTGGTGGAGGTCGTCAGCTCCTCATCAGAGGAGCAAGAGCCAGGCACAGGAGGTGCTGCCAGGTTTGTAAACTTTATTTTTACTTTGAGGACAAGAAGAATACTATTCTTTAGGGCAATCTCACTGGCGTGTGGGTGGGTGAGTGAGTTGGTGGTGGGCAGTCAGGCACAAACAGTGGGCATCAGCAGGTGGCAGCAGATGTCTGCCACAGTGAGAGAGGGTACTGTGGGGGGCTCTTCCAGCAGTCAGACACAAGCCGAAGGAAGCATCCACCCAAAGACGTCGCAGCCATCCCTAGCAAGGGTCTCTTGTTGCCATCCCTAGCGCCCCAAGGAGGGCAGGATTTGCACATGCCAGTCAGGGTCTCTCCATTGTCATCCCTCCCTAGCACCCAAATAAGGGCAGGAATTGCATGTGCCAGCCAGGGTCTTTTGGATTTGCACATACCAGCCAGATTCACCATCTCCCATTGCCATCCCTAGCACCCCAAGGAGGGAGGACTAGAGGCATCATCATAAATGCATGATATTACTTAGGTGTTGTTTATGTGTTCCTGTTTCAGAGAGGGTAATGATGCCACCCCCGGGGCTGGTGCCACTGCCACGCGCAGGACACCATCGAGGTGGAAGTCACCAATGTCTCTGCCAGACAGTGGGCGCACGAGGTCCGATGTCTGGTGATGGTATGCTAAGCATACCAGATTCGCCATCTGCAAGGTAAGGCATGGGGAGTGGAACAACAGGGAATGTATTGCCCTATGACCTGTTAGGAAGTCCCCTGCAGAGAGAAATTGGCCACCACCCACCCACCTACTTGTGGAGACAGAATGCAGGCAGGGCTTGACAGACAATTGGTCGGACACAGCATGGCACTTCTTATATTCCTATCTTTTTATGTTCTTTAGGTATTCGGCAAAAGATTTAAAAGGGCCAGCCAGGGGACAACATCGGGACTCATCGCCCATGTGGAGAAAGTCCACGGGAAGACGGTGAGGTGGCAGGACTCTGGCGTGGCTGTGGAGCATCATCACCAGAAGAAGGGGTGGAAGGCCCGCCAGAAGCAATGCCATAAAAGCTCTTCCCCTCCCCCCCCCAGGACGAGTCTTTAGCGGCAAGGGCCTTTCGGGCTGAAGTGGAGAGGCCTACCAGGGACTTTATGGATGGGCTACGGCTGCAAGGAGTCAGTATGGAGAACCGGCTGGTGGAAAAGTTCCAGGAGGTCGAGGTAGAGAAACAGAAGTTGAAGGCATACTCCCAGTATGTTTCTGCTGAGATGGCCAACCTGGAACTCTACCGCCAGTCGGTCTCCAGGTGGCCGGCGGCCATGACAGGGACCGTGGACTTTGCCATACAACACGACTACCAAATGCCGGAGCACGGAGTGCCTGCCCCTAGGTCCCATGCGTCCCTTTTGCCTTTCCCCCAAGTTCCAGGGGACAGGCCCAACGCACACAGGCAGGCAGTCACATAAAATATGTTGTGTGTTGTTATTTCCATCTCATTCTGGTAGGTTTGCTGGTGGATGTGGGCACAGATGAGAGGAGAGCTCTTGCTGGTTCTGGCAGGCTCCCCCTCCACCCCATCTCTCTCGTTTTAACAGGGAGCCTCTCTCTGTCTGTCTGTCTGTCTGTCTCTCCCTCCCTCCCTCCCTCCCACTCTCTCTCACTGGCCATATAGTGAAGGTGGGGTGGGATTGAGTCTGTCTTTCCTTCTAGCAGTGGGGAGACACTCTCTCTCTCTCTCTCTCTCTCTCTCTCTCTCTCTCTCTNCTGATGGATGTGGGCATAGAGCATGAGCACAGATGAGAGCTCTTCCTGGTTCTGGCAGGTGACAGCTTGAGCTGGATACACCTATCCCCCTCCACCCCATCTCTCTCGTTCTAGTGGGGAGCCTCTCTCTCTCTCCCTCCCTCTCTCTCTCTCTGGCCATATAGTGCAGGTGACAGCATGGGTGGGATCATGCCTGTCTCTCCTTCTAGCAGTGGGGAGACCTTCTCTCTCTCTCTCTCTTTCTCTCTCTCTCTCTTGGCAGCAACCTGGGTGGTCAGACAGGCAGTGTGGCATAAGAGGCAGGAAGGCAGGCTGAGGCAGGCTTTGAGCTAGGCAACCTGGGCGGGCAGACAGGCACCTTGGCACGAGAGGCAGGAAGGCGGGCTGAGGCAGGCTTTGAGCTTGGCAGCAACCTGGGTGGGAAGACAGGCATCATGGCATGAGAGGCATGAAGGTGGGTTGGGACCTTGGCAGGGCACTCAGATAGGCTGGCAAAGACTGTGCAGCATGCAAGAGAGCGAGCCAGTCAGATTGGCAGGTCAAGATCGTCTAACCATAGGCCGACTGGCAGGCTTACAGTTTGTTTCCAAAAATGCCACCCTGCGTCATAAAGTCAGTCAGATAAGCCGGCCAACGCCATCTAGTATGAGAGAGAGAGAGAGAGAGAGAGAGAGAGAGAGAGAGAGAGGGAGGGGGCAGGGGGTGCCGGGCATTGGGAGGGAGGGCCAGTACCTCAGCAGCACAGCAGTAGTAGCCCTAGCCCAGATTGAGGAGGAGGAGCCCCGTCCCAAGACTGCTCCTGGCATGGGATGGCGTATGCCACGGCACCATCAATCCTTCTCCAGGGGCAGCTCGGGGAATCCCAGCAGCGGAAGGTTCACCTTGGTGAACAACAATTACTCCACCAACTTGGCCCCCAGTCTCAGGAGGTGCGGGGAGCAAATGTCCCCCACCATGGAGAACACCTGCTTGCTGGGGACACTGGTTGGTGGGCAGGACAGGATACCCTTGGCCACTTTCAACAGGGCCAGCCACATGTTGGCCTTGCCGCCCCAGTAGACAAAGGGATCACTGCTGGGATCGATGCATGGCTCCTCCTCTAAGTAGGTCTCCATGGCTGCTGAGACACCATCCTACTCCCTCTGGTAGTTTTGCTGGGGCACCACCTCCACCAATGCCCTCAGCCACGCTGCTTGCCCTATTGTGGAAGATCCCATGCTCCACAGAACGGCCTGCACATAGGCCGAGCTGCTTCGGCCTCTGCTGGCAATAGGAGTGCTGCTGGTGGTGGTGATACTACTACCTCTAGGACTGGGGCAGGGATAGACCCTGACGGCTGAAAGGGGTGGCTGCTCCCACTCTCACCATCCCCAGGGGCATCCTGCTGCATAGTCCGCTCTGCCTGACGAACCCTGTCCACCAGCTCACCCTTCCAGTGGCCATAGAGTGTTGTCTGGTGTTCCAAGCTGCCCTTGACCTGGGGCCCAGCATTGTTGCCAGGACATATTCCTCCTGCCGCAGGAGCTCGTCAAAACACGCCCCCAGCCCTGCCTTCAGCTTCCACGCCAGGTAAAACACCTCATCAGCCAGCTTTCTGCCCTAACGGCCACAATCCCACCCCCTGAGAATCTCGCTGGACCAAAGGGGTCACCTGGCTGAGGGTGGCGGTGGAGCTGCACATGGTCTCTGTCATGGCCAGGAATGGTCTGAGTATGAAGACCGTGCGAGCCAGTATCTCCCATTCTAACCCATCATACCCTGGGAGGCGGGACAGCCATCGCCTCAACTCCAGATGTCTCCTCTGCGTGACTAGTGTCTTCTTCTGCCTCACTGTCCTCAATCACTGTGATGTCCTGTGAAGGGGAGCAGTGGGACCCTGAGACTTGACTACCCACCAGGCTACTGCCACTTTCCTCCCTGTGCCCCCTAGAGCTGCGACTGCTGCTGCAACTGCTACTCCTCTCCCTGCTCCCAAGTATCAGGTCCTGCTTCTAGCAGCCAGGGTGGGATCCACCAGCACTGGACTGCTGGGGATCACCTCAACAATAGGGGACATTGGTGACCCTGGAGGAACATCGGAAGCATCACCTGCTCCTGCAGCCGCAGCAGAGACAGCCACAGCCTCATGTCCTGCAGGCCTTCCAGTGCCCTGCATGGCATTGGAGGATGCTGGCAGGAGGCACCGCCGAACCACCCCCAGACTAGTGCCACTGCTGGGAGCCTCTGAACCCTGTCTCCCCAAATCATGCCTTTGAAGCTTGGGGAGTGGCGATGGGCTCTGGCTGCTGCTGCTGCATGCTGCCACTCCTTTGGCATGGCCCCTACCACCACCTCTGCCACGTGTCCCATTGCCCACCTTACAGGCAGCAGACTAGCCACTCCTACTTCCCTTCTCCATGTCTTCCAACCAAAATGCACATATATATATATATATTCAATTATTTTATCTAATTTTATCTACAGTAACAACTCTAACTATAATATTAACTATTCTAAAATCTATGTAAGTAAATATATCTAAAGGTCTAGTCCTACAAACACACTCTAAAATATAAAAACTGAATAACTACACACTAACACTATCTCTATCTATCTCTATAACTATAATTAAGCTAACTCCTACTACAACTATGTATCTATCTATAGTAACTATTAACTAACTATATCTAATATCTATCTATATATACACAATATTACACAGGGATGGGGGTGGGGGGGAAACACAAAGAACACAGGGAGGGGTATAAAACTGAAATGAAACCTAAATTAATCTAATAATCCTACTCTAAATATATCCAAAAACAGGGGAAGGGAATCAGGGATGGAATATATAGAGGAAGAGAGAAAGGATTCAATGGAGGGTGGAGGAAGAACACAGGGAGGGGTAAAAAATAAAATTAATGCCTAAATCTATCTAATATAATCTAAATAAATGATAATATGGTGGTAAATGGGTTGGATGGGTGAAATGGGAGGAGGATGGCAATGGATTGGGGAGCTGGGAGGTACACAAACTGCTGGGAGAGGAGCCTTCTGAAAATGCCTGCTATCAGGAACAGTGACTAGTTCAGAAGGTGTTGGAAGGGGGGAAGGCAATGTGTTTTGTTACTTGCTGTGCTCACCTCACTGCAAGCCCCATTGGCTCTGTGCAGCCTATCCCCCGCCATCCCCCATGTCCAATCACAGACTGAAAAGCCAGTGGTCTGAGGAGAAAGGGGATGGTGATTGGGCAGGCTGGCTGCTACTCCAAGCTTCTCCACCTCTGGTGCCTGGAAGTCTGCTCCTCAGCTGACCCCCCCCACCCGTGTCAGGCAGGGGGCGTGTTTCTCCTGCCTGAACTCATCCAAACTCGATCTGAACCTACTGAACTGTTCAGTTGTTTCAGAATTTGGTATCGGGTTCAGGTTTGGTTTCAGTCGTCCGAATGGACTGAGTTCAGTCTGAACTCCGAACTTCCAAACCGCAATCGCACATCCCTACAGGCCACAGCCCGACCGGCCCAAAGAAGGTCAAAGCTGACTAGCATGTCTATGCGGCTACAGCTTTCCTAGCCTGGGCCGTGCGCTGTTGTGGCCAATAGCCATGGCTGTGCTGCATTGGTCACCATGGCTGCCTGGGGGTGAGGGTGGCTGGAGCAGAACAGGGAATGCAGGGCTGGCTGCATGCATATTATTTGTGTTCCCAGATGGACCTGGGCCGTGTGGCCAGTAGGGATGTGCACCAGGCCCCCATATCACTTTCGATTTTCATTTTTGTTATTCAAAATGTCCTTTTCGTTATCGTTATTAATGACAATGTCATTTTCGATTTCTTTCTCTTTCTCTTTATCATTTTTGGTATCGTTTGTGATATCATTTTCATTATTGATATTGTTATCGTTATCAATATTGTTATCATTATCAATATCAGTATCGATATTGCTATACCATTGAAACGATACTGTTTCAATGGAAAATTTTATTTTTGGTATCGTTATTGATTCCCGTACACAACTAATATTTATCTAAATCTAAGGGAGACGGGAAGGGAAAAGGAAAACTATCTATTATCTTATCAGTTATCTATATAATTATTCTAATCTATATGTCTAGAATATATATCTATATCTAATCTATGCTACCTATCTATATATAACGTACGGGGTGGGGAGAAGGGCAGGGAAAGGGAGAAGGTAAAATGTATAGGGATGGGCGAACGCTGTTCGGAAGTTTGGAGTTCGGCCCGACCTTGGCCTGTTTGGACAACCGAACCGAACTTCCGAACACGAACTGGCAGAACTGAACTCAATCCGAACGTCGAAATGACCGAACAGTTCAGTCAGTTTGGATCACGTTCAGATGAGTTTGGGTGGCAAAAAAAGGTTCACTGTAAGGTCAAACGTGACAGGGAGGGGTAGTACTAGTCACTGAGGAGCAGACTTCCAGGCACCAGGGGTGGAGAGGCTTGCAATAAATTAAACTATCTGCCTGCCTCCCCCTTTCCCAACACCTTCTGAGCTAGTCACTGTTCCTGAATAGCAGACGTTGAGTAGGATTATTAGATTGCTTTAAGTTTCATTTCAGTTTTGTACTGAAATGAAACTTAAACCTTAAACTGAAACCTTGTGTTTGTGATTTTCCCCCCATCCCATATATAGAGAGATAGAGAGATATAGATAGAGAGAGATAGAGATAGAGAGATAGATTAGTGATAGTAGTTGTAGGAGTTAGCTTAGTGATAGAGATAGCATTAGTGATTTAGTTTTAGTGTTTGTAGGAGTAGACCTGTGTACTTATTAGATAATCCGTTTAGTTCATAGCATTTAGAATAGTTAATAGCAGTTAGATTTAGTGTAGATAGATATATATAATATTAGATTTAAAAAAAAACAACCATATAAAAACAAAAAAACAAATAAAAAACAAAAGAGAACCATATAAAACCCAATAAAAAACAAAAAAACCCATAAAAAACAAAAAAAACCACCCATAACATTTCCTGAACAGCCGAACGGAACGGCTGAATGGAACGGCTGAACAGCCAAATGGAATGGCCGAACAGATTGGCCGAACCCGAACCCGGCGAACTAACCGAACTGCCGAACCGAACGGATGAACGGAACGCAGTCGAACCATACGGACGAACTGAACGGATGAACCGAACGCAGCCGAACTGAATGGACGAACCCCTAACCGTGATCTGTTCGCCCATCCCTAAAAATGTACGGTATGAGGAAGGAAAGGTATTGGTAATACCCTATGAATAAATAAATACTACAATGAGGGCTAGGGAGGATTTTTTATATGCAAGCACCACAGTTCTGTAAACACAACCTGAGAAGCAGAGCTCTCATAGAATGGAAGAAAAAAACCTGGCCCTCCCATTATAAAGGGTTGTAGGGGTGTGTGAACACCGAGCGGTTTGGTGTTCGGCCCATTTGGGGTTTGGCCGAACCCAAAACCATTCGGTTCAGTCCATTTGAACTGAACCAGTTCGGGGGGGCCAAACCCATTTGGGCAGGGGGCGGTTTTCCCTCCCCCCTCCGGGTTGCGTGGTTGGAAGGGTCGCCGGGGAGCACCTCCCCCCTGCCCATCCTGGGATTTGGGCCAAACCTCAAACTTCCGAACCGCGTTCGCACATCCCTAAAGGGTTGCAATGCCCTCCCCCAGAGCCCTCCTGATTGGTTGTGGGAGTCAGCCGGCATTGAGCAATCACAGAGTGCCATGAGACTGCTGGAGCCTGCATGCACTGCTCATTGGCCAGCAATACATCCATCAGATACTGCTGAACTGCTCGCCCCTCCCAACACAGGCACAATTCAAGAGTTCAACCCTGTTAAGACTCTAAGATGTCTGCTCCCTCCTCCCCCTTCACATTTTCCCTCCAAAACCCAACTGCCACAGCACTAATAATGAAAATGATAATGACAATTGTCATTTTCATTTCTTGTTATCATTTTGGTATCGATTTTGGTATTGATATCAATATTGTTATCATTATTGATATCATTACCGAATATCGGTATTCTCGGTTGTCATTTTTTGTATTCTTGGTTGTCATTTTCGTTATTGTTGTCGTAAATCTTGGTTGTCATTTTCATTATTGCAATAACGAAAACGAAAATGACAATTTCATTATCGTTATTCTAATAATGAAAACAACATGCACACTCCTAGTGACCAGTGGGATGGCTCCCTGGACGCAGTCACATCAGGTCATTTATTTATTTATTTTATTTATTTTTTAGATTTATACCCCGCCCCTCCTGCAACGCAGCTCAGGGCGGCTTCCAACAATAAAAACACACTAAAATTCATTTTAAAACAATCAAATATTAAATATAAAATATAAAACAGGGCTAGACATAAATAAATAAATAAATGGGTGGGGGACTAAAATCCTCCCTCCCCACCCTCCCTCCCAAAGGCCTGGGCAAACAGCCAGGTCTTACAGTTCTGCCGAAATGTTAAAAGGCTTGGGGCCAGGCGAGCTTCCTCCGGAAGGGAGTTCCACAGCCGCGGTCCCACCACCGAGAATGCCCTCTCCATCGTGGCCCCCC
>QEPC01008985.1:363503-376164 GCA_003113815.1 Sphenodon punctatus
CTCCATCGTGGCCTCCCGCTTAACACGGGGGACCCCCAGGAGGGCACCCCCGGCAGACCGCAGGAGTCGCTCTGGGGTGTGAAGGGTGAGGCGGTCCCTAAGGTATGAGGGGCCAAGACCGTATAGGACTTTATAGATCATCACTAGGACCTTGAACTTGGCCCAGCACACTATCATTGCCCTGCTATAACCCGGGCCATGTTGCCTGAGATTTTCTGCCCTTGGGCAGCCAGGGGAGTGGTCTTGCCAGTCACATGTCTGTTTTTACCCAGTGTTTTTGCAGTTGGTTAGGCCCTGGGTTAGGCCTCTGCCAGGGATCCTGGAGGGCCAGATTTGAAACCCTGCTGCCGTGTCAGGTTGTGACAATTCTGGGCTAAGATGGACCATTGGTCTGACTCAGTTAGGCAGCTCCTTATATCCTATATACATCCCAAGTCATGAGAATTAATAGTTTCACTCTATTCTGCATTGGTCAGACCTCCCCTGGAGTACAGTGTCCAGTTCTGGATACCACAGTTTAAAAAAGACATAGACAAATTGGAACAGATGTAGAGGAGGGCAACAAAGATGGCCAGGGGTCTGGAATAAAAGTCATATGAGGACAGGTTGAAGGAACTGGGTATGTTTAGCATTGAGAAGAGATGACTATGGGCCTTTTTAGGCAAGCGGCATTTTCGCAAGGGAGCTTTAGACCCTTCTCTGTGAACTGGACATCGCCTGGGCGCCATTAGAAACAGTGGCACTGGGCGACTCCCGGGTGTTTTGAGACGTGGCGTAGTACAGACCTCGGTTATCGAGGTATTACTGCGCCGCGTCTCCAAACACCCGAGGGTTGCCTTGTGCCGCTGTTTCTAATGGTGCCTGGGCGACATCCGGTTCATGGAGGAGTGTCTAAAGCCCCCCCGCGCAGGTGTCCAAGAGCCGTGGGTTTAAAATCCCACTTGTCTAAAAAGGCCCTAAGAGGAGACATGATAGTTATCGTCCAATACCTGAAGGGCTGTCACACAGAAGATGGCAAAGACTTGTTTTCTGTTGTCCCTCAGGGCAAGACTAGAAATAATGGGCTCAAAGTACAAGAAAGAAGATTTTGGTTAAACATTAGGAAGAACTTCCTAATGGTTAAAGCTGTTTGACAGTGGAACAAATTGTCTAGGGTGGTGGTGGTCTCTTTCATTGGAGGTTTTCAAAGAGAGGCTGGACGGCAGTCTATCGGGGATACTGTAGCTGCAGATTTCCTGCACTTTTCAGGGGGTTGAACTAGATGGCCTCTGAGGTTCTCTCCACTCTGTGATTCTAAGATTGGCTCCAGCCGGACATGGCAAGAAACTGAAAACCAGCTGTGGAAGGTGCCAGGTAGAGCCAAGCGTCTCAGTGGCTAGACCCCCCCAGGGAAAGGGTGCAGAGTAGAGGCTTATCGAGTCGAATCTACTGTGCTACCAGGGCTGGGGGTGCAGAGCCAGAGAGGCAAAACAAGTAATCTGGGATAGAAAGTGCCATAGGCTAAGATACTAGTGCAAGGGCTTGCACAGAAAGAGACAGGGAATTGCCTCTGTTAGCCAGGTAAAGACAGCAGGAAGCTAAGAGAGGGGCTTACCTGAAAAGCCACTAAACTCAGTAGGAGCCAGTAAAAGGTGCTGGTTGAAAAAAATAGGGATGGTAATATTGTTGTTGTGTGCTTGGAACTGTGTACCATTTGGTAGATTTTGTAAATTAAAGCAGCATGTGCAAGAACATAAGCCAGATTGAATCCCTACTTTGGGCCTGAATCCTGCAAGGACTCATAGTACCTAGCCCAACTGCTACAGATAGTATCAGGAGAGGCTTTCTAGACAGCCTCCAAAGGCCAGAGAAATCAGCGAAGAGTACATGTTGGACTATGGAACTTTGGGGAGTTGGGCGGATTTGTGGCCAAATGAAGATGGAACACTATTTGGGGGACAGGGGCAGAGTCTGCAGAAAGTCACCTTGAGTTACAGGATCCCAAATTTGGATAACACTAGGTGTACAATAAATATGAATGGGAAGTATGGCTTCTTCTGCTGCTAAAACGTTTCACTGACTTGCACTGAGCATTGACCCCACCTTTTTTTCTCTTCTGGATTCAGTAGTTTGGGTGCTTTCTGCATAGAACTTCTTGTTTTATTGAAAGTAGAAGTGAAATTGGAACCCCAAAAACTTTAATCTGCACTAGCCGGAGCAAACAGCCATTTTGGTATTTGCTGATACCCATTCGTGCTCTGTCGGGTATCCATTTCAGTAATTCTGTTTGGAGAATTTGGTTATTTTGATCATTTGGTATGTCATTTGTGTCGTTTTGGCAATATTTGAACTACTGTAGTGCATGTGCAATTGCCAAAAATGATGCTACCAAAATGGCCAAAATATTGAAACAAGTGGACTGGGAAAACTAATTTAAAGGTGCCCTGCATGCTTATCTGTTTTATGATGCAAACTAGTTGGAGGGATGTACATTGAAGATGCCTCAGCTGCCTGCAAGCGGGAAGGGGATTCTTTGCGGATGAGTCTTGAAGTGCCTTCCTTTCCTTGGAACATCTTGGGTAGCTGGCAGGACTCATTTCGCTTTGGCATGAAAGTGTCTGTCGAGGCCAGATTTCACTTATCTGCTGATAGAGTTGAGCGAGTCGGCAGGAGAGATAGTTCCTTGGCAACAGTTAGTGACTTTGAAAAGATGCATTTTAACTTTAAAAGTTGAGACCAACGAGACTGATGCACTGTCACATTTTGAGATGGCCATCATGGGCTCTGCTGCTGAAATTGCAGCCCAGAGAGAATGTGTTTGCTGGGTGTTAGTCCCAAATGTAAGAAATGAAGACAAAGTCCAAATATTTATTGGACCAACTTTTGTTGGTGAGACTGTACAAGCTTTTGAGGGAATTGCAAATACTCTGGAGCCTCATACTCAGGAATGAAGCTGGTTGTGAGGAACCAGAGCCTTGAACTGAAATCTACAGAGTAACCCTTTTTAATCTGCAGTGATTCACCACTGTTTCAGAACAGTGCTGTGGATTTTCCATGCACCGTTCCAATACTCTGGCTCCCAACGATGGCTGTGGGAGCTTCTCCCTGCTCCAGCAGCCATCACTGGGAACCAGATCATGGTCAGCCAGAGTGATGGGAGTGAGGGAAGGTTGGGGCGGGGGGCACACCAGGCGGCCAGGGGCACTGGAGCCAGGAGAGGGGAGCATTTAACAGGTCAGGAGGAGGTGGGAGGCAAGCACCATAGTTGCTGGGCTCAGGAGGCTGAGTCCAAACTTTCCAGAGGGGTGGAGGTTAAACTGGAGTGGGAGGTTGTCCCAGCAAGCCTGCTTTGGCTCTGTTTGTCAGCAGTTCTTTGACTGACAGGAATCTGCCCAGAGAAGCCATTTCAGCTAATCCAGAGTTCTAGGGCTCTGGCTGGCTCCATAATACCACTGCCACACCTTCACTTTGGACTAGAATCTACCTTGTAGGCCTTCTATTCCAGATCATGGTTTAGGGCCTTTGTTTGAATACTTACCTCTCCTCGTAGCATTGGTCGCTGTGCTGCTACACTGGCTGCATATGGTTAGGGTGTCCCACCTCATGTAGATGGAGACAAATGGTATTTTAAAACAAGATGCCTCCACGCGTGGACCTTCACCATCCACATGACAAACCACTCATTCAATTCCGGGGGGTGGGGGGGCATGCTCTCGTGATCCATGCACCAGCCACCCATGGCCATTGATGGAGCACTCCTGAGAAATGCAGAGTGAGAGTGCTCTGTGTGGGCCACGGCGGCTGCCTCCATGGACAGGGCAGCCATGTGGGGATCCACCTGGGTGAAGAGCTCCCCACGCTCTTCCTGTGCGTGGACATCCCGCATCCAGCCCATGCACTGGCCACAGACCCCCCTCCCCGCCGCTCTTGTTTACAAACACCCAAAGTAATTCCAATGATGTCTTTCATTGGACCAGTTTCTGTTGGGGAGTGTATGGAAGCTTTCGGACCGCAGAGGGTCCATCCTCAGGCATCTGAAAAGATACCCCTGGCATATCAGGTAAGTGTTGCATTTTCACAGTAAGGTTCCCTATCTGGAAAATCACTTAAATGCGTAGTTAGGTGCCTTCCTTAATAAGGATTCTTTCTCAAATTGTGGCTGATAGTTTTAGGATTTGGTTCTCTTGATCTTTTTGTTCTTCTCTTGTTCTTTTGATCCTTAAAGGATTAATCTTGTTCACTTTACTCTTGCAAACATCCCTGGATGACCTTTATGAGCACTATTAGCAGAGTTTGGCTTTACATCTCAAAAGATACATTTTAAATCCAAGAAAAGAGATGAGCATTCTCTCTATCCCTGACTATTTGAAACGTTCAGTGCACCACCATGTTCCATTTTATCTGGGTTTTTTATAAAGTTCTCTAGTTTTCTGTAAAAACAAGACTATTTCTTTTTATATAAGGATTTTTTTTAGGCTGATTAAATTCTAAGCGATCCATTTTAGGGTTAGAAACATTTGTTCATACAGACAATGCTGACTATGTAAAGGGCAGTGTTGTGGCTCAAGTCACACACTCAAGACCTGCAGTTATCTTCTTTTTTTTTTTTTTTTTATAGAAGAACACAATTTATTTATTTATTGTTCTCCTGAAGGCAAAAAAAAGAAAAGAAAAAAGAGGGGGGAATAGAAACTGAGGATTCTGGGGGAAAAAATAATCTCACTCTCTTTAAACTAATGCTAATGTGCATTACAATGAAATGCTCTATTCGGGAAAGTACGTGACACTCAATAGCCAGCAAATTTATTGTTATTACTGTACATTGGATGTCAGATGAACTCTTAATGGTGGTATATTGAAGATAAAATATGATCTGGAATTCAAATGTAAGAATGCATACCAGCCATTAAAAGAGTCTATGGCCTTTTCAGAGCTCCACTCAGACTGTGCTAGGATCACTGAAAAGCTACTTATGAAAACTAATCCAGAGGAAAGGTGAAATGAGCAGCAGAATAACTATTTGTGGGTTGTCTTTGTTCCCCCTCTCCCAATTTCTAACAGGTTGTAGTCAACATTAGTCAAAACGTTTGAGCAATCAGTCTACACACACACACACACACACACACACGTCCACCCAGCCTTGTTGGTTGTTTGGCTTGTTTATTTAATTAGTTTCTGGTTTTCCACCAGGAACAATGAAAATGAGTGGTGGAAAATGAGTGGTAAAATCTGAAAATGGTCAAACTGAACTACCCGAAGATATGAAAATGGGTAATCAATCAAAGATTGAGCCGGTAGTTTTTGTTACTTGTTTTGTTTGTTTGAGGTTGGATCACTTGGATCTGACAGGTTTCTGCATTTTGGTAGGTAGGGATGGGCGAACAGAATGCGGTTCAGATGTTCGGTCGTTCAGTTTGAAACCCGAGTTCGGGTTCGATGGTTTAGTTCAGCTGTGTTCGGGTTGGCCGAACTTGACCGAACAGTCAAAAATAGCACTATCGAAAATGAAAATGAAACTTAATCAAAACCGAAACTTGGCCGAAACCGAAACTTGCTTTTTTGGGCCCTGAAAAGACGTTTTTCCTGCCCCTGAACTCATCCAAACTCATCCGAACACAACCGAACTGTTAGGTCATTCGAGAGTTTGGTTCGGACGTTCGGTTCGGATGTCCGAACAGACTGAGTTCAGTCCGAACTCCGAACATCCGAACCGCGTTTGCCCATCCCTATTGACAGGTACTTGTTTCAGCTCTAGACCAGAGCAAGGAAGTATAAAGGAGCCTTTCCACTCACTTCAGTATAAGTGTCATGGCTAGGTAACACTGAAACAAATAGTTGGGTTTGTATTTGTGGATATTATTCACATTTTCAGATAGCCCTCAGACTGTTCAAATGATAACTGTGACCAGAATGGATGTTCCCATGTCTGTTTTCAGCTTTTGGCTGTTTGGTTCTTTGGATATTCAGTTATTTGTTTGTCTGATTACTTCATGTTCAGCTAGCTAATCTGTAAGCACAAATAGCTGAAACAAAGTAGCTGAATATATGGACAACTAAACAGCCAAATAATAATAAAAAATGAATAATACATTTAAAAATCTGAAACATATCTGGTGAAAATGGACCTGAAAAGCAGCTAATATCCATTTTGGGAGATACAGTTTCAATCAGGTGAAATTGATGGATATGATATTCTCAGTGGATATTCATTTCAACACTAGAACTTGGTCACGGTCATGGTCACTGTTGGTAGCCAAAACAAGTCCCAACCCAGAAAGTCAGGTGTCAAATTCACTGATGAAGAACAATCAAGGCTTATAATTGTAAGAGATCAGGAGACAGGTGTCAGAAGCCCCTGAACCAAAATTAATCAGGAACTTGGAGGAGTAAAGAGCAAATTGAAGAAATGAGTAATCCAAAACAATCGGTGTTATCAGATGTATTGATAAACACTCACAAATCCATTCCATGTTGGAAAAATGATGTAATCCTTGGCACATGGCTACATGAACATACGTTTATGTTGCTGTGGGTTGTGATTTGATTACCTAACACTCTCCTCCCACCAACTGTTTCCCAGATGATGTCTCTTAGGCCCTTTTTACACAGACGCGCTAACACCCATAAAATGGGTGCTACATTTTATTATACATGGTACAGGGCACCACTGCAGCCAATTACCATGGGCCCTGTGCACACATGCCTCCATCTCTGGGTGGAGATGGGTGTTGGCCGGTGGGTGGGGAGCATTTTCCTGGGTGGAGATGGGTGGGGGCATCTGTGTAAATGCCAATTTCGGTGGGTGTTGGTGAGTGTTTGCTCCTGGCCAACACCCATCTCCTCCCACACACACCCACCCACGGAGCAATGGACGCTACTTCCGATTGCTCCGTGGGTGGGTGTGGGTGGAGATGGGTATTGGCCGGGAGCAAACACTCACCAACACCCACCGAAATTGGCATTTACAAAGACGTCCCCATCCATCTCCACCCAGGGAAATGCTCCCCACCCACTGGCCAACACCCATATCCACCCAGAGGAATTGGGTGGAGGCATCATGTGTGCAAAGGGCCCATGGTGATTGGCTGCAGTGGTGCCCTGTACCATGTATAATAAAATGTAACACCCATTTTATGGGTGTTAGTGCGTCTGTGTAAAAAGGGCCTTAGTGCAATACAGTGGTTGTGGGTGAGAGAAGTGGACTCCAGTCTGGCAAAGGACTGGCTGGCATTAAAGCTGAAATAGGTACTTAATTTTCTACCTGTGGGTAATACCCATTTCCATTCATTTTCCAATACCCACACGTGGGGAATACTCATATTACCTATGGATAATACCCACATTTTTTAGTACTGTGTTGGAGAGGTAGATGAACATGAAGTAAACTGGAAAAACCAATAACTGAATATCCAAAAAATTGGTAGTTTTCAGAACCTAAATAGTGTGTTCACACATTACACATCTTCACCATTTATAACACCCAGTATTATCTCGAGCACTTATAAGAACTCATTTTTGTCATGTGTAGAAGTGGCCTCAGTGTTGCACTCTGGTTGCACTATGTAGTACTACATTGCCCATAAGGCATGCAGCTAGAAACAACTACAATATATAATGGGATCTCACATTTTGATGTTCTCATATGTTAAAAATGCTACTGTGGGGAAACTGCTGGTCCCTGTGATCTCTTAAAGAAAAGTTCCACTGAAGGTTACCCAACTAGCTGTCAAACAGGTCCTGAGTTAAGGAGAGGAAGGAAGGAAGCTATGGTAAGCGTGGAAATCAGTGTAGAAAACATCTATATCACATGTCTCTTGAGTATTTTTTAAATTACTTTTTGACTGCATTTAGCAAACATGCAAAGAAAAATACTGATTCCGCAGGAAACGGACAGGATGACAAAAGGGGCGTCTTTAGACATAACAAAGATCGGGTGTCAAAACCCCTAAGCACGTGTTTGGCTGTTGTGTGTAAGCACCATATCAATCCCAACATTAATTTGGCCACCCGTTGAACAGGCAAAGTGAACACCATTGCATCACAAGGACGAATAGTGTGTTTTGGCTGAACACGTGGCCAGCATTGTGTCTAATGGTATCCTGTGGTGTGTTAGCAGGTACAAGACGGGGAACAAGGCAGCAGCGGTTACGTGCTGAGATCAGATGGCGAGCAAAACACCGATTTGCCTCAAGTTGGGCTGTGTGTCTAAGCAGCGCCACATGGTGAACACAGGGCCAAACTGGTGTTTATATCAAGGTCAAAACACACATTCAGACACCTGTTGACATTATGTCTAAAGACACCCTATATCTCTGTTTCTCTCAAAAAAGGGAGTTTGTTTAATATCTTCCATGTATTTCTCCTCTTTTGTTTTTTGTTAAATTTCTACCCTCATTAAAACACGCAAATGCTAAAGTGAGTCTCATAAAGTTTACTATGGCTAGGAACCAAAGTACAGTATGCCTATCCCTGCGGGAGCGTTCAACTGACAAGTCTTGTATGCTGTGATGGGGGAGGGGTGTTGTACTGGCAAACTACCTGCCATAGACTGAAGGCTGTGGAAACCGTTATCAGGGGAGCAGAGCAGCTTAGGAAATAGCTTTCTCCCTGGTGCTGAAAAGCACAGCCAGTACGTGTTCCACTGGACTAAGCTTTTTTGCTAAAAGATCATTTTATCATCCTGAAGAGTGGGAAATTATCCAGATTGCAAGAGAGCATTTTTTTACTCCCCCTTTTCCTTCAGAAAATGGATTGCTTCAGATGTTCTATATGAGGGAATACGCTCAGGCCAGAAAAACAATTGCGGGCATGTTGCTGGGATGATATCGGTAATAAACAGGATTTTCAATCTTTTCTACTGTCTTTCAACTGTGGGTGTTAACTAGGGATGGGTGAACAGAACCGAGTTCGGAAATTCGGTTTGGTTCGGTTCGGTTTGAAAACCGAGTTCGGTTTGGAAGTTCGGTTCAGTCGACCGAACTGGTCGAGTTTGGTCCGAACTCCAAACATCTGAACTGCATTCGCCCATCCCTAGTGTTAAAAAATAAAATGACAGAACCCTGGAGTCAGGGTTCAGTCTGTGCAGCCCCCACTCACATGGTTTGTGTGTACAGCCTAATAAATGGGAAGCCCCTTGTGTGTATTTCTTGTGTGTTTGGGCAACTCCCACTCAACTCCCCCCACTTTCCCCAGGCTTAACATGACAAACCTAATAGAGAGGCAGGCGTTTTTCCCCATTGCACTCTGTCCATCAACTCTCCCCGCCCTTTCCAGTATCCTGTCCCCTGTCATAACTCACAGCCATGCTGAACCATGGGATGAAGAAGCCACACCAGCTGTTTCTTTCTTCCAGGATATTATGACTGCAGGAGGCGGTCCAGCACCTGCTATCCCTGCCCACACATAGAGGTTCATACCTAGGTTTATATCTACCAGAACTTGAGATCTGGAAATTTTTGCAATGTTCAGATTGCTGAGTTTATTGAGAAAATCACGTACTTTATTGAGCACCTATAGTGAAAATTGAAAGCAAAAGAAAAAAATTGAAATTGAAAGCAACCAGTGGTCACAATCCTAAACCCCTTCTGCGTGGCATAATGTACTGACAATGGACATGTGCAGGAGTTGCGCATGGCACACATGGGGCATGGGATCAGTCCCAGTCTTTACATGTTGTCACCATGCAGTTTCTCACATTTATGGATCACAGCGATATCCTGACAGGTGGAAGTACACAGTTTTATTGGGGTCTTGCCTGATGAGTGTTGGAAATCCCTCTCGATTCTCATAAAACTCCCAGTCAAATATGTGCCTCTTGTACACCCACTCTCTAGCATCTTTGACATTACCAACTGGGGTGGAAAACAAACATCCTTGCTTGTGAGGGTGCTCTGCACTTCTTCACTTGTCTAAACATGGTTTAAGGCAAGAAGCTCTCCTTCAGTGGGTTCACATTCCCTGTACCCCAAGCCACTTGTTTGCCCCCAAAAGTTCATCTCCACTACCTGTTTGAGACACTCCTGGAGGCCCCAGAGGTATCCTCTCGGTGAGACCGAACCCAAATCCCATGGACCCTGTGCACAGCTGTGTGCAAATGGCACAGCTCCCTCTTGCGGGTACATTGCATTCCGTAGGATTTTTTCGCATGCACGGGCACACAGAATTCATGGGACTTTGTTGAGCCCACTGTCATTAGGGCAGTGATGATGAGAAAACATGGCAGGGAACATCCAGTCTCTGTTAGGGGCTTCCTTACTTCTCAAGTTCAAGTTTATTTATAACCGGGCATAGCCAAAGGCCATAACCCCAAAAGAAAACATTTTAAAAGAAAATTTTGGTTCCTATTAACAACATTGCAATTTTTCTAGAATACAGTATCAAGTTTACATAACCATAGTATTGGTAACATTGCCAAGAAAACATTAAATTATACTCTTGCCCTATCTTTTAAGGCCCAACTGGTTTAAAGTTCATAAAACCATAATGAGTCGTAAATGCATTTAACCAAAATTTTGCAACTGCCCAAGAAACTTTGGGACCTTACTTCTCAGATTGCAGCATAGAACTAGTTTAAGAGCCTATGCCATGGCTGTGCTAGCATCAAAGAAGGATTTTTTTGCTACCATCATAGCATCTACAAAGTCACATCCAGCTGAGCTTTTCCAGGTGGTAAGAGGTCTGGTCAGTCCAACTGGTCTCTGCCTGGAACCGGAGTAATCCGGTGCTTGCTGTGACATGTTTGTCAACTATTTTGTGGAGAAAATCGCATTCACCATGAGTTCAACACTGCGGTTGATACAGTAGGGGAACTTGCAGTTATGGAAGCTCTAGCATGCCCAGTTTTGTGGGATCATTTTCTGTCGGTCTCAACCACCGATGCAGGGAATGTGCTTGAGGCTGCTTGGGCTACAACTTGTGAATTGTAACCGTGGCCATCCTGGCTGGTTAAGTCCAGCTGGGAAACATTAGGATCTTTGGTGGCCGGGGTGATCAATGCCTCCCTTAGGGAGGGCAGAGTGCCTGACCGCCTCAATGAAGCGGTGGTCTGTCCCCTGCTCAAAAATCCATCACTTGACATTGATTCCCTTGCCAGCTATCAGCTGGTCTCTATACTTCCCTTTTTGGGAAGGTAATTGAACTGGTAGTGTAGCACTGCAGCTTCAGGAGCATCTGGACCGCATCAGTTTTCTGGACCAGTTGCAGTCTGGCTTTTGCCTGGGTTATGGCACTGAGAATGCTCTTGTGG
This sequence comes from Sphenodon punctatus, assembly GCA_003113815.1. NCBI lineage: Eukaryota > Metazoa > Chordata > Lepidosauria > Sphenodontia > Sphenodontidae > Sphenodon > Sphenodon punctatus. The sequence goes on from QEPC01008985.1 coordinate 374,728, forward strand.
CCTTGGTAGATGATCTGCACCTTGAGTTGGGCATGGGGCATTCAACTCTGCTGATTTTGTTAGATCGATCAGCAACCTTTGACCCAGTTGACCACGAGATGTTGGTGACCCAATTGCAGGACCAAACTGAGGTGTGTGGTACTGTACTTGAATGGTTCTGTTCATTTCTGGTTGGAAGAACTCAGTGTAAGTTCCTTGGAGTCTTTTCATCATCTCCCAGACTGGGATTTTACCTGTGGGTTCCCCCAAGGATCTATTCTGTCCTCCTATTCAACGTGTACATGCAGTCTCTAGGTCATGAGGGTATTTGGCGTTCTGTGTGATCAATATGCTGATGATACCCAGTTATACCTCTCAATTTCAACCGATACAAGGCCAGCAGTCTCGGTGCTTACACGGTGTCTGGCGGCTGTGGGGAACTGGATATGGGTGAGCCGTCTGAAACTGAATCCCGACAAGACAGAAGTGATGCTAGTGGGTGGGTCTGTTGGCCTGGGGGTGGGGTGGGGACTCCTGTCATTGAATGGGTTCACCCCTCTCTAGTACCTCAGGTTTGTAGCCTGGGAGCGCTCCTCAACTCACAACTCTGCATGGATGTCCATGTGGCAGCTGTGGTGAGAAGTGTGTTTTGCCAATTATACCTGGTCCATCAGTTTCAGCCATATATCTCAGACTCGGACTTGGCCACTGTCATCCATGCCTTCTTCACTCGAGGCTGGACTATTGTAATATACTCTACGTGGGGCTACCCATTGTGACGACTTGGAGACTGCAGATGGTGAACAATTAGGGATGGGCGAATGCGGTTTGGCAGTTCGGAGTTCGGCCCGAACTTGGCCTGTTCGGATGACTGAACTCGAACACGAACGCGAATGCGAATATACCGAATAGGGCTGTAGCGGAATGTCGCAGTGGTAGCTATTTCCGGCAGAAACAGTGTTTCCGCAATTAGTGGAATGGCATGGCAGAGGCTTTCATTCTGCTAGTTTCATTCCGTGGTTCCACGGTTCCGCTTATTTAATTCCGCTACTTAGTGGAATCGCTACTTCCACAATTCCGCCAGCGCCACAAAATAGCGGAATAGCGGTTTTCCGCAATTTCTGCAATGTTTCCGCAATTTTTCAGCAATTCCGCGATTTGCAGAATTCCGGCGGAATTAGCGGAATGTCCGCAAAAAAGTAATGGTGTGGTGCGGGCAATTCCGAAATGGCGGAACGGAATCGCGGCGCGGTAACAGCTGCTGCCGCATCAGCCCTAATACCGAACAAACCAAATACCGAACGGCGAAATGGCTGAACAGTTCGGTCAGTTCGGATCACGTTTGGATGAGTTCGGGTGGCAAAAAAAGGTTCACTGGAAGGTCAAACATGACAGGGAGGTGTCAGTCACTGAGGAGCAGACTTCCAGGCACCAGGGGTGGAGAGGCTTGCAAGAAAC
>QEPC01008985.1:424214-458066 GCA_003113815.1 Sphenodon punctatus
ACCCCCCCAACAAGAGGAGATTCAACCACCCCCAGGTCCCTCAAGCCCTCACCCACCAACATCACCTCCGTCTTGTCAGGATTCAATTGCAGATGGCTCAACCTCATCCAAGCCCCCACAGCTGACAGGCACTGGGAAAATAAGGAGACTGCATGGCCTGGGTCGATGGAAAAGGAGAGGTAGAGCTGAGTATCATCAGCATACTCATGACACTGCATGCTCTGAAACCCCCTCACGATCTCCCTAACAGCTGCATATAGATGTTAAACAAGAGGGGGGACAGAATGGCACCCTGCGGGACTCCACACGTGAGGTCCTGGGGGGAAGACGTACACTCCCCCAAGACCACCCGGTGAGTTCTCCTGGCCAGGAATAAACGAAACCAGTCCAAGACCGTTCCACCAATTCTGGCACGGTCCCGCAGACTGTGTCGAATGCAGCCAAAAGGTCTAGCAGGACCTGTAAGGTCTGACGACCCTGGTCCAACACCAGATGGATATCGTCAACCAAGGCCACCAATGCCGTCTCCGTACTGTACCCAGGCTGAAACCCAGACTAGGAGGGATTAAGGAAACGGGTGCGGTCCAGGTGTTCCTCGAGCTACCGTGCTACAGCCCGTTCAATAACCTTGCCTAAAAAGGCAGTCCCATGCAGAGTGCATTTGCAGTAATCTAGCCCTGCAGTTACAAAAGCATGGATGACAGTGACCAGGTTTGAATCAGACAGAAAAGGTCGCAGCTAGACCTGAAAGGAGCAATCACATTGAATGCTGTTGGAAACAGGTCATTTGCTTTCACATGCACAATAAGGAAACCTACTGGCTTTTCTCTATTTTTTGCTATTGCTAGTTCCTGTTCAGTAATCACAATGGTTCGGTATTTCCGGTAGTTCTTCAGTAGCATGCAGAAAAGATGGTTCAGCACAATCTATCAGTGTGCTTCCCCAATGCAATATGAATTAAGATGCTAACACTATGGCTTATATACTGACTAAATGATGTAAAATTGACAGAAAGTGCCATAAGTTGCCAAAAATGATGGAAAGTGCCATAAATGGATGAAAATACTGGAAATTGATGAAAACAATGGAAATTGACAGGTACTGATCTCAACAAAAGTGGAAGTGTGGAATCAATTAATAGTGAGGAAATACCAACAAACAGTTGCAAGCACTCCTAAAAGGTGGATATTTCCAGAAGGTACGGGAACACCTGCTCTGACCTCAGCATTAGTCGCAGCCTCTTCACCAGAGGGAATTGATGGAAAGCATTCATGGCCACTGCTCCAACCTTATGTTCAGGCACAGCACGGGATCCAGGAGCACTCCAAGGCTACATACCTGGGTGACCAGAAGAGGCTGGACTCCCACCCCCGGAGCCACATTCATTTGAGTATGTTAATTACATGTTGAGTACTTTTTCACTCAACGCATAATTATCTTATGGATTGTTGCCAGAAGACGTTGTCAAGGCCAGTAGTATAGTTGGGTTTTTAAAAGGCCTGGATAAGTTCTTGGAGAGTAGGTCCATTAATGGCTATTAACCAAGTAGCTTATTGGATGAACTTCTTACTGTCAGGAGCTGGGAGTGAGCAATGGGGAATGCACTGCCCATCGTGACTGTTTGTTCTTCTCCCATGCGATTGAGATTGGCCACTGTCGGAGGACAGGATGCTGGGCTTGATGGACTATTGGTCTGACTCAGTATGGCACTACTTATGTTCTAAAGTCCTGGAAATGAATGAATAAGCAAACGACGTTTGTTTTCATTCATTTTCGTTAAAAAACTTTTTTAAAAAGATGAGAATTTTTTTTAAAAAATCAAGTGCATTCGTAAAAATGGGCACTAGACTATTCCGTGCATGCGCACCCTTTTCCAAAATGGTGGCAGCAGCATCAACCCCATTTTGGAAAAGGGAAGCCATTCTGGACATGCACAAACGGTCCTTTGTGTATGTGCAGACTGGCTACCCTTTTCCAAAATAGGGGCAACGCTGCTGCTGCTGATGCCATTTTGGAAAAAGGTGCACATGGGAAGAATATTTATTTATTTATATTTATTTTTATTTATTTACATTTCTTAGCTGCCCCCTCGTGCCCATGGCATCTTGGGGCGGCTTACAACACCAAAGATCACAATAATTTAAAACAGCAATAAAACATAGAAAATTAAAACATCTTAAATCCTCGTAAACACCCCCTCGCCCAAGATTTTTTATCCCAATCCACCCTCCCCTCCTCCAAAGGCCTGGGAGAACAGCCAGGTCTTGCAGGCCTGGCAGAAGGCCAGCAGAATGGTCCAGCAACCATTTTGCACATGTGCAGTGATTAATTTGTTAATTTATTTTCTATTTGAACAGATTTTAATACGAAAACATTATGAAAATAAGTGGGTTTTTAACGAAAATCCAAAAAGAAACCTATTTTCCCAAACAAACATGAAAATGAAAATGAAAGAGATCCCTTCTGCACACCCCTACTCTCAGCAGATTTACACTTCATAGGTGCAATCCTGTCTCCACTGAATTGACTACGAGTAGAACCATTCATTTTAGTGGTACCGGGATCGTCCCTTGTGTGAATGAGGGTTATAGCATCTGACCCTCAATTATTAACCACACCCACACTGAGAAAATACAACCACTGTGTGGGAGACAGAACAGACAAAGAGGGATAATTTCCCTAAATTGTATGAGTTAGAGAGCTCCTCCCTCAGGAGAATAATTGAAATATTTCTGGAAAGCTTTTTAGAGGTTCTGTGCCAAAGCTGTTTTTCACTTAAACACCTCCTAACGTTTGGGAAATTGCAGACGGAACTCACTTTTTTATTTTGAAGGACAGATCCTCAGTAAGTATGGATTAACAACCTTGGCTCAATTAAAACCAATGTGAGTTTAGCCATTGGTTTAATTGGGGTCAGGAATGCAAATCAGGTTTATTTACCCCAGATGAGTATGTAGCTCTGAACAATTCTACAGGGGGCTATCCTGCTCCCACCACCTAGACCATGTGCTATCTTCCTTGTCTATTTCCCTGTGCAAAGCTCAGGCAGGGAAAAGAGAGGAAAAATACAACAACGCACCAAGCAGCATGAAAATCAGACATTTTATGACAAACAGAACAGATCCACCAGGACAAATAAAATCCACCCTGCCACACATCCTCCCCAATTTTAAGGGTCTGGGAGTGTTTTTAGTATTTTATAACGTTAAGTACACTCCCAACCTTTGCATTTGGGGATATGCCAGGTTCCTGAATGACTCATCGATTTCCTAATAAATCTGATATTTTTCTGGAGTGTGACAGATCGGGGTGGGTGGGTGGGGAAAGGCAATCTCTCCAAAGCCCCATAGTTGCTTTAGAAGTGTAGTAAAGTCCTTCTGTGGTGGCTGACAAGGCTATGCAGATAGGGAGCACAGCCCTCGAAAGAAAAAATTGAAACGATTAAGTCACCTAACCTATTCTGGACGAAAGCAGAACTGCTCCCTCTTTATCATGTTTAGAGACAGGCCGTACAATCTCTAGGATGGACAAGAAGGGGAGGAGACCAGGGGAGGGGAGCATAGGGAAGGAGAAGGATGCTTAACTTAGTTACAAGGGGGGAAAGGAACCCTAGAGTTTAAGGAGAAGAAAAAATGTAGAAATCTATGAAGGTGAGGAATGAAGGAAAACCTGGTAGAAGAATTAGGTTTCTTCAAGGAGAGATTTGTAGGCCAGGAGGGAGCAGAGTTTATGTGCACAGAGAGGGAGTTCCAGGCATTGTGGGTGGCATAGGAGAAGAAGGGGCAAAACTGGTTCAGGGATATTAGATACGTGATGAAGAATTCCGTAGAACTTGAAAGCTTGTGTACTTTCACCCTCTGAAGTTGGTCCCATTAAAGATATCATCTGAACTACTTTGTCTCCATTATTTCCTTTGCTAATTTCCTTCATATTGCCAGAGAACCGAGGCTCCCTCAGGGGAGTTCTTGGCAGCTGTCTGATTCACATGCCAAAGTCTGGAATGTGCTTCCTTGCCTTGCAGCTATGGTATCTGGGTGGCTGGCTTGCTACAGACGCTCTCCACTTTAACGGCTTACCTTTGACTCCATTTTGGCGGGCTGTGGCAGCTGAGCTTAAAACAGGCCTGGGATCAGTTTGCTGATGGATTAGGTGGCCTTTTGGAATGACATTTTCATTTGACCCACCCTTACTTGAGAGGCATTTGCTGTCTTTTAGATCACTCATGAGACACATACGTGAAAGGCAGTTTTTCTCCATTTAAAATAAATTTTCCAAGTCATAATATTTGTAAACCCTTATGCACGAAAATGATGTGTGCATTCACAGCCTCTGAGTCCAGCCCTACAAACTGTTGAATGTGATAAATATCCACAGTTTCCTTTGAAGCTGCTGATAGTTCATCTCCCCCACCCCCCATCTCTGAAGATTGTAAGCCCTTTGGCAGGGACTGTGTCTATTCCATTCCTTTGTAAAGCGCCAGGTACATTGCTTATAAATGCTATATAAATGCTTAATAAATAATAATAATAATAATAATAATAATAATAATAATAAATTTCCCAAGAATTTGTTGGCAGGAGCAGGCAAATCCTTTTGTGAACTATAAATTGCAAAAGTCAGACAAGAGTAATCTTGCTAAGATTGAATTGTCTACACTAAGTCTGGCCCACTACTCTAGACTTCAGGTCAAATCTTTGATAAAAAACTAGGCTTTCGGATGTTGCCCTGCAGTCTGATAGAGCAGCTCTAAACGATGAAAGGATAGCGCCACGGTACCCCCTGTTTAGAACAGGTGTTGAGTACGAATCTTACCTCACAGATATACTGAGTTTTAGATCTCGACAAGCTCTGACCTCTTTGAGGTTTACCATGATGGTCATGAAAGTCATGGAAGGCCGTTTTCAGGGCATTCCAAGTGAATTGCGATTTTGTCTTTGTGGCCAATTAGTGATAAAATATCTCCAACATTATCTCTTATCCTGCCCCCTATATGATAAAATCCGCAACGATGTCTTTGGGCCCTGGTTTGAGGGTAAAGATCACTGGGACCCACGCCTTCGTATCTCCTTTCTACTGGCCAATTCTAACGAAGAAATAACTCAGAAAGTCACAATATTTGTGTATCGCCTGGAAATTGAGAGAAAGAAAATAGCCGAGGATAGCTGATCATGTCCACCTGATGGACTGTTGTGTTTCTATCTGACTCAATTCATAGGGATAAGCTTCATTGCCTTATTATAGGTTTTAATCATTTCTAAATCAACTTTGATGGAACTAATTTAACGGTTACTTTTTGTGGAAGGGTTTTAATTTTTAATTTTAATTTACTGTTAATAAGTTAGTTGAACTAAAATTTTAAAACAAATGTTGTATATATGTAAAGGGGACTATTTGAGTAAGCCCTATGATGGTTTTTGTTGTTTGTAGCTTATGCATTTCAGGCGCTAAGAGCTGCTAACACAAGACCCAGGTAGGAAATCCAGATTTTAGGTATTTTAATATCATTAGGGGTTCTGTTGCCTCTGTCTGTTTTTATATCGGTAAATGATCAAAAACCAATATTATTGAATATAAGGCCCCCTACAGGGTGCTTTTCCTTTGGGATCACTACCTATCACTAGTTCTGTTTCTGTTGCTGCTCCACCTGTTGCCCTAGAGTAAATTCTGGGTTTCTGTTAACTAAATGGTGTTTTATTGTTTTGATTTATACACATTGTATGTATTTGTTTTTATGGTAATTTTATTTTCGTATTTTGTTAAAACAATAAACACAATAATAATAATAATAATAATATTTTTTTAAAAAATAGCAGTGAGTCCCTAGGAGAACTGTTCCCACTCTTTGAGCAGGTCACTGAACCAGAATATCAGAACACCATGCCATCTTAAGGCATGGGTTAATGGGCGTGCAGGCCTTGGACCTAAGACACATTAGCCAGTGCTGAAACAAGGCATGAGAGACATGCACCCTCCCAGGGTGGCAAATGAGAAGAGAAACAAACCAGAAACATACGAGTGCACCAAAATTCAAATACACAATTCACAACTTTGCTGTCTGAAAATCTAGGAAATGATCTTTCTAAACAAGACAAACAGCTATGCTGCTATAACATGTAGCATGCACTCACAGAACACCAATATTTTGATAAAATTTGCATGCAAACTCGATAGAAGTTTGCATGCAGAAATGGCTAAAATCTCCCCATGGTGGAGGCCCCCCAATTTGAGCTGGGTACTTGGTACCTTTGACTAATACCTGCATTTTCAGATACTGGGTGTTATCACATGGAATGGGAGCCTACTGGAGCCTGTAGCTGCTTGTATGGACTCTGCAAGAACACCAGCAAATGGGCTAGCTGTTCCCTCTGCCGCAGACTGCCCATGTGGCATGCTGCCCCCTTCCACCATAGAGTTGAGGTCACTCCCGTGATCACTCTAAGCTGTGACTGTGACTTTATGGTGGAGAATGTGGCCCACCCCATGGCCCTCCCATCAGATGGGAGGCGGCCCTGATGCATTGTATTGCCCAGTTTCAGACCAGGTTACCCCACATGGCATGCTCTGCCTTTCTGGGGATGACACCTCATCCCAAACCAGGAGAACATCTGGTGGCTGCCCTTCACATGGACAGGTAAATCTGGGGCAAAGTGAGGCCAATGTGGGACTCTATCTCATGTTATAACTTAACACCCATTGTTTTGGGTATCTGGATCAGTGCCCGAATACAGTTCCAAGTACCTCAAATTTCAACATTTCAGTTCTCAAGTACCCCAAATTACCCAAATGCCTGAAAATTTTCTCAAAATCTGAACAAGAAGTTGAAAATCTAGGACTTGGATTTAAAAAATAAAGGGGATGAAAATAATATTTCAGGTACTCAGCAAAACACCGTTTTAGGTAGGGTTGAAATGGGATTTCACCCTTCTTGAAAATCTCATTGTGAATAGGCTTCTCAAAGAGATTTTCTCATCTCAAGAACCTCATGAGACTTGCGAGATTCTTGCAAGATTCTTGAGACTCAAAATAGCCCAAAAATGGTCTGTGCAGGCACAAAAATGACCACCAGGACTGTTCTGTCCATGTGCGGCCATTTTGCACATGCTTAGACCATTTCTGGGGTATTTTTGAGATTCTCAAGATTCTCACAAGATTTTCGAGAATCTCATGGCCAGGGTTGTGAGATCCTCACGAGATTCTTGTGAGAATGAATTTCATTCTTGCTTCAACCCCCTTGTTGGGTATTGAAAAGTACCCGACATTTTCTCATCAAATCACGTACTGCAAATTTGATGGGTATGTCTGTTTTTGTGAGTTCTGTTTGAGTTCTACTCCCAATCAGTAGTCGGCTCAGGACATCTGACATCCTTAAGATGGCCCTGCTGCTACTCAGGGCTTAATTTGTGCAAGGGCTCAGCCCAGCACCATTTCTAGTCTTTATCTCTGCTGCTGGTTTGCCAGACCCCACCCACAGCCGGATGCAAAAGCACCAGCACCAGCCTCTCCCTTGGCAGGAGAGCTGAAACATATCAGCCTTTCCTTCCCCATGGTTTTGGAAGGGGGCACAGAAATCCACTGCAGATTTTTCACTATGATGAATGTCTGTGCACTGCTCCAATTTCTGGTGAGGGCGATATGAGAGGTAGGAGGAGTCATGGGGTTAACCTGAGCAAGGTTCCCGGTGTGGAGCAGAGATCACTTACCAGGGCTGACAAGGAGACAGTGGCCATCAGAGCAGGTGCTGGGAAGGCAGGGAGCACAGCTTACGTGATGGGTGGGGGCTGTACTGGAGAGGTGGTGTCAGGACCCTAGGGGAACACCAGCTTTTACCCACATCCTTCAGGTTTAGGGACGTAGGAAGATTCCACACTGCTGATGAGTGCTACTGTGGCGAAGTGATGGAACCACAACTCTAGGGTTTATTGTATTCCTGATTGGCTGCTGATGAACCACACTCTGATTGGCCTGCAACCCCCATAGAAACTTCCTGGTTTGCTGTAGGCCCTTGCTCTGGACAGCACAATAGAGCCCTGGCACTCTCAGCCTCCTTGCTGTCCCTCCAGTCCTCTGCTACACCTGGTTCCTCCTCCTCTCTCCATGGGGAATCCAATTCTGACTGAACCTCCAGGACATTGACTCTCATCTGAATATACGACCTTGCAGCTCCAGCCTACCTCTCTCCCCATGAATGGGACACTGAACCATGCAATACTTTGTCTACAGATCCCTGGCTCTAGACAACTCCTGGCCTGGGGCCAGGATCATCCTCACTGGTGGGGGTCTGTGTGGATAAGGTGCTGTTGGACTTGGACCTGGGGGACCAGGCTTCAGATCTCACCCTAGCCAATGAATGCACTGGGAGGCCTTGGGCATGTCGCAACCTCTCAGCCTTAGTTCCCGATCTATAATAAATGGGAATCTGTGTGTATTCCTGTGTTCCCCTCACCCTTGCCCATCTTAGATTGTAAGCCCACTGGGCAGGGAGCTGTCTCCAAAATCTGTGACTGTAAAGCACTGTGTATCCCTAGTAGTGCTATAGAAATTATTATTAGTAGCAGTAGGTGGATCCAAGGGTGTAGCCAGGTTGGAATAGGTCCTGGTGCAGAAGACAGAATGGGGTCCTTCTGACATTCCTCCCAGCTTCAGAGGATGCAGCTGAACCAGGGATAAGAACATAAGAAATACCGTACTGGGTCAGACCAATGGTCCATCAAGCCCCAGCATCCTGTCTCCGACAGTGGCCAATCCCAGTTGCATGGGAGAAGTACCAGCAGTCACAATGGGCAATCCATTCCCTGCTGATCACTCCCTGCTCCCGACAGTAAGATTCCCATCTTGTAATCTATTTGGCAATTAGCCATTAATGGACCTATTCTCCAAGAACCCATCCAGTCCTTTTTTAAACCCAGCCATAGTACTGGCCCTGAGAACCTCCTCTGGCAACAAATTCCATAATTTAACTGTGTGTTGAGTGGGAAAAAAACAAAACTTTTCTTTTATTTGTTTTAAATCTGCCATCAGTTAGTTTCATGGAGTGCTCCCTAGTTCGAGTGCTACTTGAGAGGGTAAATAACTGTTCCCTATCTACTTGTTCCACTCCACTCAAAATTTTATAAACCTCTATCATATCCCCTCACAGTCTTCTCTTTTCCAAGCTGAAGAGTCCTAACCTGTCAAGCCTCTCTTCGTACAGAAGCCGTTCCAAACCCTTGGTCACTATTGTTGCCCTTCTCTGCACCTTTTCAAGTTCTACTATATCTTTTTTGAGGTGGGGTGACCAGAATTGCACACAGTACTCAAGGTGTGGCCGCACCATTGATTTATATAGGGGCATTATGATATTTCAGTATTCAGGATATGGGGCCCCTCAGACTGATGGCCACTGGTGCAGCTGGACCACCTGTTTCTATTATAGAAATGCCCTAGGGCAGGGCTCAGCAGGTTTGTCCCAATGCTCTACTCCCTGGCAGGACCTGGGATCAGGGACTAGTGAAGTGAAGGGACTGGCAGGGTAGTTCCACCAGCCCCTCTGAATACCTCCCCATGCTTGTGGAGTCAAGGGTGGTAATTCTGGGTCAGGTAGACTGAGCCCTGACGTCCATTCATCCATCCCCCACCCCTCTCTGGGTAAGAACAGAAGTGACAGAAGAGTAGCAGTGACCCAGGCTGGGTTGGGTCACATAGCTGAGGTCAAATCAGGGCATTGACCACATACCCTATCATGATGGCCAACCCCGGTGGCCCTGATCTGGGTCATGGTGGGTCTGAACATAACCTGCTGTGTCCTAGACTGACTGGGGGTGGGGAGTGGTAGTCCAGGCTGTGACTTCAGCACTTTGCCAAGGTGAGCACCTGGGCTAGCTGCCAACACCCCTGGGGACTGTCTGGACAAACATCTGGAAGCTGAGCACAAACATGACAGTGACCCGCGGGACGGGCCACAGCAGGACAAAGTTGGCCAGAGTGGGTTACTGTCACGTTCGTTTTTACTCTCTCTCTCTCTCTCTCATTGCTGCTATGCTTTCCAGCTGGTCCTCTTTCTCTAGTCACAAGATTTAGGAAAAACACCATATACTGCAGGAAAATAATTCAACACACAGAACAAGCTGGCAGGAAATAGGAAAGGATCTGGAAGGCCAGGACAAAAGAGCATCAGAACATTGGATGTTTTTACACACACATTTCTCCTGCATGTTTGCTGTAACATCCAGAACTTTCTGTGTGTCTAAATCACTCACACAGATCTTAAACATCTAGCTCTTTGAACTTCTGTGTGAAACTTCTCACAGAACTTTTCTGTGTAAAAAGTTCTCCTGGTAAACTGCTTTGCTCCAGGCAGCTGTGGTCACTTTGTTTCCATGGCAGCCCCTCAAATCTACAGCTGCGGCTACTTTAGGCTGCCTCAGGGCAGTGTTTGTGTGAAGAATGCAGCCAGGAACGGCCTCAGGGCAGTGTGTGTGTGCGAAAAATGAATCTGGAAATTACTTGTGGACTTGTAAACCCAGAAGAGTGAAACATCCGGAACTTTAACGTGTGTCTAAAAATGCCCATAGATGGGATTCAGTCTGGGGCTCCCTTGGACTGTATTCAACAATAAATAAGGGTCACTAAGAAGATAAATTGGGTTAATTGCCTTGAAGTAGGACAATGCAGATAAAAAGAGTCCCTTCCTAGACTGTCGTTATGATGAAGGATGGTGATAGTAGAAATAAGTTGGGAAGGGGGAAAAAAGTGAAAGTGAGGGCATTTTAAGTCAATTTTTAATGAGATTTGGGAATAAAAGAGGAAGAAGCTAGTGGCATTTGCAACCATGAAGGTGATCAGCAAATATAACAGCAGAGATTACAAAGAAGAGATAAAAGGAAGCAGGAAGCAATCTCATGATAATAAAACCAATATTTCATGGAGCAGCTTCCAAACAGAAGCCTTTTGCAGTGGATTGCTTGGCAGGGGGGAAGTCACCAAAAGCATGCGCAGACCATTTCTCCTTCCATTGTATTTTGCATTCCCCATTTCATTTCCCTTCTTCCATGTATCTCTAAGCAGCGTTTACAACTAGGGAAAGAGTGTTAAAAAATACCCTAGCTCATTGGCAGTCTCCTTTAAGAAGGAAACATCTCTGAAGTGTGCCAGTCATGGTGACGGCGCTTTCTCGTTTCCCCTCTCTGTGCTCATTGTGCATTCCGGGTCTCCTGCTAAGCCTCTGCTGCACCTCTCAATAATCTTATATATATATATATATATACACACCCAAAGGAGAAATTTAAAAAACCAATTACATACAAATCTTGGGACATGGTGCGTAGGCTGAGTCGTGGCTGACTGGGTGATGACAAGGCGCTGGAATGGAATCATTTTTCACAGACCTGAGACTTACTTCTGGAGATTCCATTTTCCCCTCAGATTTCACAAGCTCTGGTTCGTAATGGCCGATGTATCTGTGAAGCGATGGGCAGGGGACTTTGGCGGAATATTTTTTTTGGGGGGGGGGTATTACGGGGTCACATTAGAAAAGGGTGGGACAAATGGCACTCCTGCCCCCTTTCTGACATGGCCCTGACCCCAAAGAGACATGATGTCACAACATTCCAAACGGAGGTGGCCACACTGAAAATGGTTGGGAGAGCCTCTTTCTGCTGCCCCTTCTGTACTGGCTTTGTCCCCTAGGACTGTAATGACTTTGAAGGGGACATGGTCATGCAAAGTCCGAGAAGGTGCAATGTACTTTGTTGCTCCCCTGGCAGACACCCTTGGAGTGAGCTCCGATTTCCAGTCGTCCAGATATTTTATCAGAAGGAGCCAGTTTGCCCATTCCGAACAAAAACCAGAACAATCAACATTTTGTCTGATTCTGATCAGAATTGGATGAAATATTAAAATTAAAATAAATAAATAAATAAAACTAACAAAACCCTGCACATGCACAAAATGGCTCTGTTGGGGTCATACACCAGGGCCATTTTGTTCATGTGCATGGTTTTTTTCTGAGTTTTCGTAAGTCAGGATTCTATTCAGAATTTATTTCCGATCAAAATTCCGATTGGAAAATTGCTTCTGAAAATAAGCCCATAGTGATGAGCTTGGAAGTAACAGGCTACAGGATTCCTCCAAGTGACAGGATACAGGATTCCTTCTACCTTGGGAGTGGGGACAGGGACTCCCCCGCCCTGACTTCAACTCCAGCCCCAGACCATCTGCTGGGAGGGGGGGGGGAGGGGAGGGGGGAAGGAAGAGTAAGATCTGCCCCCCCCATGCTGCTGCTCTTGCTGCTGCCCCATGCTGAGTCTGTCTACATTAGAGGTGTGGTTGGTTCGCCCACCCCCCTTCCACCTTGAAGGTGGGAAGGTGTAGTGGGCCCCCCAGGGCATCTGAGGTATTGACCCTCCTGCCTCCCCCACGCTGCCCGGCATTCCTGAGCCAAACCTTGATTATGATTCCTCCTGCACCTGAACAGAAGGTTGCTACCTTGAAACAAGTTTTTTGAGATGGCTCCATACATTCTCCAAACTCAGGAGAATGTATGAAGCTATCTCGAAGAACCTTGTTTACAAGGTAGCAACCTTCTGTTACAAGCAGGTCTCAGAACAAGGTGGATACAGAATGCAGCTGGGGACAAATCATCTCTGTTTGCAATATGGGTGGCTGGGCTTACCTTCCATACTGCGCCAGCAGCAGTTTGCTATTTGACTTTTTAGCCACTGAGGGCAGAGTGCTACAGAGCCCTATGGGAGCTCTTTCTAAATGATCCCTGGGTGGCTAAAGCTGGTGTTCATGTAAGAGGAGGTGTGGGGGGAAGTGGTGGAGCCAGCCAGGCTGGAGATCATGTGACACCCTCTTCTCCTCCCCCTGCTGCTGTAGTATGCCAAGAAAAAAACTGACCCAGGCCCAGGGCTGCCGGGAGGCTGAGGAGATGCAGAAGAGGAAGGGACCCAGCAGGCTCTTGAGGTACCAGAGGGAAAGTAAGAGATATAATTGTACTGTAACAAGATATTTTATGTAGAGACTTTTTTATTTTTCCCCACACCCATGCTGTTCTGTCCCTTTCCCGTTCTTCCCCCCTCCCATTTGTGTTTCCTCTCCTTTCTTCCCCCCTCCCCCTCCCATTTGTGTCCCCCCTCTCCTTTCCCATTCTTTCCCCCCCTTCCACTTGTTCTCCCTCGGTGTTTTTATACACACATTTCTCCGGCATGTTTGTTGTTACATCCTGAACTTTCTGTGTGTCTAAATCACTCACCCAGATCTTAAATGTCTGGCTCTTTGAACTTCTGTGTAGAACTTCTCTAAGAACTTTTGTGTGTAAGGTTCTCCTGCTTTGTTCCAGGCAGCTGTGGTCACTTGGTTTCCATGGCAGCCTGTCACATCTACAGCTGTGGCTACTTTAGGCTGCCTCAGGGCAGTGTTTGTGTGAAGAATGCATCTAGGAACTGCCTCAGGGCAGTGTGTGTGTGTGTGTGTGTGTGAAAAGTGCATCCGGAACTTACTTGTGTACTTGTAAACCCAGAAGATTGAAAATCCTGAACTTTAAGGTGTGTGAAAAAATGCCCCCTCTCTCCTTCCCCCTTCCATCTGGGCTTCTTTCCCTCCTTTGCCCACACCCTTGATCCTCCTGCCAATAGATGTCCACCCTTACAAGGATAGATACTCAGAAAGCCCTTTGAGCTTCTGGATGTGGCTGTATCCACTATCCCCCTTTCTTAAGGGGGTTGAATCCTCTCAAAACAAGGAAGGGGGGAGACACTGGACAGGCAAACACACTGGATGGTCACTCCTGACAACCTGCCCATTCTAGAGGGGTGTCTGCCTTCACATCCTGGCTGGTGAGAGAGACCAAGGAGATAGAAGGGCATCACTGGCTTCCATTTAGGTAAACTGAGGCATGGAGTGTAAGGAAGTTGGCCAAGGCCATGCAATGAGTCTGTGGCAATTGGCAAAGCTGGGATTAGTGTAAGGCCGCTTTTAGATGTGCAGCTGGATCAGGTGCGGGAGCGGCAAAACAGCCGCGGCGCTGTTTTAGACAAACCGAAAGCGGAAGTTGTGCGCGTGATCCGGCGCCGCGCATTCTTTTCCGGCCGCGTATGTCACCCCAGAGAGATCAGGGTGGTTCGCTCGCAGTCGGCAAAGAATGCGCGGCCCCGGATCACGTGCACAACTTCCGCTTCCGGTTCGTCTAAAACAGCGCCGCGGCTGTTTTGCCGGTCCCGCGCCTGATCACAGCTGCACGTCTAAAAGCGGCCTAAGAGTTGCAATTTTTAGCCCTGTTCTTTAATAACACTCTTCCTGCCATAAATAAATGAGGGTGTGCAGTTGGAAGGACTACTGGATGGAGTCACTCCTTGCCAGTCCAATGTCCAGCAGGCAGATATGGTGGGGATTCGGTAGGAGGTGCACTTTTCAGTGCTGAAAGCCACACCACAGCAAAGCATTATGCGATAATGGTGCTGATGAAAGTGCTGGGGACCTTTCAGTTGTGTGGTGGTGTCTGTATGACCTGCCATGTCAGAAAGGATCCTCAATCCTATTTCGCAAGTGTGTGGGGCTAGTGTTCCGACTCAGTTTTAGCGTCGGTTTTCTGCATCCTGTTGAGCTAACTTTGCCCTTTGGTTTCAGCTGGATATAGGATTCTTCTTTGCATTGTGTTGTGTGGTGGTTCTGTGTGCCAGGATGCACCCAGAGGTAGCTGCGTTCCAGTGGTGGGCGAATGACTTCTGTGCGTCTACTTCTGAGAGCCTTCAGGATCAGAAGGGTGATGTGTCATTCCGAGACTGTCTTTGTGGGTTATCACTGCCCTTTCTCCGGGATGAACATGGAATTGCTCCACTGCACGTATGGCAGCAATATGGCATGGGTGACTTTTCAAAGGAGCTCCAGTTTTGCTTGCTCAGTGCACTGATTTCTTCTGACAACCTGGCACAGTAGCTGAGCTCTCATGAAAAGCTGGTTCGCAATGGCCAGATTGGTAAAAGCACTTGCGGGCCCATTAGCTCCCAGCTGCAGAGTGCTCTTGACAACCTGCTTCCTGTGGAGCCTATTGCTGTGTCTGCTTTAGCTCCCATGTGAGAAGACTGTGTTTCTAAATGGGAGGATCTAGGTTTTATCTCTGCTGTCACCATAACATTTTGAATGGCCGCAGTATTCAGCTTGGTGATGCATGATGAGTATATATTAAATACTGCACCCTGTTATTTTGAGCATTCGGGTGCTCTAATCACACCCAATCTCTGTTTGTGGCAGATCTTTTATTATAGGCTCTATTTCTGTGCTGGTGGTTTTTTCAGTCGGGGTGGTTCAGGTGTGTTGAATTCTATATCAGATCAGAAGGCTGGACTACATGTCCCTCGAGATCCCTTCCTTATGACTCTATGTGGAATCTTAGGTGACCTCCTAGGCAAATAGTTGTCAGAGACACAGAAGCAAGGCTGTTTCTGCAAGTCCCAGCCTGGCTTTTATGCCTGGCTAACTAATTACTTCTGTTACATTTACAGCCCTCCTTATAATCGACAATGGGGGCAAACCCATTTCTTCCCTTACAGCTGTGCATTGTTGGGGTTAACAAATCAGATCTCACTGCCAGCAGCAGCCGCCAGCTCTTATCTGTGTCTGTTTTATCAGGGCATGAAATTACAACTCAAACCCTGGGAGCCCCCCCAAACATTCAGTTGTCAGACTTTATCCTGATATTAAACAGTTCTTGCCCCACTACACCCCTGAACCAGTCACCAGTCTCAGTTTTCTGGGCACCAATGGCTCCCAGGCGCCTGCAAATTTTGTGCCCTGGTTTTGTTATTAAAGATCTTTTACGCTCTCAACCACCCCATGAATTCAGCCTGGCTACAATGGACAGACAAATCCCAGCTGACTATTCTGAGTCCGTCACTTAATAAATGCTTTATTAGGCCACTGTTAAGCCTCAAGAAATATGTTCTGTTTTGTCATATGTGGCTTATCAAACCTGGCTCACTGGGTTTATTAAATTCTGCTGTTTGAGAGGTGTTGGTGGGGAAGGTTGTGTGTATGAACTTCAATGCTGGTGGAAGGAGCTGGGAATTTAAGATCTCTTTCCCCATACATACACCATAGATGGTGTGCATGTTAGGATTCCACATAATCCTGTTTTCCTGCATTTTCCATGCAGTTTAGTATGTCTTTCTTTGAATGCCACATGGTGGGTTGTATGCATGTTGTATCCTTGTGTGCATGTTCTATTTCATTGATCATGATCATGTAAATGTGCAATTTTGGGGTTGGCTCTCCCTATCGTTGTGTTGGCTCTGCCCACTGCCCCACCAGCCTCAGAACCCACCAGCTGCCACTGACTATGGGCACTTTTACACGAGCGGGTCGCAGTGGTGTGAACCACTTGTGCGATATTTCAAAATCCCGCAAGGTGAGATTTGACGAGACAGAAGTCCGGGATTATGTGTGTTGAAGGCGGTCGCGCATTGTTTTCAGACCGCAAATTAAATACCTCGGTTGTGAGATACGGCGACCCGCTCGTGTAAAAGCAGCCTAAGTATTATGTTGTTTAATTTACTGTACTGTATATTTAAAATGTTTGGTAAAGTGCCTCGAGTCAGGATCAGCAAGAGGGGTGGTATAGAAATAATAAATGAAATGAAAATCCTGCCCTCCTTACCCTGTGGAACAATGCCTAATTCTGGAACTCTCCTCACTACAGACAAGGCTCTAAGACCTGCCCTTTTACAAGCCAGAGCTAACACTTATCAACTGTGTAAACTTGGCAGCACCCCTTGTGTTATGCAACAGCTGCTTCTCAGTCTTCCTCCCTGCGGTTTGGGGTCATTAAACTCCTTTGGTTTGCATGAATATAGAATAAAGCAGTTGGGTATCAGGCACTGCAGTAGTGACAGGACCCTATACTCTTCCATTGGTTGGGGTCGATGAGAGTGTGGTGGCAGCAGGGGGTATAGCCCATGGGGGCACTCTGGGGCCTGAGGGTTGGGATAATGGGGGTCAATGGGGTGAGGGAGTTGTGTCCATGGGGCATGGAGGCAGGCCTTATCTGTGTAATGAGGCAGGGTGTACCAGGTTGGGGAAGCAGGGCCCATCAGGCCTGCCTGAACACTCTGTTATTGGGCAGATCCTTGTGTCCTGGCACCCCCCTCTCCCCCCACACAGGAAAGCCTTGCCTCCCTGCCCCCATACATTCCAGAATGCCCCACCCATGGCTCCTGCTTGCCTACCCATGCCCCAGAATGCTCCATGCCTTGCCCCAATGACCCCCTGCTGCCCATCTAGCCCACAGATTGGTCCAGCTGGGTCCTCCTTGCTGATGGTTAAATCTGCTATAGAGTGATGTGCTACCCTCGGCTCTCTCTGCTGGTTCCCCCTTGTGTTGTTTGTTTAGTTATTTCTTTGTTTGCACACTAGTGACCTTTTGTCACTAAGGTGGCAAGGATCTCTACCATTCCCATTGTAGACAAGAGGTCAGACCCCTTCCCAAACCTCCTTATTCAATTAGCATTTCCCGTATTTTCAGATCAAAACAAAGTGCCTTTTCAAGCTTAAATTGAGCTTCTCTATCCACAAACTAGGGAATTTCCTCCCGATTAGCCCAGGAAGCAAAGAGAACTGATCAAAGTTTACTTGTTCTTAGCAGATCTCTCTTTTGATCTCCTGGAAGGGTTTGGTGCACACACACAATTAGGAAGTTCATCCGATGCATCTTTTCTCCAAAGGACAGAGCCTTTTTGCTGGGATCTATTAGCATTTCAGTATCTTCCCCATTTCAGGAAAACCTTTGACTGGCTGGGGCTGGTTAATCTAGCAAAATATTTTATACACATGCATGTGTCTGCATGCATAATTCACAGCCATAGGCTGCAATCATGAGCCCACTAAAGCCATTAGCAAAACTCTCATTGACCTGTGTTTGGATGGGTTGTTTTGGGGAGGGGGAATTGGGAGGTGGGTCTCATGGGAAGGGAGTTGTGGGAGGGTTGAAGGTTTTAAGGACATTTTAATGAGTTTTATCTATTTTTATTGTTTGTGAGTCACCCTGAGCATTGGGAAGGGTGGCATTTAAATCTTAATTAATTAATTAATTATTGGGTGAGAGTTGAACCCATGGTGTTCTCGGTGGCCGCACCACGGTTGTGGAGCTCCCTCCCAGAGGAAGCTCGTCTACCTCCCAGCCTGTTGGCCTTTTGTTGGGCCTGTAAGACCTGGCTGTTTGTCCGGGCTTTTGGGGGAGGGGGGGAATGAGGGTGGAGGTGGTTTTTTGTTGTGGGGGGGTTTGCCAGTGGTTTTACCTCTTTTTACTGTTTTTTTTGTTTTAGTAACCCCTTCCTGTATTTTTAATTGTTTTTAAATGTTTTGTAAGACATTCTGAGCTCCTGTAAGGCTGGAGGGAGAGGGGAAGAAGTCTTTAAATAAAAAAATTAGATAAATTAAATAAATAAATAAGCATTCATTACAGGGTTGGGCAATATTTTTTCCCCTCCTGTGGGCCACTTTGAAAATGAGTTTAAACTCTTTAGGCCAAATGGGAATTGGTGGCAACAGAGGGTGCTTAAGGGGTGGGTTGAGTGTGATGGTTTGGTATCTCCTCACACCCCTGGGCAGAACCCAGCCAGGAGCTGGTCAGTCGGTGCGTTAATGGTCCCTTTTACTCAAAGGGAGGGATCACTCCCAATTTCCCTTTGGGAAGGTGAAAAGCCAGTCGAACAGGTCTCGGAAGGGGAGAGTGAGATAAATGGGTACGGGAATAATGCTTGTGGAGAGTAGACTCACCCCTGGAATGGACTCTGTACTTGGTGAGCTGAGGCAGAAGGGAGAAGGAGCCGGAGGAGTCAGCCATCTAGAAACCAAAAACTGTAAGCCTACATTATCTCACCTGTCTTGTGTTTCTCTATACCTGTTTTTCCCACTGGCAACCCATAGGGTGGCCAGATATGCAAATTTGAAAGGATACTTATGAGAAATACAGGTTGCAAGGCTGCATTGGCTCCAATGCAGCCCTGCAACCTGTATTTCTCATAAGTATCCTCTCAAATTTGCATATCTGGCCACCTTAGCAACCCCTTCCCTTAGTAAAGTTTGTTTGTTTAAGTGGATCCTGAGTTGGACTTTTTAATTGCCCAGGAAGGGGGGTGGGATCCCCCACTCTCAGCCAGTGCCAGATACCCAAAGGGCTAGACCTCTGCTCAGACTCCCATTTCAGGGGATTGCCCGCAAAGGATGTTGCACCTAGAGAGGGAAGGCAGGCCAAGGGGAGGGGTAAAGGGCTGGCAGCTGGCTCCTGGTCAGGATAAGTGCATGATGATGGGGAGCTTGGCCCTGACCTACCCTTGCACTTCATCCCCAGATCCAGGACTTGGCAGCCATATCTGGGAGACTCCTGTGTAAAACAACACCCCTGTGCCAGCATTCCCAGGTCTGGGCAGGGGGGAATCGACAGAACCCGTGACACTCAGGATGGTGGAAGAAAGGGCAGATCCAGATCATGGATCTATACCCATAGATCCATCCCCTATCCTTGAACGCATGCCCTCATCTCTGCTGCCTTCCCTTTAACTCACTCTTTCCATGCTTGAGAGTAGAGGCTGGAACCAAGGGCCATATCCAGGAATTGGAGAAGGGCCAAAAAATGGCCACAGGCCAGATTTGGCCCATGGGTCATTGGTTCTTCACATCTGATTTATTACGTCCAGCATAAGAAGCGCCATACTGGGTCAGACACATGTTCCATCGAGCCCAACATCCTGTCTACAACAGTGTCCAGCTACAGTAGCTTGAGAGAAGTCAAGTACAGGTCATGGAGGTGTGACCCCTCTCCTGCTAAGTGTTATAGTGGGACTCAATTGGCATGGTGCAGGGAGGAGCCACAGGAAGGGGCGGAGCCATGTGCAGAGCATGGGCTGGGACCGGCAGTTAGATTGAAGCAGGCAGCTAGGAAGCAGCACCTGTGAGTGCTACCACCCTGAACAGGCTTAATAAAGATCCTAATAAAGTCTCAGCCCATGGTTACACTAACCACTCCCAAGTGCTAGTAGCCAGGGGTTTAAGCCACAACTACTAAGAATTTATGGCTCTGTCCTCTAAGAATTTACCCAGTTTCTGTTTGAAGCAAGTTATGGTGCTGGCTTTCGTTGCCTTCTCTGGCAATGAGTTCCACAAATGTATCCACCCAGTGAAAAGGTACTTCATTTTGTTCATTTTAAATTTGCACCATTTAACTTTAGTGGGTATCCCATCCCCTTGTTCTCTTATTGTGAGAAAGAACAATCATACCATGTGATTTTTCAGGTCACCTGTTAATATATATTTCTTTTTCCCCCCTTCTTCATATTAACATATTTTAATGTAATGCCACCCCGAGATGCAGAAGCAGGAGGGGGCAGCATAAAATTGTGAAGAAATAATAATAATGTTAATTTGTATAACTATTTCTATTCCATTTCATTGCCATTCTCTTTGGGGTATGCTATTTATGTAATTTATGCTTTGTGATTATAACTTTAATACATATTGCCAAGATCTGTTTGTGATCTCATTAAATTTGTGATTTTTTTTATTATGTTGTGATAGACTTTTGATAGCTGTTTACACTGGTTTTGTGATAGGACTATTAGTTGGGTCTCTTTTGCAGTGTTGTTGAGAAAAGGCAAATCACAGTTCCCTACTTTTTCCACACTGCTCATATAAACTTTGCTGCCAGGATCATCCACCTTGCCCTTCGCTTTGGCCACGTGCAGCCTCTCCTCTCCTCTCCTCTCTCCACTGGCTTCCTCTTCCTGAACCTATTCTGCACAAGCTCCTTGTTTTCACCTACACAGCCCTTCACAACCTCGCTCCCCCCACCTCTCTGCCCTGATCTCCCTCCAAACCCCTGTTCGAGCACTCCGTTCCTCTTCCATCCCCTCCCTCACCCTCCCACGCCTCCCCTGCTCTCCCAACTGCCTTCGTCCCTTCTCCCTTGCTGCCCCACATGCCTGGAACTCCCTCCCTGCCCTCGTCCGCCTTGCCCCCACCCTCCACACCTTCAAGTTTCTCCACAAAATCCACCTCTTCCGCTCCGCCCTTACTAACTCCTGCTAATCATCCCCACCCAGGATTACCCCCCACCTGTTATCATTATAATAATATTTATTGAGGCCGAAGCCAGATAAACATAAAAGTATAACACCCACACCTGTTATCTGCAAACTCCCAATTTACTGTAACCAAACCAAGAAAGTGTACTTGCATCCTCATGAATGTTGCAGCCCTAGTTTCTCCCTCTGTTCCCCCTTCCCTGTCTCCCCCCCCCGTCTTCTTTAGATTGTGAGCTCTTGGGCAGGGACCGTGTCTATCTTAATTTTTGTAAAGCACCAGGTACATCGCTGGCACTATGTAAATGCTAATAATACTACTAATAATAAATTAATAATAATTAATAATAATCATATCCCTTCTTAGGCCCTTTTCACACATACACTAATACTGATAAAATGGGGGTTACATTTTATTATACATGTTGCAGGGCTGCAGGTGTGCTCTATGGGGTGCCCTGCAACATGTATAATAAAATGTAACACCCATTTTATCAGTGTTAGAGTGTCTGTGTGAAAAGGGCCTTAATCACCTCTTCTCCAAGTTAAACACCTGATGGGAGGTGGGAGTGGGGGGGCGGGGTTGTTAAGGACTCTACCATTTTCATTTTTTAATTTTTAAAAAAAACTAATAATAAAAAATCACTGTGCATGTGCAAAATGGCAGCCGGGGCTGTTTTGCACACGTGTGACCCTGCTCCAATATGGTGTCAACGTTGCTGGTGCCATTTTAAAAAACGGGAACGCATGTGAAGAGCAGCCCCAGCGATCATTCTGCACATGTGCAGTTTTTTTTAAAAAAATTTTTTATTTCTTAATAAAATAAAAATGAAAACAAATGAAAACAAAAAAATGTTTGCTTAATCATTCTTTTTGTAACCTTAGTTACAAAAACAAATGCGGCGCCATTTGTTTTTGTAAATTAAAATGCTATGAATTGCACTCCCCTAGCCCTACCCTGTTGAGCCTCTCCTCATATGGAAGTTGATCTGTCCCATCCTTGTTGCCTTTCTCTGAACCTTTTCCAGTACTATTATATCTTTCCTGAGATGGGACAACCAGAACTGCACAGAAGGTGGAGTCTACCAAAGATTTATACAGTGGAATTATATTTCCCCTTTTATTTTCTATTCCTTTTGCAACAATGCCTAGCTCTTTCAGTTTGCCTTTTTGACTGTTGCCGCACACTAAACCGATGTCTTCAAGGAACTATCCAGGGTGGGATCGATCTCAAGCCCTGCAGATCTTGTTCAAAGCTGCGTGTGAATGCACTGGCACACAAACCGCGTGGCCCTTCATTTTGGACACATTGTGCCTTGCGGAAACTGTGCTTTAGGGATGGGCGAACAGAACGCTGTTTGGATGTTCGGTCAATCGGTTTGAAATCCGACTTCAGGTTCAATGGTTTGGTTCAGCCGAGTTCGGTTTGGCCAAACTTGGCCGAAAATTCAAAAATAGCGAAACAGAAACCGAAACAGAAACCAAAATAAAATAATAATCGAAACCTAATTTTTGGTCCTAGAATGACATTTTTCCTGCCCCCGAACTCATCCTAACACAACCGAACTGTTAGGTCATTCGAGAGTTCGGTTCGGATGTTTGGTTCGGACATCCGAACAGACCACGTTCGGTCCGAACTCCGAACATCCGAACCATGTTCGCCCATCCCTACTGTGCTTATGATCTGCAGGGCTTGAGGTTGAGGCCCCACTGACTCCCAAGTCCTTCTCCTGAGTGGTTACACCCAGATCAGAACCTAGCATCATGTATGTAAAGTGAGGATTATTTTTCCCTATGTGCATCACTTTGCACTTATTAACACTGAATTTCATTCGTTATTTTGTTGTCCATTCGCCTAATTGTGCAAGATCCCTCTGTAGTTTCTCACAGTCTGCCTGTGTCTTTACTATCTTGAATAATTTGGTGTCATCTGCAAATTTAGCCACCTCGCTCTTTACCCCCTTTTCTAGATCATTGACCTGTTGAACTACCAGCATAATAGTGCCAATATTTAAGACAGGTAACATTAGGGATCCTGCATGTTATCACCCAATAAGCCTGCTTCCAATTATGGGGAAGCTCTATGATCAATTTTTCTTGGAAGAGTTGGAAGCTTGGGTACTTAGAGGTGGGCTCTTAGCAGAGGAAGAGGCAAGTTTCAGGGCAGGAAGATCTTTAATGGACAATTGTTTGGTGCTCTTGCACCATATTGATAAATACATATCAGTCAGAAAGGGCAAACTATTTGTGGCATTCAAAGATTTCTCCAAGGCCTTTGACAGTGTTAATCGTTCTAAACTTTGGAAGAAACTGATGTCAATGGGTATCAATCGCCACTTACTGGATCTTCTGATCGTGCTACATCAAAACTCAGAATCTGTACTTTGCTTAAATAATACTGAGAGATTTATGTAGCCATTCGATGTTTCTGTAGGAGTAAGGCAAGGATGCATTGTGGCACCTTTGCTTTTCAATCTTTTTTTTATCAGTGACCTTGTAGCCGTGATAGGCAAGGCAAATATTTCTCCACCTAAGGGTAGTGAGAGACCTGTTTCTTTATTGTTGTATGCCGATGATGTGATTATTATCTCACAAACAAAAAGAGGCTTGCAAGGTGGTTTGAACCAGTTAGGGTGATATTGTAACCAGAAAAAAATTATTTTCTTATTTATTTATTTAAAACATTTATAGCCCACCCATCCTGCCACAGGCAGCTCTGGGCAGTGAACAACATTTCAAATTATAACATTAAAAACAACTTTAAAATATTACCAAATGGGAGGAATAGAAATATCCCCAACACCCTAACCCATTCCCGCCCAAAAGTCAGGTGGAACAGCCATGTCTTACAACAACGTCGAAATGAGGGGAGATCTGGGATCAAACAGGCCTCCACCAGCTGGTAATACTTCTTACACTTGGTTATATGAAGGCAAAGGGGTGTGCACCAGGCCCCCATGTCATTTTTGGTTTTCATTATTGTTTTTGTTATTTTTGTTATCGTTATTAATGACAATTTCATTTTCGTTATCATTGTCGTTATTGGTATTCTGTCATTTCAAACACAGATTTTATTTTTGGTATTGGGTATCATTATTGGTATCAATTCTGATAACATAATATATATAATATATATAATATTATATCTTAAAACATAATATATATAATAAAACAAACTAGCCTAAATACCTATATAATATCTAATCTCTCTCTATATGTACAGATAGATAGATAGACAAATAGTTTTCCTTTTCCCTTCCCCTGTCTCCCTTAGATTTAGATAGATGTAATATCTATCTAAATCTAAGGGAGACAGGGGAAGGGAAAAGGAAAACTATCTGTCTATCTGTCTATCATGTACAGGGCAGGGAAAGGGAGAAGATAAAAGGTAGGCTATATGAGGAACAAAGGAATTGGTAATAGATTTGTGTGCAAGCACCAGTTCTGTAAAACGCAACCTGACAAGCAGAGAGCTCTCAGAGAACAGAGAGCAAACACATGGCTCACCCATTATAAAGGGTTGCAGTGCCCTCCCCCACAGCCCCCTGATTGGTTTTGGGAGGCAGCAGACATTGAGCAATCACAGAGTGCCATGAGACTGCTGGGGCCTGATTGCGCTGCTCATTGGCCAGCAATGCATCCATCAGATACTGCGGAGCTGCTCGCCCCTCCCAACACAAGGCACAGTTCAAGAGTTCAAACCTCTTTAGGGCTCCGAGATGTCTGTTCCCTCCTCTCCTCTCCATTTCCATCCAAAACAAAACTGCAACTGTCACTGCTAATAACGACTGCGATAGTGACATTGTCGTTTTCGTTATAGTTGTCATTATTCTCAGTTGTCATTTTCATTATTGCAAGAACGATAACGAAAATGTCAATTGTCAATAATGACAGTCCCATCCCTAGCCTGCACTTTCTCCTAACTAGCAAACCTGCCCCCTCACTTCCCCAACCCAGAAAATCCAACTTCCCCACTCCCCCCTGTTGAGGTGACCCCCCCACTTGTGTTGCCCCTCCCCCAAACCCCATTCCATGTTCCACACCAGGTTCCATCTAACTGTAGCTGTGCCCCCATGTATCTTACAAGCAAAGCATTTTAAGGAACCTGTAACAGGGATGTCTCAAGTCCCTGCAGAATATGTTTTGGCAGGGTGTATCCTAGGGGCTGAAACTTGATCTCTATTTTTTCTCCATTCTCATTGAGAATCAAGCTTCCTGGCTCAATTCTTGTGAGAATTGAGAAAAGCACCAGTTGCTGATCGTTTCTCGATTGAGATGATCCCCTCCCCCTTAATTTATGTACTGGAACCAACCATGTGTGTGGGCTACGTCCCACACTGAGTCTTGTGTTCTGCATCTGTCTGTCTGTCTGTCTGTCTCTTGCACTCTCTTCTCTCTTTCCTGCACCCATCAACTCCACGACTGGGGGAAGGGTGTTTATGGGGTGGGGGGAGGGGAGGGGAGAAGAAAAACAACTAGTCATGTACAAATGGCTATTCTGCGCATGCACGGCACTTTTCTAAAATGGCACCGGCAGTCTTGTTGCCATTTTGGGAAAGAGCTGCACATACACAGAATGGCCCAGAGGCCATTTGCTCATGCACAGTTTTTTCTTTTTAATAGAGATTCTCACAAGATTTTCACACCATTTGCTAATGGTTCTCGGTTCTTGCGAGAATCAAACTGATTCTCATTTCAGCCATAGTGCATCCCTTGGAGATGATTACATTTGCCTAATAGGATGATTACTCCCAGCTGGGCAGAGCAGGACGCTATAAATTAAATAAGGGTGCCAGCCAGAAAAGTTAGAGCCTGAGGGTATTTTTAGACATGCATGAAAATCACAAGTGTTTGTAATCTCCCGCAATCATTCCTCTCCCGTGACAAAGGTGGCAGCACTGGGGATCATTAGACTGCAGCCTCACATTCACCCAGCAAACTCCTGCGAGAATCGCAGTCGGGTTTGTTGGTTGCTTGTCCATGTGCTGATTTTAATGTGAAATCAGCAACAAGGGAGTATTCCTGTTGGGCTGTATGCCCACGTTCACTTCTTGCATTATTTTGCTTTCATGGCCATGGACACATGATTGTGATGGATCCATTATTGTATTTAACGGATTCATGCCCACGTTACCCAATCTACTGAGTAATTTCATTACCCTCGCTCCTCTCTCACTGCTGCTGCTGTGTCTGATACTGCTGCCTCAGCAGGGAGAAGAAGAAGAAGGCTGCATGCTCTGACCCACTGCTTCCCACCACCTGACCCACTGCCAAGATGCACTCCCCCCCAAATCAAGCCCTTCTCCGGATTTCGCTGTGAGAGGAGAGGACCACAAATGGCTGTTATGATGGCGAGAGGATAGCTGGCATTGACATTTCTGCGAGGCAATACACATTTAAATTTCACTGTGAGTTTCTTTAACATTTATACAAGTGCTTGCACACATTCCCCATGAACGTTAAAGAGAAGAGCTCACATTAGTGTCAGAACTGGATTTTCCAGCCCCGACATCCCTGATGAAAATCATGTTCATTTCAAGGCTGTATGTGAAAGGATGCCATTGCCTACACACAATACAAAATATCACACTAGATAGAAATTAGCATGAGATTGTGTAACGTGGGAAGGCAGCCTAAGACATGCATGACAAACATTGCGTGCAAGACAAATCTTGCAGGATTTTTGAAATGCACATTTGGAAACTCTCAATATCCAGGGTTTCCAGTTGCGCATTAACACACAGACATTTTCATAAGACTCGCAGGAGACAAATAATTTATACATGCAGGTAATTCATGGGGTTTATTGCTCTCCTGTATGAGTAGTATCTTGTCTAAAAATGCCCTGAGTGCTCATGGGAAGGCTACCAGAGAAGGGGCAAAGCTCAGAAACTGATAGTGTGTCCATGCCCTGGGGTATTCCATCAGGGAAAGGGGCAGAAGCAGAGGATTTGCCCACAGCCCAGTGGAGTTACTATATACAGGTATGTCTAGGTCCTTCCTGATCTGGATTGTTCAATCACCTAAGGAATTTTCTAGTCTACCACAATAGAGGCCACTATTCCAGCTATTTATCTATTTCCCCCATTCACTGCAACCATGTGTACACTTTGCCCAGAATACACTCTCTGGAGGGACCCCTGCTATAATACCCGAGTGCATAAATTTATTTTATTTATTTTATTTTTTGTTGTTTGAAGACCAGAAGACCAGGGTTTGAATCTGTTGTACCACAAACTCACT
This sequence comes from Sphenodon punctatus, assembly GCA_003113815.1. NCBI lineage: Eukaryota > Metazoa > Chordata > Lepidosauria > Sphenodontia > Sphenodontidae > Sphenodon > Sphenodon punctatus. Next base: position 451,505 of record QEPC01008985.1, read on the forward strand.
GTGTGACCTTCAGCAAGGCACATTCTCTCTGCCTTGGTTTAGCCCATCTTTTAAATGGAAATAATAACAACAAACTAACTCACAAGGTTGTTGTTAAGGGGAACTAGATTAGGATAGTAAAGTTCTGTCTTGAGTCCATTCAGGTGTGGGAGCGGGAGGAGTATCAATCTAAATAAATAAACAACCAAATGTGGTGTTTCCCTTCTGGCCCTAGTGCAAATTTATCTGGTTGTTTTGATTGTCTTTCCACTATTGAAAGCCATTTATTATGAGTAGGGCTGTACTGAGTACTTCTGGGTACTTGGGCAGAATTCTGACGTTCCAGGTACTTGGTCCGGGGGTACTTTGGAACTATTTCTGAAGATTCGGAACTCTGAATTCCAAACCTCAGAAATTCTCAAAACTTTGGAACTCGGAATCGTGGAAACTCAGAATTGCTTGGTGCCAGAAAAGCTGCCATTGTGTGTACCCAGCTCACCTATGGAAGGCAAGCCCCCTCCCCACACACCATTAATCAGAAAGAAACTTAAAAGTATTTCCCCAGTGCCCCGGATGGTCACATCTTAGCAAAGTTCTTGAACCCACAGCCAAAGCACTAACCAGAAAAGCAGGACAATCACTCTAGAAGACAACCCCACAAAAATGCAGCTGCATGCAGAAATTTTTAAAAAGCCAACAGTAGTGTACCCACAGCATGGCCCACCATCAGCAGTGAGTTTACCCACTTTAAAATCATCATGCTAACCAAGCAGTGCACACAAAAGCAGGCTAGCAAGAGTGGGACATTCACTCAAGAAGAATACAGCAACCCCACAAAACAGTGCAACCACATGCAGAAATCCCACCAAAAGCCAGCCAACCCACCAGACATATTATAACACTAACAATAAAGAAACTAGACATTTACATCCCACCCTTCTAGGGGCACCCACATATTTTTTTTTAAAAAGGCATGGCATTGGTACTGTGGCACTGGTAACTTGAACAGCCCAGGCAATGGGAAGTGGAGCCAGGCAGAGAGATCCCTCTGGCCTAATGGTGCCAAGCAGCAGACAGAAAAGAAGTTACAGTTAACTTACACTTTACAATTAGACTCTGCTGTGCCATGCAGCAGAATTATAATGAAAGTATAACAAAATTATAACACTGACAAGAAAGAAACCAGACGTGCACACACACCCAGGGGCACCCTCTTGGCATGGCATTGGTACTGTGGCACTGGTAACTGAAAAGACCAGTCAAGGGGAAGTGGAGCCAGGCAGAGAGATCCCTCTGGCCTCTTGGTGACAAGTGTCCACCAAGCAGCAGGCAGAAGCAATGTGGTATCCAATTTTTTTTTAAAAAAAACATGGCATGGTAAGGGTAAATGTAATCCCCATCCACCAGCATTGGCCCTATGGCCAGACCAGGCCAAACCATACCATACCATACCATACCATACCATGCCAGGAAAGGTCAGGTCAAGGCAATGCCAGGCCAGAAATCCCTCCATGCCCCCCCCACTCCCCCCCGGTGATTTCTTACAGGTCCAGCACTGTAGCTAGGGCTGAAGCGGCAGTTTCTCTTTCCGCACAAATATTTTGTTCTGCCATTTCGGAATTGCCCACAACTTTCTGCAGCTTTTTCACCAGCATTTCACTAATTCCACACCCTTTGCTTTGCATCATCGGAATTATCAAAATTTTTGGAAAAGTGTCAGAAATAATCTTGGAAAGTGTTGGAAAAAACATTGTTCTGCTACTTTCCGGATCTCAGAAAGTGCCGACAGAAATTGCAGAAGTAGTGTAATGAAAGTAGCAGAATGAGTGTCTCTATTGCACCATGCTGCTCGTTTCCTTCGAAAACAGCTACCGCAGCAACTTGCCATTTCAGTCCTAATTGTAGCACACAGCCAAATTCATCAAAGAAATAGAAAATGGCTGCAGCCACTTTTATTTTGCCCTTCCAGCCAGTTCAGTTTAGTTTTTTTATGGCTGTTCATCATTATAATATAAAAATACAAACATCAAAGATTAAGAAAACCGGGTACAAAACATTAAAACAGCCTCTTCCTTAAATACAGGACAAGTAAAAAGTATAGAGCCAAAACTTTCAGTACAGTAACATCTTTTGAAGTTAACAAGAATGCAATCTTCTGTTCCTGAGAGAGAAACAGTTTCCCCTCAAAGAGAGGAGATAACCAGCTTGTCCTCATGTCCTCATAATAAGGGCAAAAACAGGACGTGCTTAAGAGACTCCACTTCATCCAAATAGCAAGAGCACAGTCCGTTTGAATATTCTACCTGGAGGACTCTAATCTCTGGGGATGGGAATACTTAAGGTTTGGGAGGCGTAAGAGGGACTGAAGGTGTCTGATACAGTCCAGAGAAGATGGTGGAAAATTTAAGCCAATGAGAAATAGCTGATGGGTAGTTTTGGAAAGCATCAGAGGACTTCTTGTTTATTTTTAAATTATGTTTTTATGTTTGAAAGCTAAAAAGATGTTTCTTACATATAATAAATGGGGTTCTACATTAGTGATATTATGTGTGCAGGGGGAAGAGGGCATAATGTATGTGACATACCCTTTGGAGGGGAGACTGTAATGTAGACTGACAAACTGGAAAGGGAGAAGGATTAAAAATGGCAACAACAAACAAAGCATGACATACTTTATAAACAGCCCCTTGTAAGCAAAAAGCTTAGTTATCAAAAGGTTTGTGATAGAGAGTGTGGACTGCAATGCAAAAGGGGAAACATAGTATAAATGTAAGGAAAACTCAAGAGAAGTTGCACACACAAAAAAGGTTCCTGGGCTTGTGAAGAGTCTCTAACAATGACAGGTCTCTCAGTAACTAATGAGTAACTCCATCGAAGTCAATGGAGTTAAGGCAGTGTACATGACAGCAGAATCCGGCAGACTGCCTGGAACCAGGGCCATTTCCTTTGAAGAGAGACCAGCATAAATCTGAGGGAATAAATCTCCCACACAGAATTTCTGTGAGGTGTCCATGTCAGCCAAGCCTACTCTAAATGTCAAAACCTGCGGGTCATGGAAAACTACAGAAGACTCTGGAAGAGAGAAGAAAAAATTACACCATGAACCGGACCCATTTGCCCCTGTTCTGGTCAATGGTAGCTTTGCCATTGTCTTCAATGGGATCACAATCGGGCCTATCGAGAAAGTATATGAAAGGATGTATTAGAAAGAAAAAGGAGTGGAAGGGGAGTATTGATTGTGAATTGTTTCCAGACACAGGCAATATAGATCCACTTCTTTGTACTCCTGAGAAGGCCATGAGTAGATGAACAATGACTGCCCCATCATGAGTTCCTAACTAGAGGGGTTGCCGCATCGGTGGGGTTGCAGGGCTGCAAGTCTGTGCAAGGGGGCAGCACAGGACTTGGTGGAGTTGAGGTGATATTGGGTTGGTTCTTTTGTGTGGTCTTCATTACTGCACCGTTCAAACGCCTCACAGTCTTCACATGTATTTACAGCTAGAGCTGAATTAGGGAGGTGCATGTCATTTTCATTATTACAATAACAATAATGAAAATTTTCATTTTCATTATCGTTATTGCAATAACGAACATGACAAATAATAACAAAATAGAAATGAAAATGACATTTTGTTTTTTAAATAAAGGGAAAAAACTGAAAAACGTATTTATGGCTATAACATTTTTATTTCTTATCCAAGTGTAATGAAACTTGGGAAGGATGTACCTCCAATGAAGGGCACTATGTGTCCAATATTTCAAAAAAGTTAGACAAAGGAAAAAGATTTTAGAAGCAATTGAATGTTGTGATTTTAAGAAAAGCTCCATACACATTCATGGCTACAATGGCTTTATTTTCCATCCAATTTGTATGACAACTGTGTATATTATGTAGTTCCACAAGCTTCACACTCCTGCCAATTTTCAGAAATATTGGATAAAGGGTCCTTGATGGTATAAGACATTAACTTGAAAATACATTTCCAGCTATAACATTTGTATATTCCATCCTGTTTACTAGATATATGGCAGGAATGTATCATATACCTTCCCTGTTATCTCTACCAACCTACAGGGCAATTTGATAAAGGAACCCACTGTTATAAGCAATTGATGTTGTCGCTGTGAAAACCATTTTTCAAATATATAGCAGCACATGCAGTGCCAGTCAGAGACTGTAGGAGGGAGGATGTTGAGCAACCCAAAAGACAGACAAACACATTCACTGACTGATTACTGCATGCTTCTAGCTTTTCAGGACCAATTGGTAGTGTCTTTGAGGCGGGCAAAGGGGGCGGCCCTGAGGCGGGCATAAGGGACATAACTGGGACTTTCAGGATAGCATCCCAGCAATCAGGAGACATAGTTTACACATCCAGGCTGGCCAGTTATCATCACAATCACATCCTGCAGCACTGTGACAGAGGACATAAGATAATCTCTATTGACTCTTTTCTAAACAGATGCTTCTGACTTCCCAGTAACAAGTGGGGGAGAGATGTTGGGATGGTCACAGCACAGAATGAGGATATTTGGTTGACATTTCTGCTGGCCAATTGGCATCACAAACCAATCTTATACCACAGTGACATGTAAGAGAGTCCTGGCATAGGCTTCTTCTCTGCATATGCTGTGCAGGCATATAAAATTGGAACCCTTTATCATGTTTTCTGATATTTGGCAGAGGTGATCATGAAAGTATGATATAGATCCCTGCCAAATTTCATGTACCCTGGTTGGACTACAACGATGTTACAGTCAGACATGCATTTATATGTTAATTGCTTATAACACCAGAACCTTTTATCCTATCCTTCTGAAAGTTGGCAAAGATAGTAAGAATTGTACAGGGTGTAAACGTGCAAAGTTTCATCTACATTAGATGTGAGGGAATGTAGTTACAGCTAAGAATGTATATGAAGAATTTTGCAAAATAAAATTATTCAACTGTGTGAGGTTCCAAGAGGGAGAGCCTGGAACCCCAAGGGATGGGGGAAGGGTCCACGCGCACACTAGGAGGATTAGAGGGGAGGCAGCAAGGCAGTACCTGGGAAAGTGTGCCTTCAGGTTGGAATAGGGCTATCGGGAAGATAAGTCCCCAGCCTGTCTCATCATTGGGCCTGAGTGAGCGTACGCCTTGTTTGCTGCCTGTGGTGATTATCCACACACACAGGGAGCAGGAAGGGATAAGGGGAGTGTATTGGTGAGGATGGGGGCCCGTGCACAACCCAGCAGGGGGGATAGGGAGGGACAGGTCTTGTATACCAGGGACGGGGGCCCAGGGGGTGCTCCCCAGCAACCCTGGGTCTCCACACACCCTCAACTCCCACTTCCCCGGACCCTAATGCCGTTTCTCTATACGAGTACACGCACACCCCTTTCACACTCCACCCACGTACCACAAGCACTCACCTTACAGTCTCCACGCAGCCTCTAAGTTCGTTATCCACAACAACCATGCAGCAACCAGGAAAGGAACAAGGAAGGGGGCCAGTCTCACAGGCACAAAGCTCCGATCACCAGCAACGCCGTCCTGCAGCTGTGCCCCTTTTATCTCAATGCTCCAGGCGTTGCTGCAGTCGCGCCGAGCGGCGCACAGGGGGGGGCATGGCTACGGGGGTTTGCGCGTAATCCTTTCCTGCTCCCCCAGCTGTTGCAGGGATGTCGGGGAGCGTGGCACCGTCTCCCGGCCTTGTAGGGGGCGGGGCTTCTTCCGCCAGCGAGGTTCTGCCTGGAGGGTTTCCCCCGCAGCGGCCCGACCCAGCGGATGGGGCAGGTGGGTCCGGGCGCGCTGAGGTTCCCCTAGGAGGGTCTGGGGATCGGCTCCCATCATGGAGGGGAGTCTGGCGTTTCCTTACAGCACCCCACCTCCAAGGTCGAGTGCTGCCGACTGGTCGGGGTTTTAGCAGGTAGCGCATATGGAAGATGTGTGTAAGTCAAGGGGCATGGACATCTATCGCCCGCTCCCAAGAGCGTTCTGCTGGCCCGTAGCCCTTCCAGTCCATGAAGTACCAGAGGCGGCCATGCCGGAGTCGAGCGTCAAGGATCTGCCGCACTTCGTACTCCTGTGTTGCTGGCGGGGCTGTCACCGTTCTATGGACTGCATACGATGGAGCCTGGGCTGCTTTCAACAGGGAGACGTGAAAGGTAGGGTGAATTCGGGAGTGGAGGGGAAGTTTTACTCGGTAGGCCACGTCGTTGATCTTACGGAGGACTGGGTATGGTCCCATGTACCGGTCATCTAATTTCGTGGAAGGTCTAGCAGAGGGGTAGTTCCGGCGATTGACCCATACCCAGTCCCCTTGGGCATACATTGGGGCCTCCCTGCGGTGTTGATCAGCATATCTTTTATATTGTTGACATGCCTGCTGTAGGGTCACTCTGGCCACCGTTTGTGCTTTGTGGATTCGAGAGACGAGGGCTCCTGCGGCGGGGACAGAGCAGGCCGTGAGTTCAGGGACACATAATGGGGGGTGATATCCATAAGTGACAAAAAAGGGGGAATTGCCCAGGGAGGCGCTCGGGGTATTATTATAAGTAAATTCGGCTATCGGTAGTAAGTCATACCAGTCATCCTGGTGGT
>QEPC01008985.1:470500-480930 GCA_003113815.1 Sphenodon punctatus
CTATTCTAAATGCTATGAACTAAATGGATTATCTAATAAGTATACAGGCCTACTCCTACAAACACTAAAACTAAATCACTAACGCTATCTCTATCACTAAGCTAACTCCTACAACTGTCTACTGTCCCTAACCTATGTCTCTCTCTAGCTAGCTATATGGGATGGGGGGTGGGGGGAAATCACAAACAACACAAGGTTTCAGTTTAAGGTTTAAGTTTCATTTCAGTACAAAACTTAAATGAAACTTAAAGCAATCTAATAATCCTACTCAACTCCTGCTGTTCAGGAACAGTGACTAGCTCAGAAGGTTTTGGGAAGGGGGGAGGCAGATAGTTTCATTTCTTGCAAGCCTCTCCACCCCTGGTACCTGGAAGTCTGCTCCTCAGTGACTAATACTACCCCTCCCTGTCACGTTCGACCTTCCAGTGAACCTTTTTTTGCCACCCAAACTCACCCGAACGCGATCCGAAGTGACCGAACTGTTCGGTCATTTCGACGTTCGGAATTGAGTTCGGTTCGACCAGTTCGTGTTCGGATTCGGTCGTCCGAACAGGCCGAGTTCGGGCCGAACTCCGAACTTCCGAACCGTGTTCGCCCATCCCTAATTCTCTTCATATCTCAGTCGCACCAGTTATCTGGATCCTTCGCAGTCTGGCTTTTGTCCGGGCTATGGCACTGAGACTGCACTCTTGGCTTTGGGGAGATGGGGTTTAGGGTGGGGGGTTGTGGGTTAGGGAGGGGGGAGAGAGATCTATTTATTTGTTTTTTGCCTTCTCTTTTATTGTGATGTTTTAAGCTTGTTGTTTTATTGTTTTTATGTGTATAAGCCGCCCTGAGCTGCCTGGAGCAGGAGAGGCAGGGTAACAAAATTTGTTGCATAAAGTAAAATAATAAATATATATCTCTTGCACTGCCCCTTCAATGTTTCTCTTGCTGGTACCTCCTCTACATTGCTTCCCCTCTCTGTGGGAGTTCCCAAAGGCTTTGTCTTGGTGGACCCCCTTCTTTTCTCCCTTTACACTCTTTCTCTGTGTAAACTCATTGAAACCCATGGCTTCCAGTATCACCTGTATAACTTGTATCTTTCCACTCCCATGTGCTCCCCCTCCATCTAGAAGCGTATTGCTGACTGTTTTGCTGACATCTCTGCCTGGATGTCTCATTGCCAACTCAAGCTCAATATGGCAAAGACTGAACTCCTCATTCCCCCCCTGAAATGTTCCCCTCCTACTATCCTCTCAACTTCCATTGAGAGAGTTACCATCCAGTTGGTCCCTCAGCCTGTAGCCTGGGATTCATCTTTGACTCCTCCCTCTCCTTTAAACCTCCAATCCAGACTGTTGCTAAATCCTGTCACTTTTCTCTGTACAATATTGCTAAAATCTGGGTTTGCCTTACTGTTGCCGCTGCAAAACCCCTAGTCCATGCTCTAGTTATCTCTTGTCTTGACTACTGCAGGTTCCTCCTTACTGGCCTTCCTTGCTCTGATCTGCCACCCCTCACCCTCTAATGAGAATGGCGGGGTGTTCCTGTCTCGCCTTGAGCTGAGCTAAGATGAGAAACCCCCCTTTTCTCATTGAGGACCAGTGAGAATTCAAGGGGGCAGGGGTTGCAGGTGGGGGTCCGACACGGGGTAAAAGGAAAGATAAGGTATATGATATGTATAGGTGTTAATGAACACTGGGGGTTGGGGAAGATTTTTAGTCTAATCACAGGAGTGTTGAAAACGCAACCTTGCACAGCAAGAGCTAACACAGAACAAGAGCCAAACAGCCTGGCCCTGACAATATAAAGGGTTGCAGTGCCCTCCCCAGAACCCCCTGATTGGTTCTTGGAGGTAGGGGGCATTGAGCAATTACAGGGTGCCATACGATTACATGGAACCCACTGCTCATTGGCCAGTGATTACATTCATCAGATCCTTGCTGTCAGCTCACCCCTCCCATCACAGGCCCAGTTCAAGAGTTCAACACTGGTTCCCTCCCAAATGGCTCTGAGATGTCTGCTCCCTCCTCCCTTCTCCACATTTCCCCTACAAAAATAACTGCCAGGCAATAAGAAAATGAATAATGAAAATGAAGTTTGTTATTGATTTAATTATTATTGGCTTCATTTTCATTATTGTAATAACAAAAATGAAAATTTTCATCTTCATTATCATACTAACAAAAATGAAGTGCATACCCCTAAGGAATATGCCACAGCCAGGAATTACATGGTGACTGTGGCCCAGACAGTAAAAAAGAAAAGCAGGCTTGAGAGACTAGGAGGGAAGTATCCCAGAGAGCCAGAGGTTACAAGCAGTAGCTAAACAGGAAACAAGAAAGGACATGCTAGGGAGGCAGGCAGGGAGGGGGAATGCAGGAAGGAACAAAGCTTAGCAGGACACAACTTGGGGTGATATAGCCTAAGGCTGTTGAGCACCCCCATCCCCCAGAATCACAACACACAGGCGGATACACTGATAAGGAGAGAGGCTCTACCAGATTCCTGTTGCTCCCAGTATGCCTTATATAAGGATGGGAACCAATCAGGAAGCTGGATAGATAGGGTCACAGACAGAACAAAGAGAAAGACATACAAGAAGAAAAACCAGCCAGATGGCAGCTCTGGGGAAAGACACACCACAACGCAAGTCCAGGGCTGAGGGTCTGAAACCCGGCCCTGACACACTCCCTCCCTGACTATGGGAATTTCTTGGATGTGCTCAGGCTGATTACAGTGGGTCCCCATAATGACCAGGGCATGGGCTCAACTGAAGCCCTTTGCTCCATGGCAGCAATGTTCCTGCCACCCCCCCACATTTGGTGTCTGTGGATTTGCCCATGGAAGTTATGCTTAATGTCCCCCAGTCTATGTCATCATAACAGGTTGGGCATGGTCTCTTTAAGGAACAGTGACCTGTTCCTTAGCTCCACCCCTCGGGAGTATAAGAGTCTTGCAAATGAGGAGACTCAGGGTGATTTCAGACGTTACGGGGCCCGTTGGCCCCGTACCAAAATCACCCCATTCATTCCCCACTGGGGTCACCCCGTCACGCCGCAACAGATGTGCTGGGGGGATCCCGGCGGGGAATCTGGGAGGGGGCATGCGGCCGCACGGCCCCGCCCCCTCCACGCTCCCGCCGCCCGCCCTCTGGGGAGACGGGCGGGCGTCGGGGCCAATGCGGCCGCTGCGTCGGGCCGGATTTGCCACGGCCCAGGATCCCGCCGGTGATCCCGGGCCGTGGCGCCTGGCCAGACATTACTTTTTGTTGGTCCCTGCTGGGGATCTCTTTGACCACGCTTCCCGGGACATTCCCCCGGCTAGCCCGGGAAGCGTGGTTCAAATTGACCCCATGTGGGTATTGACTGTGGCGAACATCTAGCGGCCACCAAACAGACGTTTGAGGCACATTGACCACAGGTGGGTATTCACCGTGGTTCACTGTGATCTCGTAACATCTGAAAATACCCTCAGTCAGTCAGTATCAGACTCTGAGAGGGATTAGAACTAGTTGGTCACTTCGTACTTTCCAAGGTGTTGTCTCATCCTGAAGGCTGGGAGCCTGGATGAAAGTAGGGATGGGCGAATGTGATTCAGAGTTCGGACCGAACTCGGGCTGTTCGATCGACCAAACCAAACTTCCAAACTGAACTCAAGTTTAAAACCGAACCGAATTTCCAAACTCCGTTCTGTTTGCCCATCCCTAGTGGCAACACACACCAAAAAAACCTGGTTTTGAATGGCCGAACTTGGTTCAGAAGTTCAGAATTTGATCAAACTTGGTCTGTTTGGTCGACCGAACCGTACTTCCGAACTGAACTCGAATTTTAAACCGAACCAAACTGAACCGAATTTTTGAACTCCATTCCATTCACCCATCCCTAGATGAAAGGCCTGATGTAAAGCCCTGAAAGGTATGGGCTATGTTTTGTCCTGATTTTTGTGAATAAAGAAGCAAAAATTGCTGACAAGTTGCTTGAGTCCTGGATTTTTGGGTGTGCCTCTGCTGCCACAGTCTGGGGAGCCAGACCAACTTCCCACAGTCCTAAATTACAACCAACAACAACAACAACAGCACACACACATATTAATTTTACTTATAGAAGGGTCCAGTAAGTTTGCAGTCGAGACAAGCTCTGGAAAAGCTAATAAGATTTGATTCATTTATCATTGTATCCTTGGGTTTAAATGCCTCAGTCTCCAACCTCTTTCCTTAGGAGCAGCTGAAACCTTCAGATATCGGCATGAGCATATTGGCTGCATGCCTCTGTTTATAAAGGAATCTGCTTGTCACACAGCGATCAATAAGAGGCAGGTATGGCTTTGTGTTCCCAAACATTATGAATTCATTTGGAATTCAATGCAATAGGAGCAATCAGACAGGCTGAAATCATTAGGGAATCTGTGGGGATATTGTATGTGGGAGCTTTACTTCCACAGCCATTCCACCGTAATGCAGCACTAATTAAGCATTATTTCATGTAGGAAATAATGAGCTGTGGAAATGTTGTTAGCACCGAATAATGGAATAAAAAGCGTGTTTACATATTGCAAATACTCTCAAACAGAGGTTTTAGCTTTTTTAAACAAAATTGTACCCTGGAAGAAGGTATCCTGATCTGAAAAGAGTTATCTGATCTTTCCTGCTCGACTATGTTCTGATTAAATATTGAACTGGAGATGGACAAACTCCAAATTGGAAATGTGAGAGTTGCTCCCACTTTGTGCATTGTAAATGTCATCAGTTTAATTATCACATTGTTTCTGAGTGAGTGGCATGCCTGCCACGACACTGCCGCTTACCTAGGTCTTTGAGTAATTGGATCTGAGGATCAGCTCTCTGTTTTATTTACAGATGAGACTCTCAGACTTGGAACTTTTGAGAGAGAAAGTAAGAGGGTGCTTATTTTACCAGAGAAAGGAAGGAACAGTAACAATCTATTTCAGGGGTGGGTGAAGTTCCCAAGGCAAAGAGCCGCACACCAAATTTTTCACATTGTAGAGAGCCAAAAGGCATGTTACATCGATCATGACTTTCCACAACTCCCCCACCTCACATCAAAGCTCTTACTCCCAGATGGCATTTTCGGTTCAGGCAGAAGCAATAATGGATGTTTTCAGATGAGCAAGGTAATGGCAGAGGTGGGGGGTGGAACTGCCACGGAGCACCCACGCAGGTGGAGTGCGTGGGGAGGAATTCAAACAGTTGTGGCTACTGCGGCTATAGAGACAGCCACCATGCACTCTTCCTGCCATGGACCATGTGGGATGGGGAAAGCGCACTGGATTGGCCTTTGCAAGTGACATATCCCTGGCATAAGTTCTGGGGAACCCGGGATTCCCAGCACTCCTGGCCAGTTCTTGTGACTTGCAAAGGCCACTCCCCTGCACACAGTGCATATGAGCGGTGGACCTGTCTGCTGGAATGGCTGGCTGCTACCATTGGTACAGTCAGGGGCTCAATGGCCACCCATTGCCATGGATGTATTTGGTTTGCCTCACACGGAGCACTCCAGATTTCTCAGAAGTGCTCTGTGAGTGGCCATGAGTGGGTACTCTGAGGCTCACGGGAGTGTGCATCCAGCTGCTCCACCTTCAGACTAGGACTGCACCAAATATTGAAAGAATTATTCAGGAGTATTCTCCGAGTGTCTGACAACTGGTCCCGAGTGCTTGGCGCTAGTTTCAGGACACTCAGAGAATACTCGGATGATCTGAGGGCAGGGACTGAGGGGGCCAGAGGGAGCCTGGGGTGGAGAGTAAATGGGCCAGGGAAGAGAGGGTGGGGACCTATCGGGGGCTGAGGGGTAGAGTACTCACCGTCCGGAGGGGCTCCAGCGATGCAAGGTTTCCTCCTGGCCAAGTAAGTTTAAAAAAACAAACAGCTGCTGCTGAATGGCCCCTTCTGAGCATGAACAAACAAAACCAAGGGAAACGAGAAAGTAGCAAGCAACAGAAAAAAAGGCCAACAAGCTACTGAAACAATGTATAAACCAAAAAGAAATACAGCTAATACATTTATTCAAAAAATATACAAAAGTGAACAATAAATATACTAAGGTATAAAACAGCTCTGTCTATCACATAATTGTGTGACACAGCACTATATGACACATGCATTATGGGGGTTACCCACCCTTCCTCATTGGTGTCATACTGTAACACGCTCTACGTGGGGCAACCTATGGTGACAGCTCAGAAGCTGCAGCTGGTGCAGAATGTGGCAGCCCGGCTCCTGGTGGGGCTGGGCCACCGAGAGCACATTACACCAGCGCTCCGATCTCTGCACTGGCTGCCAATAGTCTTCAGGACTCGATTCAAAGTGTTGGTTTTGACCTATAAAGCCTTACGCGGCCTGGGCCCTGCCTATTTGTGAGATCGCCTCACTCCCCGGGTTCTGGATCGGCCCCTGTGGTCATCTGGGGTGCCCTGTTGGAGGTCCCCCAGGTTTCCCAAAGGGCCACGCAGGACAGGGCATTCTCGGTGGCCACACCGCGCCTTTGGAACTCCCTCCCGGTGGGGGCCCGGCTGGCCCCGGACCTCCCATGTTTCTGTAGAAATTGTAAAACCTGGCTGTTCCATCAGAAATTTGAAGAGGGAGAAGGGCGAGGGGTGGTGGTGGGGGGGTGTTTTGGGTTTTGTTCTCCCCATTTTTGTATATGTTGTTTAATGCTTTTATATATTTTATTGTATTTTTTATTGATTTTGTTAGCCGCCCCGGGCTGCCTGGCCGGAGGGGCGGGGTATACATTTTTAAAATAAATAAATAAAATAGATGAATAAATATTTAAAACCACAATTTTATACCTTATGTGTTGAACACATCTATTCAGGGTGGAAAATCACACTACAATGGCATTCTCTTGGTAATACTATCTCTGGCTCCACTCTGGTTTGGCTTTGTATTCAGTGTTTCTGGGAGCAGCTCTGAGACTTCTGGCTTGTAGTTTATGGAAAGAGGATGTTTCCTTTCTCTTTTTGGTTTTTAGTTGGACTGTCAGAAATCAACCCTTTGCAAGAAAGAGTGGAGCCAGAGATAGTGTTACCAAGAGAATGCCACTGTAAGTAGTCCTGATTAGACCAGAAACCATTTTGTTTGGTGAGTACTGCTTCCATTGAAAGCTGGGTATTGGCTGAGATTTGGAAATCTACTGGCTTTCCTGCTGTTCTTGCCATTTTCCGATATTTTTGTGATGAGGAGATAGTGGGCTACATGTAGACTACAGGTCTAACAAATATGTAAAGGTAAAGGTTATAAATGTATGTAATGTGAATGCTGAGGACTGGAAAGTCACTTCTGTCACGGGGGTAGGGGGAAAACCCCCATGGGGGATGGTAGGGAATGGGGTTTACACACACGCAGCCCCACACGCTCTCCCCTTGAGGTCTGGCTACTCCGGAGATCACTCAGGAAACACTCAAGGTAGAAAGGATGCCCGTCAGGTTAGAGTGGTAGCCCTTAAATCCCAGAGGGATTAGGACTCTATCATCATAGGGCGCCGAGGTATCTGAGCCAGAGTGTGCCACCTTGCTCCCTACCCCCCAAATACACACCCTCGCACACCAGGGTGGAAAGGGAAGAGGTGACCACAGTGGGGGAGCAAGGGGAGGGATCCCTGGGATCGATCTGGGAAGCGGGTGTCCTTGCACAAAACAGGTAGGGAAGAAGGTCCCAGGAAAGGGCTGACTCATCCACCTTTCACTCCTCACAATCTCTAGGTCCAAACAGTCAAAGGAAAGCTTAAGGGAAATAGGAACACACACGCCAACAACCACACCTCCTACCAAATTCACGTTTACCCAGGCTCACGAACAACCAACAGGGGGATACGACACACAACACAATTCAAATTGTCAAGGTACTTAGCTGCACAAAAGGGGGCCAGTCTAAGAACAGATCACTGGTGCTGTGTGTCTGGTAGCGCTGGTGTTTAAAGAGCAGGCCACGCCCCCCCCAACGTGCCTTCAAGCGCAGAGAGCGGCGCAGCTGTGCTGGCTCCACCCCCCTGCTCTGTGTGACGGCAGGGGAAGTCCCTTCTTCCGGGTCCAGTGGTGGCGGGGTCTGAGCGCCCACCGTGGCTTGTGTCCCTGAGGCCAGGAGGGGGGCAGCCGGCCCCCCAGCAGATGAGCAGACGAGGCCTGGGCCCTTGTGCTGCACCCAGGATTGGTTGCCCCCGGCACCTTGAGAGCGGGTCCGGTGGCCAGCCATGACAGCTTCATGCAATGGAGAGCTGCTAAGTTCATGACCCTGAGTGACTGTGTAATCAGAAAAAGTGTAACACCTCTGCAGACACTAGCAATAGGCCATTGATTTGCAAATGTATTTCTTCCTGTGGACATGACTGAAAGCACAGAGTCACCTGGTGGGAAAATCAAACAAAGGACCAGGGAAAAGTATTTAAGGGGGAAGACAAGACAGAGCTAGAGTGTCATCATCTGCATCAGAGCTTCATCTTCATAAACCCTTCTTACCAGTAAGAGAAGGGCTGAAGCAAAGAAACTATGAAGTAAGGATTCATGAAAACTCTAAGACTGGTACCCAGCCAAGCTTTCCACCACTGGCTGTGACATGAACTGAACTATCCTTGGAACTTGATTATGGTAAGCCTAAATTAGGAGAATCCAAGTACAGATAGGAA
The DNA here is from genome assembly GCA_003113815.1 of Sphenodon punctatus. Taxonomy (NCBI): domain Eukaryota; kingdom Metazoa; phylum Chordata; class Lepidosauria; order Sphenodontia; family Sphenodontidae; genus Sphenodon; species Sphenodon punctatus. Next base: position 479,125 of record QEPC01008985.1, read on the forward strand.
TGCATTGGTAGGGATGAGCGAACAGAACCGAGTTCGGAAATTCGGTTCGGTTCGAAAATTGAGTTTGGTTCAGAAGTTCGGTTCAGTTGACCGAACTATTTGAGTTTGGTCCGAACTCTCAACTTCCAAACAGAGTTCGGAAATTCAAACTCCATTGAACTAAATGGAATATTATCTTATAGGGATGGGCGAACAGAACCGAGTTTGGAAATTTGGTTCGGTTCGAAAATTGAGTTCAGTTCAGAAGTTTGGTTCGGTCAACCGAACTGGTCAAGTTTAGTCTGAACTCTGAACTTCTGAACCACGTTCACCCATCCCTAGTTATTGATTATGTTGTTTTGATTTCTGCACTCTTGATATAATCTTGTACTGAATGCTTATTCATGATTTATTCATTAAACTTCTTTTAATTGAACTTAGTATGGTCCAGTGGAATTGCTAATCCTAACATTGGCGGGACACAGTTTGGGGTTAATTCTGTGTTTACAAAACACAGGCAAACCTAGAGAGAAAGAGTCTGTGCTGGGAAACTCTAAGGCTGAAAAGATGACAAGAAGGTTCACCCGTTGCAGACTGAATGAGTTCTAGAGAGAGAGCTGATCCAGTGAGAACTTCAAGCCAAGGAAACTGAGTCATGACAGCCTAGAGTGGGGTAGTGAGACCCCAATTCCATGAGAGTGTTGAACAGGGCCTCCATGGGCTGGTCACAAGCTGTGTGTGTGCCTCACATGCACCCCCGGGGGCTGTGAAGATGAAAACTTGCTGGCTAAGCACTGGGGAAGTGCTGGAAATTGCCAAAACTGCTGTAAAACTGTCGTAAGATTTCTGGAAGGTGCCAAAAGTGACCAAAAACAGGTCCCAGAAAATGATGGAAGTGATGAAAAAATGGCAGACGTGCAGAAGCACGGGAAACTATCAAAGTACTGACCGACATTTCCAAGCATTCCTGAAAGGGTGGTATTTTCAGGCAGCAGTAGCTGCCAGAAACTTAAATGTACAGCCACTGTTCATTATAAACAGTGGACTGCTGAAGCCCCGATTTTGAGGAAACAGCTTGACCTACATTTCTGAAAATTTAACCATGGCTGTAAGTTGTGAGGACCATCATATCCACAAAGTTTGAAGAGGATCCATTAGGAAAAAAAACGTTATAACTGCTTAAACGTTAATTGGCTGTGGTCAAGATGCACCCCATCTTCACGTATTTGAATCATCAATATCTCCTCCCTCTGAATGAGTTGAGCCCCCAAACTTCACAGGCTTTGAGAATGAGATCAATAACAAGTGCTTCTGAAATATTTTTATTTTATATTTGATTTTTTATTTATTTAAAATTTATATCCCACCCCTCCTGCCCACAGGGCAGCCCGGGGCGACGAACAACATTAATTAAAACAGTATAAAATTTTAAAACAATTTAAAAATACAATATGTGGGGAACACCCCCCCCATATGATACTGATTGATGCAGCCAAAATGGAGTTATTAATGATAAAAAAAATAGTTCTGCAGGTTCACGCATGCACACTTGAGCTCCTCTCTCCTGTCAGAGAGCTGGGGAAGCAGCTGCATCCCATCCCCCTGTGAGCTCTGTGCGCTGCTGCTCCTTCTGCTGCCCGGCCCCCTGGAAACCCGCCAGCCCCCCGCGCACCCCTGCCAGCCTCCTCAATCCCGACCACAACCTGCCCAGCCTCTGCAAGCCCCAAAGTCAACCCCCACACCCCACTCGCCCCCCTGCCACCCTCCGCAATCCCTGCGCATGCCAACGTCACCCCCGCAAGCCCTGCGCTCACCCCTGCAAGCCCC
>QEPC01008985.1:493227-509163 GCA_003113815.1 Sphenodon punctatus
GAGCCCTGCTCACCTGGAGGGGATGAGCGCTGCAACGGCTGCTGGGGGCTTCTGGGGGCTGAGCCCTGCTCACCTGGAGGGGATGAGCGCTGCAATGGCTGCTGGGGGCTTCTGGGGGCTGAGCCCTGCTCACCTGGAGGGGATGAGCGCTGCAACGGCTGCTGGGGGCCCTACCTTATTTAAATTGAAGCCTGGGCCCTCTTTTAGTAATTTTATATGATTGTTATTATTGTTGATGGTTTTAAATTGTTTTTATGTATAATATTTCTGTTTTTATTGTTGTAAGCCGCCCTGAGCTGTTCGCAGGAGGGGTGGGATAGAAATTTATAAACTAAAAATAAATAAATAAAAGCCCTCCCTGGTCTTCCCAGACCCTGCCCCCATCTCCTGACTGTCCTAGTCCTTGTCTCTATTCCCAGTGCCAGTTTCCTGGTTGGCTGTCTGCCAGCAGCATATACGGCTTGCTGGGTAGCACCAGAAAGCTGGGTGAAACAACACGCTCCTCCCCTTCTTGTCTTGTTTCCACTCCCAGTCCTTGCCACACACACTCCTGTGGTCTTGCTGCTCCCCTCTTGGTATCACCTTGCTCTTGGTCCTTGTTCTAGCCCCTGTTCTCCCCTGCCTTTTTCTCTATCGCATATCTCTCTGGTTCCCCACATTAGTCCTTGTTCCCTGCATTTCTTGGTCACTTACTCCTTGTCTTGTCTCAATTCTTATTGTTTCATTATCCCAGCTTTAGCTTTTGCCTCTTGATTCCTGACTTATCCTCCCCTCTGCCTTGTTTCTCCTGCCTTGTTCCCTATTTCCCCACTCAGCCTTGCTCTCTGGTCTCCTGGTTCCCTAGAATCCATGTCCTGACCATGATCCTGACTCTGTTCTCATTCTCAGTCTTGATCCCGAACCCCACATCTACCCATGTCCCAGATGCCCAGATACCCATGTCACCCCTTTGACCCTGACGGTACAATTAACCTATGTATTTCGTTGCCAGCGGATACTGTGAAGACCATTGGCATAACTGGTTTCAAAAAAGGAATGGATCATTTTGAAAGTGTAAGTGCATAAATAGCAATTAGTTAAGCTAGTCAGGGGTTGAGACCTCTGACTGTTGGGGCCTGGAAGTGAATAGCAGGACATTGTTTGCTCCTTTATGATCTGTTGTGCACTTCTCTGAAACAACTAAAAACGACCACTGTCGGATATAAGATGCTGGGCAAGATGAACTATCGGCATGACCCAGATTATTTTTATTTTATTTAGTCAAATGTATATGTTGCCTTTCCTGCAAAGGCTCAGGGCAGCTTACAAGCACCATCACCACTACCTCCTTAATGCCCTGCCCAGTCCTGCCCTACACCCCACACCCGATCTCGCCCAACGCTATCTCTGCCTGCCTAATGCCTGCCTAATGCCTGGCAATGGAAAGGTCTTACATTGTTTCTGGAAGATGAACAGGCTGGGCTTAGGCAGATCCTCAGGGGGAGAGAGTTCCATAATCACGGGGTAGCCACCGAGAATGCCTCCCTGCATGCCCTGGCTGTAAAAACATCTTGGAGAGATGGCACCTGCAAGAGAGCGCCCCCGGTGGACCTCACGGGCCAAAACGAGGGGACATGAGGGAGGACGCAATCTTTCAGATACCTGGGGCCCAAGCTGCTTAGGGCTTTATAGGTAAAACCAGCATGTTGAATTGTGCCTGGAAAGATTGGCACTCCTTATGTTCTTATGTCCCTAGGGTTAGTTTACCCACAGCTGGAAACGAGTTACTAATTTGTCAAAGTCCTTGAGAACACAGCATCTTCTTGGTTTTCTTTAATTTTCATTTACCTAAAAGGCTTATCCAGCCCTGCAAATACATTTGTAAAATAGAGGTGTGCACCAGGGGCCCATGTGGTTTTTGTTTTCATTTTTTCATTTTCTTTACTAAAATCTGTCATTTTCATTTTCATAGATATCAAATTGTTGTTTTCGTTTTTGCTTTCGTTTTCATTTTCCATTGGTTTCAATAGAAAACACTTTTTTGGCTGTAACCTTTTTGTTTTTCACTATATGTGGCTGATATGTGGTATTCTTATACCTCCAATGGAAGGCATTCTGTGTACCAAACTAAGAAATTAGAGGCTAAAGGAATCCAATTTTAGAAGTAGTTGAATTAATTTATTTTGCAGACATCTTCATATACATTCTTAGGTGTAACATCTTTGCCTCACATTTAATGTAGATGAAACTTGGTACGTTTATATCCCTTCCTGTATTGACTATCTCTGACAACTTTCAGAAGTATTGGATAAAGGGTCCTGGTGGTATAAGCAATTAACTTATCAATGTATTTCTGACTGTAACATCTTTATAGTCCAACCAGTGTACATGAAATTTGGCAGGGCTGTATATTATACTTTCATGATCATCTATGCAAAATATCAGAAAGAAAGAGTACCAATTTTATATGCCTGAACAGCATATGCAGAGAGGAAGCCTATGCCAGAGATTCTCTCACGTGGCACTACTGTGGTATAATATTGGTTTGTGATGCAAATTGGCCAGCATAAATGTCAACCAAATATCCTCATTCTGTGCTGTGACCATCCCAACATCTCTCCCCCCACTTGTTATTGGGAAGTCAGAAGCATCTGTTTGGGAAAGCGCCAATAGAGATTCTCTTATGTCCTCTGTCACAGTGCTGCAGGATGTGATTCTGATGATAATTGGCCAGCCTGGATGTGTAAACTATGTCTCCTGATTTCTGGAATGCTATCCCCAAAGTCCCAGTTAAATCCCTTCTATGCCCGCCTGAGGGTCACCCCCTATGCCTGCTTCAAAGCCACCACCCATTGGTCCTGTAAAGCTGGAAGCATGCAGTAATTGGCCAATAATATTCCATGTGAATACTGACTTTAATGAATTAGATGTATTCACATTCATTTGATAAATAAATATGAAAGTGGAATTCGCTTCTGCCTTCATTTTTGATTTTGAATCTTTGTTCTGGTTCTTCACTTTGGTATTCCTGTTACTTTGGTATTTCAGGATTTCTCACTTCATTAGACTGTTACTTTGATATTTTGATACTTTTTACATTTCAGTATTTTGGAATTTCATTCTGTGGTACTTTTGTCTTCGGTGGCACTATTTGGTCAAGTTTGAAAATTTTTGAATGTGAGTGTGGTTGGTCCATTTCTGTGATGTAATGCATTGAAAGGAGACTTGCTAAAGAGGCAAAAAGAAATAATAAAACCTTTTTCAAGTATATCAGAGACAAGAAGCCTGCTAAGGAGTTGGTTGGGCCATTAGATGAACAGGGAGTAAAAGGGGCACTCAGGGAGGACAAGGACATTGCAGAGAAGCTAAACGAGTTCTTTGCTTCGGTCTTCACTGCAGAGGATGTTGGGGAGATACCCATGCCGGAACCCTACTTTGTAGGTGATGAATTGGATGAACTGTCACAAATCAGCGTGACCCTGGAGGAGGTTCTAGAGCAAATTGGCATGCTTAATATGAACAAATTACCAAGGCCAGATGGTATTCACCCCAGAGTTCTGAAGGAACTCAAATGTGAAATTGCAAACCTACTATTAGTAATTTGTAACCTAACGTTGGCATCTGACACTGTAGCTGAGGACTGGAGGGTGTCAAATGTAACCCCAATATTTAAAAAGGGTTCCAGAGGTGATTCTGGAAACTACAGACCAGCAAACTTGATGTCTGTGCCGGGCAAAATGGTGGAAACTATAATTAAGAACAGAATCATTGGGCATATTGATAAACATGGCTTAATGGCAAAGAGGCAGCATGGATTTAGCAAAGGGAAGTTATGCCTCACTAATCTCTTGGAATTCTTTGATGGTGTAAACAACATGTGGACAGGGGAGACCCAGCAAATATAGTGTACCTGGATTTCCAGAAAGCTTTTGATAAGGTCCCACATAAATGACTCTTGAGAAAATTAAAAAGCCATGGGATAGGAGGTAGTGTTTTGCTATGGATTGGTAGCTGGTTAAAGGATAGGGAGCAAAGTGTGGGACTAAATGGCCAGTTTTCACAATGGAGGGATGTAAAAAGTGGTGTGCCCCAAGGATCTGTACTGGGACCAGTTCTTTTCAATGTATTCATTAATGATCTGGAAAAGGGTGTTAAGAGTGAGGTGATCAAATTTGCAGATGACACCAAGTTATTCAGAGTAGTCAGAACACGAGCAGACTGTGAGGAGCTGCAGCAAGATCTTACAAGACTGGGTGCCTGGGCATCTAAATGGCAGATGAGATTTAATGTGGACAAGTGCAAAGTGATGCACATTGGGAAAAATAATCCAAATTATGAGTACACAATGCTGGGTACTAAGCTAGGAGTTACCACTCAGGAAAAGGATCTGGGAGTGATTGTGGATAATACACTGAAATCCTCAGCCCAGTGTGCCGCAGCGGTCAAAAAAGCAAATAGAATGTTAGGAATTATTCGCAAGGGAATAGAGAATAAAACTGAGGATGTCATAATGCCTCTATACAAATCAATGGTGCGACCGCACCTTGAATATTGTGTGCAGTTCTGGTCGCCCCATCTCAAAAAAGACATAGCATAACTAGAAAAGGTACAGAGAAGGGCAACAAAAATGATCCAGGGTATAGAACAGCACCCGTATGAGGAGAGGCTTGATAGGTTGGGACTCTTCAGCTTGGAAAAGAGACGGCTGAGAGGAGATATGATAGAGGTCTAAAAAATCATGAGTGGTGTAGAACTTTTAAACAGGGAATGGTTATTTACCCTCTCAACTAGTACTAAAACTAGGGGACACTTCATGAAAGTCACAGGTGGCAGAGTAAAAACAGACCCAAAAAAAGTATTTTTTCACTCAGCGTACAGTTAGGTTGTGGAATTTACTGCCAGGGGAGGTGGTCAAGGCCAGCAGTATAGCTGATTTTAAAAGAGGTTTGGACAAGTTTCTGGAAGATAGTTACATTAGCAGCTCTTAGCCAGATAGGATTGGGGAACAAAACACTTTACTGTCGGGAGCCCCTGGGGATGACCCACAGGGAATGAATAGCATGGTGACCTGTTGGGTGTTTCTCCCAGGCCCCTGTGACTGGCCACTGTCGGAGGCAGGAGGATTCTGGGCTCGATGGACCATTGGTCTGATCCAATATGGCACTTCTTATGTCCTTATGTTCTTATGTAGAAAGTCATGAAAGTACCAAATAATGAAGTACAAAGTAATCAAAATCAGCAAAATACTGAATGCCAACACAAAAAAGTGCTGAGGCAAGAGCAAAGTATTTCTGTACCATCTAGAGGTATGCACAAGGGGCCCATGCTGTTTTTAATTTTTGGTTTTACTTTTTGTTATTTAAATCTGTTGTTTTTGTTTTCATAAATATCAAATTTTCATTTTAGTTTTAGTTTTCCATTGGTTTCAATGGAAAACACATTTTTGGCTGTAACTTTTTGTTTTTCATTATATTTGGCTGACACATGGAGGGATTGAACCTCCAATGGAAGACATTATGTGTACCAAATTCCAAAAAGATTGGATAAAGGAATCCAATTTTATAAGTAGTTGCAGTATATTATTTTGCAAAAATCTTCAAATACATTCTTAGCTGTAACTTCTTTGCCTCACATTTAATATAGATGAAACTTGGCAACTTTATACCCTGTCCCATGTTTACTAACTCGGCCAACTTTCAAAAGAATTGGATAAAGGGTCCTGGAGGTATAAGCAATTAACTTATAAATGTATGTCTGACTGTAACATCTTTGTAGTCCAACCAGTGTACATGAAATTAGATGACTGTGTATCACACTTTCCCAATAATCTCTGCCAAATTTCAGAAGGATGTGATAAAGGGTCTCAATTTTAAAAGCCTACACAGCATATGAAGAAAAGGTCAAGGAGCCTATGCCAGGATTCTCTTACGTGCCACTGTGGTATAAGATTGGTTTGTGATGCCAATTGGCCAGCAGAAATGTCAACCAAATATCCTCATTCTGTGCTGTGACCATCTGAACATCTCTCCCCCACTTGTGACTGGGAAGTCAGAAGCATCTGTTTAGGAAAGAGCCAATAGAGTCTCTGATGTCCTTTGTCACAGTGCTGCAGGATGTGATTGTGATGATAATTGGCCAGCCTGGATGTGTAAACTATGTCTTCTGATTGCTGGGATGCTATCCCCAAAGTCCCAGTTATTAGGGGTGGGAAGTTCAGATCTCTTGATATCCGATACTGCTGGTATTTGGCAGTATCGGGGCTATCAGATAGATCCGAGAATTCCCCGTACTGGTGCCGGATTTTTACGGGCTTTTTTTTACATTGCAGCCATTGAAATCAATGGCCGCAATGTAAAAAAATAACAACAACCAAGAACCACGCACTTTCCCTTTCCCTTCCCCTCCCAGGCTGTGTGGGTGGAAGGACCACGCACCCACCCTTCCCAGTCTGGATTTTTTTTTTTTAAAAACAGACCTGCGGGCGAGTCCGGGCTGCCGCCACACTGCTGCCGGATGCCCGGAGGCAGCCAGGGCTATTGCTGAAGGTGGAGGCAGGTCTCCTCTGGGAGCCCTCCCAACTGGGGCAGCACTCTGGGTTAACCCCTCCCCCCATCTGCGTTTTACCTGGGCTGTGGGTGGCGGGGGTGGCAGCAGCGCGGTGCGGGTCAGGCGATGGATTCAGCGCTGGCTTCACTTCAGTGCTTCACTAGGCCTTCTGGGGAACTTCTGGGCTTCCCCGGAAGGCCTAGTGAAGTGCTGAAGTGAAGCCAGTGCTGAAGCCGGACCCGCGCCGCGCTGCTGCCACCGCCGCCACCCGCAATCCAGGTAAAAGGTGGATGGAGGGGGTTTAACCCAGAGTGCTGCCCCAGTTGGGAGGGCTCCCGGAGGAGAGCTGCCTCCACCTTCAGCAATAGCCCTGGCTGCCACCAGGCAGCCAGCAAACACGCGGCGGTGGCCCGGACTCGCCCACTGGTCCGGTTAAAAAAAATAATAATCCAGGCTGGGCAGGGTGGGTGGGGGGTGTCCCCCCCCTTCCACCCGCACAGCCTGGGAGGGGTGCAGGTTTTTGGGGGGGTTAATTGATTTCAATGGGGACACTTCCCCATTGAAATCACAATGAAAAAAAATGGTACCGGTAAACCGGTTTTACCGGTAAAACTGATTTTTTTGAAACCGGTAACCAGTAAAACCGATACCTGTTTTTTTTTAGTTTGGTCCCACCCCTACCAGTTATGTTCCTTCTATGCCTTCCTGAGGGCCGCCCCCGATGCCCACCTCAAGCCACTACCGATTGATCCTGTAAAGTTGGAAGCATGCAGTAATTGGCCAGTGAATGTGTCTGTTAGTTTTTGGGGCTGCTTCACATTCTCCCTCCTACAGCCTCCCTCCCCCTGCCATGCCAGTTGCCTGCCTCTGACTGGCACTGCATGTGCTGCTATTTATCTGAATAATGGTCTTCAAGGGGACAACTTCAATTGCTTATTAAATTGGGTCCCTTTATAGAATTGTCCAGTAGTTTGGCAGATATGACAGGGAAGGTATGTGATACATTTCCCCCAAATGTCCTGTAAACAGGATGAAATATAGAAATGTTACAGATAAAAATGTATTTTCAAGTTAATGTCTTATACTATCCGGACCCTTCATCCAATTTTTCTGAAAATTGGCAGGAATGTTACAACTGTGGAGAGACAGGATATTTACAGGTTTCATGCAAATTGGATGGAAGATTAGGAAGTTGTAGCCATGAATGTGTATGGAGCTTTTCTTAAAATCACAACTTTCAATTGCTTCTAAAATCTCTTTCCTTTATCAAATCATTTTGAGGATTGTTATACCTAGTGCCCTCTCTTGGTGGTATAAGCTCCCAAAAGTGCATCAGAATTGAATAAGAATTAAAAAAAGCTATAGCCATAAGTTTTTCAGTTTTTCCCTTTATTTAAAAAACAAAGTCATTTTCATTTCTATTTTTTTATTATTTTTCAGTTTTGTTATTGCAATAATGATAATGAAAATGACAATTTTTATTATTGGGTGATTTCAGACATTACGTGGTCAAAGGCCACCACAGTCAAACCTCTGTGGTGGCAGCGACCACGTAACGTCTGTTGGGGGAAACGGATGTTTCCCCCCAGATGTTACCACAGCGGGGAATCACATTCACCCCGTGAGCAGCCAAAGCCCCGGGGCCGGAGGTCCTCACGCGGCGAATGTGATTCCCCGCCGTGGTGACCCCCGCTGTCACATCTGGACGGTGGCCCCAGGTCGGAATCCCTGAAGGGAGTCCGGCCCGTGGCCATAGCGGGCAAGCACTGCGGAGGCATTGGCCATGGCTGCTCACCCAGAGGGTGGGCAGCGGGGAGCATGAAGGGGGCGGGGCCGTGCGGCCGCACGGTGCGCCGCGCGGCCCCGCCCCCTCCCTGATTCCCCTCCGGGATCCCCCGGCATGTCTGTTATGGCATGACGGGGTCATCCCAGCGGGGAATTCAGATTTCATTTCGTGACGGGGCGAATGCGCCCCGTCACGTCTGAAATCATCCTACGTTATGGTAATAATGAAAACAACATGCACACACCTAACATCTGGTAATACCTACCTTTCAGGAGGGCTATTTTTTCACTATTCATTGATTCTGCACTTCTGCTATGTTGGGGATTAGTGCCTGCCCATTTCCATCATTTTCTGTTGATTTCCATAATAAATAGCCCGAATTGCCCAGAGAATCATCTGGAGTGATGGATTTTCTGATGTCCAGTTGGCTCCATAAATAAGGCATTTGCCATAAAAAGTTTGGACAGGTCAATAAAACTGGCCAATGTGTTGTTCAGAAAATGGAGGGCAGAGAGTGGGATTAGGTGTTCTTTTTTGCTCCAGCTAGAATAGCAATGGAAGACACTGTAGTTCATAACTCTTAAAGTTGGCGAAATGGAACTCAGTTTGTCTTGTCTTCTGGGAGAGATTTCTTCCAAAGCCTCTGAAAAAGCTTTCCCCCCCTTCCCTTCACCCTTCTTCTTCCTCACCCCATGTTCAGGCTTGGAGTCTGGACATGCTTAACCATTAAGGCCATTAAGACCATGTCATGGCATTGGCACAAAGAGGATCTTCCCCCCTCAAAAGATACTGGCATGTGAGGCTCCATGGCTAATGTGTATTGTGTAGCTGTGCCAAAATAACTTACTCTTAGCAATTCCAGTGAAAAAAATTGATCTGTTTTAATTTCAAGTAAAGCCTGGGATCTATTGCCTCATCTAACAAGTGCTTATGCCTTAAAGAAAAGCAAGAGATTGCTTTGCGGAAACCCTATGACGTTGACTGGCTGCTGTGGGGAACTGGATGAGGGTGAGTCGACTGAAGCTGAATCCTGACAAGACTGAGATGATGATGGTTGGCCGGTCTGGTGCCCTGGAGAGAATTGAGATTCCTCTTATGGATGGGGTCCGGTCCCCTCTGGTTGATTGGATTCACAATCTTGGAGTGCTTGCTCCCTTGCTGCACCTGGATTGCCAGGTTGCGGCAGTGGCCAGGACCACTTGTTACCAACTTCATCTGGTGAGGAGGCTGCGGCATTTTCTTTCAGACTCAGATCTGGCCACTGTCGTCCATGCTTCCATCACCTCGAGGCTAGACTATTGCAGTGTGTTCTACATGGGGCTGCCCTTGGTGACGGTCTGGAGGCTGCAACTGGTGCAGAATGCAGCAGCTCACCTCCTTACGGGGATAGGTCACCACGTGCACATAACACTGGTGCTCCATACTTTGCACTGGCTGCTGATAGTCTTCCAGGCCCAATTCAAGGTGCTGGTGGTGACTTTTATGACCCTAAACGACCTGGGCCCCATCTGTCTGAGGGATCATGGCCTCTGTGTTCAACTGGAGCCGCCCTCCTGGAGGCTTCAGTTTTTTGTCAGGTCTCAACTATGAGGAGGACATTCTCAGCCATATCACCTATGCTGTAATTCCCTCCTCCAGGAGGTCCACCTGTGCTTGAGCCTGGCAGCCTTCCAGAGGCAATGTAAGACCATTTTGTTCTGTTGGGCATTTGGCAGCAGGGATTGAATGGGGGGGGGTGTTCAGGAAGTTGTGGGTGGGGTAGGGGTGTGAGGGAGGATGGATGGAGGGAATGGGGAAAGTGGTATTGGGTGGTGGTTGTGAGGGGATTGGGGGTTCTGGTGGTATGTTTGTATTTTAATGTCTATTTTTTAATATGTGTTTTATATGTTTTTATATGTTTTATTTTGTAAGTCACCTTCAGCCTTTTTAAGGGAAGGGTGGGATAGATAGATAGATAAATAAATAAATAAATATAATTTGCCTGTATCTCTCACAAACCAACTTCTGCATAGCAGTGATTCAAACACAAATCCAAGGTAATCATCTTGAATTTTAACTTATGCCAAGAAAAACAAGAGTCTCATCCTTTTTCTCCTCAGCACACAAGGCTTCACCTCTCCAGTGCTTGGATATAAGAATAGAAAACATTTCCCCGAAATCCCAAGCGATGCCCATTTTGCTCACCGCTGTACAACACCTCCAGAACTGTGATTTGCATTCCCTTGTGAAGTGGCCAAATTAATAAACATTACCGCTGGAGAAATGAAGTTACCAAAGGAAAGAAAGAAAACAATATTCTCGGTGAAGGAGCTTTGCTGTAAAAAATCAATAAGACAATATCCTTTTAAAGCCGTATCTCCCTATTTGGCTCTCTGGGAGTTTGGGAGCATTGGGGAGATTAATGATAGATATACCAAGAGAAAAAAGGCACACCCCATTTCGATCTGGTACAGTTAATGCTCTCTAATGCTTTCACCATGCTGTGAAGTCAGACAAGGGGCCATCTAAATGCCTTAATTTGTTCGGGTGAAGTACTGTATAACTACACCTTTCTGGATTATAATAAGGGGTCCACTAGGAAGCTGACAGAAAGTCAATGTCCACACTGAGAAGCTGTGTGATCTTGGGCAACCATGTCAACATTTTCCACTAGCCAGCAGGGTGCGCAGAGCAAGCTCACCTCCATTGAGAAGAAGAAACCCCCTCCTTCCCTCTTAGTCCTTCCAGATGAGCTGAAAGTATGGTTATCTGAATAGCATGTGCTAATATTATCATTTCAGCTACACAGAGGCATCTTGCTGGCTTCCTAGGGCTCTGGCTTTACAAACCATTATGGGAATAATAACTCTTATAGGATCATTTCTAAATGAATTGTGAAATAGATTGGGGATATTCAGTGCAGGCAAAAGAAAAAAAAAGGCATTTTTGATAGGCTTTCGGCAAACAATCTGTTCCTTTGATACATCTTGCTACTGAGTTTCAAAGAAACCAAATTGATGAAGCTGTGAAGAAAGTGATTTGTTAAAAATTAAGTCTTTTTCTTTGGAGATTCCAGTTGAAAGAACATCTCGGCGGACTGTGCCTAATCAGAACCTTTGAACACTATCAGGCATGGCCCATTAGAGTCACCAGCCTTCCAAAACAAATTACTTACTGTAATCCTTTGCCTGATGTATGCAGTCAGAGACAATAGTGTGGCTCGATAGTGGTGCCGTTACATGAGATTTATAGCGTGCAGCTGAGCAAACTTCCATTTAGACTTTTGTAGCACAAAGTGGCCATGAACCACAAAGAATATTAAGCCTATTAAACTTACTTAACGTAACGGGGCTAGGTTTTTTGACTGATGTAAACTGGCACAGCACCTGTGATTTCAGCGGAGCTATATTGATTTACACCAAGCAAGCATCTGGTTCTTTGCACTCAGTGTGATCATAACAATTATTGGTCCATGCCAAAGTTTGGAAACTTTTCAAAAGCTGCATTACAAGCTCTGTTACAATCGAGCAATGTTTTGTTCATCCAAGATTAACTAGTCTAGTGGCTTAGGGCATATTTTGTAGGGATGTGTGAACAGAACCAAGTTTGGAAGTTTGATTCGGTTCTAAAATCGAGTTTGGTTCGAAAGTTCGGTTCAGTGAACCGAACTATTCGAGTTCAGTCGAATTCCGAACTTCCGAACCGAGTTCGTACATTCAAAACTGGGGTTTTTGGCCTTCCGAACTAGTTCGGATTCGACCGAACAGTTTGGTCAAATTTGAGTTCAGTTCGAAAGTTCAGTTCAGTCGACCGAACTATTCGAGTTCGGTCCGAACTTCCGAACCACCTTCGCACATCCCTAATATTTTGAGTGAAATCGTGATGGGTTGGATTAAAGCACCAAACTTGGTACAGTTAAAGTAGACATCCTACAAAAACATTTCATATGGTGGTGCCCGACCTGAGTGACCCACTTTTCAAAAAACCAAGGTTACACTATACATCAAAACTTAATATTGTGCAAGATGAGAAGTATGGTAAAAAAATATCATTAAATGTCTTATTTTCTTTTCTTTCAGGTGGCAGATAAATTAATGCAGTCTCTTCTACAAGGCATAATGGACTGTGAAAGTTGCAATATTTGTGGTATGAGTGGAGGGGATTTGAAGTGTCCAGCAGATAGACCTAATGAGAAAGCACTGAAATACTACAGTGATTTCCTAAAAAATGTGAAGTGATTCCAGGAACTTGATGTGCTGCCCATTGATTTGGACTTCAGTGGATGTGAAAGTGCACAAAGCATGTTGGCTAAAGTTTGCTAGCTCCAAACTTGAACTAGCGAGACAGCAACAAAAAAGCAGGTGCAAAAATTAAGCTGATGAGGGGAGTGAAAGTCCAAACGTCAATTAAGCAGACCCTCTGCCACAAGTATGCCCAACAAACAATGTATCTTCTGTATGGACGATCAAGGAGTGCTGCATAATTGCAAAATGTTGACACTATACAAAACTCTGAGGGAGAAGGCTACCCAGTTACAAGATACAGATCTGTTATCATGGACTGCCAGTGGAGATTTAGTAGCAATTGAAGCTAAATATCATAACAGATATTTGACAGCCTACAAGAATTGCTACAGAAGTATGGAGAGAAAAAGACTGGTGGTGCCATCTGATAATTGCGAGAAAATTGTAGAATTCCGTGTGTTTGCAGAACTAGTTTCGTATATCGAAAGCAGTGTTGATGAGGAAACCTACATGTTCAAACTTTCTGACCTACATGCACTGTTCAAAGAGCGACTTAGCATTTTGGGATTTGGAAAGATGATCAAAAAGTCCAGGCTCACGAGAAGACTCCTGGAACATTTTATGGACGAATGTCAGGAGCAGTCTGATGGGTAGAACAGACTCCTGATTTTCAATGAGGGGCTGCAGAAACCTTTGGCACTGGCCAGATATGTTTGGTGAGGATTCCTATGTTGTTATACTCAGTGGCCTACATATCGAAATAGCTCTGTGGAGGATGGTTGGTGACCTGCTACAGGATTCTGGGTGGGCGACAGTACTGACTGAGGCCGGCGTTGCATCATCAGGGACTGCTGACTCCATCATGGCATCATGTGTAAATAAAACAAGGCAAGCCCACCAAGTGGCCGCTCTGACACTCATCAAGATGCAGCAAGTTGCGTGCCAAGCATTATATGGTCCACACGATGAAGAAACCTTTGATAAGTGAAAGAAAGAGATGGCTTGGTCAAAAAGAGCCCCATGTTTGAGTACTGGGACCTTATCCTTCACTTAGAACTTCTGGTTCTGATTTTCATTTGTTCTCACCGTGAACGTAACTTCTCCCTGTACATTCACGTAATGGATACACTTGCCCCCTGGTTTTTCATCCTAGACCACACCAATTACGCCTATTGGTTTCCCGTGCATATCAGAGATATGAAGACTATTCCTGAAAGCATCAAAAAGGATTTCCAGAGATGTTGGGCCTTCCCTAAGACCCCCCAAAAGTTCTCTGCTATGCCTTTGGATCAGGCACATGAACAAAACATCAAGATTGTAAAGGGTTTGGGCGGTGCAGTGGGCCTAACAGAGAACCCTGTGGCATTAAAACGGTGGATGGTGTCTTGTTCGGAACTAGCATGGCTTATGCAAGAGTTCGAGAATTGCTCAGAACTTGACGACACTGATGCCAATAGTCATGAACAGGGTCTAGCAACCCAAAAGACTTTCAAGATGCAAGTCAACAATCTATTTGACCTGATGTCCACAATGGGCAACCCATTCCTGGAGTCTCAGGAACTCATGAACTTTGTTACTCATGACCGTGTTGATACAGCTGTGGTGAGTGCACTTCACAACATGGAAACACTGGGAAACGACAAGTATTCAAAGGATGTAAAGGATGTTCTTGTGGTTAGGACTGTGTCCATCTACAGTTAGAGTGGCAGCTGATTCTTCTTGATCTTCAAGCGACCACGTTCTCAAAACAAAATCCAAGACAAAACAGCAGATGGATGATCTCAAAAGCAACTATGGTCTCTTAAGTCAGCTCTTCATAGCTTGTCAGGTGCGCCAAGGTGACTTGGGTGAGTTTTTTCCCCATAAAAACCATCCACAGCCTCCATCTTTGTCTCAAGATGGCAAACTCTGGCTGCCCAGCTGTAAATCTGAGTTACTGCACTGCTTCAGGCCAAGTAAGGACCAAGACGCTGCTCATTTTGATGCAAAAGTATTTGATGGGGCAGCAGTTGTACACGGGCTGCCAAAAGGCAAAGCATCTACTTTTGGAGACTACAGTGCTTTGGTCTTCTTGCTATGGATCAAGAAGCAACTTCAGAACTGCACAAGACTCGATGTGGTTTGGGACATATTCAAGACAGGGAATGTAAAGGAAGCCACGCGAGCAAAAAGAAGGAAGGGGGTAAGGAGGAAGGTGCCACATTAGATAAAGTTCACTGTAAATGTCGATTCCTTCCTATGGGATTCCAAGAATAAGGAAGAACTCTTTGCTCTTCTAAGTGTGGATGTGGCTGCCTGTGACTACCAAGCTAACAAAGAAGTATATATCACTTGTGGCCAATCTGTTGTGTCGAAAGGCAGCAGTGACCCGATGCCAGCCACTGACCGTGAGGAAACTGATACAAGAGTTTGTCTTCATGTCTTGGAAGTGTGCAAAGGGTACAACCAATATTATGGTCAGCACAGTGGACATGGATGTCTTGGTGATCTTTGTGGGTATCTTCTTCGAGCTGATAACTCACCATCCTGCTACCCAGCTATGGGTGGCATTTGGTAAAGGGAAACACTTAAGGCATTATCATATCAACTCCATGTGCCAAGAGATCGGTGAAGATAAGTCACAAGCACTTCCCTTTTCCCATGCCTTCATAGGTTCTGACACTACATCACAGTTTTCCTGAAAGGGGAAGAAATCAACGTGGAATATGTGGAAAGCATACCCTCCAGCGACCAAAGGTTTCATCTTCCCTATGTAACATCCCTTCAAGCCACAGGAAGCCAAAGCAGAGGCATTTGCTTTGATACAATGATTCACATGCATCCTGTATGATAGTACAACAACACTTGACAGCATGAACGACCTGAGACAGGAGCTCTTCTGCCAAGGTAAACGAGTGAGGATGATGGAAAACCTACTACCAATGAACCAATCTTATCCAACACACCAATAGAAGCATCTTTTAAGTCAGCATCTGGTTAACAAGCTTGATATCACTGCAGAATGTCCCAAGTCCAGAAACATTTTGCTAGACAAAAACTGAGGACATTTGGCAGCCACGGTGGATGAAACACACTACCAGAAGCAACACAAGCTTGCAGGGTACTAATCAAGTGCAGCTTTAAGGCTGAGCTCTTTTGTGCGAGGAAGTGCTTAAAAATGCTCAAATTGATAGTGATGGGCAAACAGATCACGGTTCGGGTTCAGCCGTTCGGTTCGACTGCGTTAGGTTCGGTCGTTCGGTTAGGTCGCCGGGTCCGGGTTTGGGTTGGGTCGTTCGGTTCGGTATGTTCGTGTTCAGCAGTTCGGGAAATGTTTTGTTATGGGTGTTTTTGTTGTTTTTTATATTTTTTTTGGTTTTTTATTAAACTTTTATATGGTTTTTTTATTATTATTATTTTTAT
>QEPC01008985.1:523179-559774 GCA_003113815.1 Sphenodon punctatus
TAGATGACCCTGGCAGCAGAGTTTTGGACAGAGATGAGGGGAGAAAGGTGAGACTGGGGAAGGCCAGAAAGAAGGAGGTTACAGTAATCGAGGCGAGAGATGACCAGAGCATGAACAAGAGTTTTGGCAGACGAAACAGAGAGAAAAGGGCGAATCTTAGCAACGTTATGGAGGGAGAAGTGACAGGATTTAGCAACAGAGTCAATGTAGTGTTTAAAAGAAAGGGGTGAGTCAAAGATGAGGCCTAGACTTATCCAATATTTCTGAAAGTTGTCAGAAATAGTCAGAACAGGAAGGGGTATAAACATGACAAGTTTCATCTACATTAAATGTGAAGCAAATAAGTTACAGCTAAGAATGTATATGAAGATTTTTTGAAAAATAATATAATTCAACAGCTTATAAAATTGGATTCCTTTATCCAATCTTTTTGAAGTTTGGTACACTTAATTCCTTCCATTGGAGGTACCATCCCTCCAAGATGAAACCAAATAGAATTAAAAACAAAAAACTTACAATAGAAGCTGTGTTTTCCATTGAAACCAATGGAAAACAAAAATGAAAGCAAAAATAAAAATGACAATTTGATGTTTTTGTAAAGAAAAATGACATTTAAATAATGAAAATGAAAAAATGAAAATGACATTGGCCCTTGGTGAACACCTCTACCTCCTATGTACCCATGTTGTCTGGAGTGGACTATAGCATGCACGTGCAAAGTTGCGCAGGTACATGCACGTGCGCACATAAGCCCCATGTGCAGGGGTTTGGAATTGCTCCCTAGATGTATACCTGCTATTGTGATTTTCATGCATTCCCCCTACCCTCTTCAATTTTTTTCCTTCTTGCTACTCTTTTCCCCCATCTCTGTCATCCTGTTGCATGAATTCGTGTTTGTTACAATTATCCCCTGGTAGATCTGTTGCGTAAAATTATGTACCTTGCGTGTTTTTAAATGGGCAAGGTGACTGGGGAGTCCGGGAGTGTACGTGGCCACAGTGCGGTACTAGCTCTTCCACGGAGCACCCACGCAAGTGGAGTACGTGTTGAGGGATTCAAATGGGTGGCTCCCAGAGTGGTTAACATAACTACAAAGGTGGCCCCATGAAATCCCCCCTGCCACGGACCATGAGGTAGGAGGGAACGTGCTGGGCTGACCTTTGAGAGTTACCTGTCCCTGGTGCGAACGCTGAAGTCCCTACTGGGACTCCCCAGTAGGGATGTGCGAACAGAATGTGGTTCGGATGTTTGGACATTCAGTCGTTCTGTTCAAAACCTGATTTTGGGTTCGATTGTTCACTTCAGAGGAGTTCGGTTCGGCCGAACTTGGCTGAACATTCAAAAATAGCGCTATTGATACCAATACCGATACTGAATTCAAAGATTTTTTTTTTGGTATCGGTATCATTTGGCCCTGAAACAATGCCTGGTCTCCGCCCCTGGTGCCAGGAAGTCTGCTCCTCAGCTGCCTCCCCCTACAGGCACATTTTTCCACAAAAAGTCTTGTTTTTCTCACCCCCAAAATCATCCGAACTCACCTGAATATTACTGAACTGTTCGGCCATTTTCGTGTTTGGTTCGGACGTTCAGTTCAGATGTCCGAACAGACGGAGTTCAGTCCGAACTCCGAACATCCGAACCGTGTTCGCACATCCTTACTCCCCAGCACTCTTGGCCAGTTCTTGTGACTTGTAATGACTGCTTCCCCTGTCCACAGTGCCCAAGAGCAGTGGACCTGTTTACTGGTGTGGCTGGCTGCCACCGTTCATATGGGCAGGGGCTCCATGGCCATCTATTGCCCCATTGCCACAAAGTTATTTGGCTTGCCTTGCATGGAGCACTCCACATTTCCCAGCATTGCTCTGTACATGGCCATGAGTGGGTGCTCCAAGGCTCATGGGAGTGTGCATCTGGCCACTCCACCTTCAGACGGACTGTGGGCTCCATGGCTCCTGGGTGGCCATGCATGGTAGCATCTTGTCAAACACCCCTTGATTATCTTTTTTTATTGTATGGGTATTCAACTATTCAAGATATTGTTGAGCACAAATTCACTGGGGAACTGAATCATTTTATAAACATTTATTGTACTGTTGAATTAGTTATGTTGAAAGTTAAATTGTATGTATGTGTGTAGTTGTATATATATAAAAGGTTGACTACTGTCCTGGGATTGAAGACTGAAAGCAGATTTTGCCAAGATATAAAAATTAATGAACAGAAACTAGTTAACTATCTGTAACATTTGGTTTGACAGCTATTGTGACAACTGAGGGAAGACGCCTATAACCACTTGTTCTCATCATATGAGAACAAAGAGTAGTTTGGAACTTCTCCATTCAAGGAACTAAAGGAGACAGATCTGATGCCCTACAGAGAGAAAGAGATCCACATACTGCATTCCCATCACACATGTAAGTGTTAATAAATCTCAGTGGCTGTCACGGGGCCAGGGTAACAGTGGGGTCAAGATGGGGGAAGGACCACGTTCCCAAAGGAAGGAAAGGGGAAGAGACCCCGGGAAAGGAAGCCTGTAGGCTAAATGGACCTCTCAGAGCGTCTCGGAGTCTCCAGAACCTGCTCTCATCTTGAGGCCTAGAAGCCTATGTCAGAGAGGGTCTGATTCATCATCGAGGTCAAGGAGCAGACTAAAGACCCACACACCAAGATCCTCCCCAAGGAAGAATGAAATATAATAGGGGGCAACGAGGAACAAGGGGAGCCCCAGGGAACAACAAGGGGCAAGAACCAAGGGACTAAGGAGCCAAAGTGGGGGGAACCACAGGGACTGGAGCCGATGGGTTGGGGCAAACAAAGCTGGGGAAACACTAGAGACAAGGGGAACAACAAGAGACAAAGACAAGGGCCTAGGGAAACAGAGCAAGGGAGCAACAGGGATGAAGTAATCAACAGGGAACAAGAGACAAGGGGCTAGGGAATGGGAGCAACAGGGAACAAGAGACAAGGATCTAGGGACTCAAAGCAGGGGCACAACAGGGAACAAGAGGCACGGGCCGAGGAACTCGGGGCAGGGGCGCAACAAGGAACAAGAGGCACGGGCCGAGGGACTCAGGGCAGGGGCGCAACAGGGATGAGGGGAACAATAAGGAACAAGAAACACAGGGCTAGAGAACCAGAGCAGGGGAGCAAGAAGGATGAGGGGAGCAACAGGGAACATGAAGCATGGGCTAGGGAGTCAGAGCAGGGATCAAGAAGGACAAAAGGGGCAACAGGGAGCAAGAGACAAGGGGCTAAGGAACCAGAGCTGGGGAAGCACTAGAGACAAGGGGAACAACAAGGGACAAAGACAAGGGCCTAGGGAAACAGAGCTAGGGAGCAACAGGGATGAAGTAATCAACAGAGAACAAGAGACAAGGGGCTAGGGAATGGGAGCAGGGGAGCAACAAGGATGAGGGGAACAATAGGAAACAAGAAACAGTGGGCAGGGGAGCCAAAGCTGGGGAAACACATGCAGACTAGAGGGGAGGCAGGGTTACAGGGCAAACACACAACAAGAGAAGAGGCACTTGATACAAAACATCAAACCTTCAGGCGGGTGTGAGACGTTGCTCCACCAGCTTCCTGAGGCCACATCAGTGTTTAAGTACCATCTGTGGCCAATCAGGAAGCTGGGGGGCGGGCTAGGGAAACAAGCCCCAGCTGGGAGAGGGTGTGGCCATGCAAAGGGCAGTAAGACAGGGGAAGGCCTACAGAGGAGAAATGCGGGAGGTGAACAAAGCCACCAGGTGGCGCAGGCCCCAAAGGCACCTCTCCCGCATCCCAAGGCCACGGGTTCGCGCCCGGGACCTGACAGTGGCAAATGTTCTCTCAAAATTAAAAGACAATAGCCTGACTATCATTGTTTATCCATACCCAAAGCAATATTGAAAACTCTTGGATGCTGGAAAAGCCAATAGCACCCAAATTGATGGCCTATTCAAGATGCCTCATTTATTACAGTAGATGTGCTATAGACAAATAAAAGAATGAACAGGGAAGTTTTCCAGGTAGGAGAATAGAAGGATAATGAGGTCAGATAAACTGTCTGAGTCTCATTAATTCTGAGAGGCTGTGTCAGTGAAACCACAGGAAAGGTGAGGAACGAGTGATAGAAAATGAGATCCTACTTTAACGATAGACCAGAGAATTCTCTACCTTTTTCCTTGGTTTGTTCACGAACATCTAAGACTCCACTACACCTGTCTTTAGATTCAATCTAGGCAATTCATAGCTGGACTAGGGTTGCCACCTCGCTGGAACTTAGAGGAACCCCAGTTTCCTTGGACCATTGAGGGGAATCCTGGTAACTTGGAAAAATCAAGACTTCTGCATGTGGCAGAGGGCAGGGCCACCTCAGAATGGTGAGCGGCCATAGGGCCTCAGAATGGTGAGCAGCTTCATTACCCACTTTATGACATGCCTCATCCTTATGGATCATCATGAAGTTTTCTCTGCCAAAAAATGGAAAATTTTCTGAACCCCCCCCCCCCCCAAAAATTAGCCGATTAAAAACAAATCTGTGTTTTTCAGCTGTTAAAATTAGAAAATGTTTATTGCAAATTATTCATTGTTTGTAACAATTTGATGCACTGGTTGCCACTGCCACTCCAGTAACAAAATAAAACATTATCCCACACTCACCAGCCCCAGCATGGACCAGAGCCCAAGTCTCTCCCTCTGCAGGTGTGTGGGTGGGGGTGGGCGCAGGTCCAACACCCTCCTCCCCATCCGCCCTGACACGGACCCCAACACACCTCAAACTTCCCGAGGTGGTGCGTCAAGCTGCCTCCCTGTCCATATTCAAGTCTTGCCTAAAGGCCCACTTCTTCGAGATCCCTTTTAAATCATGAACCCAACCCCTATCCATATCATAGCCTTGTAGATTTCAACCATTTTATCTGAAGTAAATAAACTTACTGAATACTTGCATCTTGTAGTTCATTATTCATAGGAAGACTCTTATTTGTAGTTGTCTGTGTCTTTGTGTCTTGATTAGATTGTAAGCTCCAAGATCAGGGACTGTCTTTATGTTTTATAATATGTATCTGTACAGCGTGATGTACGACTAGTAGCGCTATAGAAATTATAAGTAGTAGTAGCAGTAGTTGCCTCACCAAAAGTCAGAAACAGCTGTTCTTCCTTTCCTCCTTATCAAACAGCAGTAGAGCTGAAATGGATGTTCATCAAAATGAATATTTTTTCATCAAATTCAGCCTATTTGTTTAGTTTCCTAGGAAACAGATACTAATTGTTACTTACTTCTGTTTGATCAAATATCCATTTCAGATATTTCACTTTGGTTTTATTTTGGTATCTAGGTTACTTCATTCCGGCTTTCGCACATGCACCACAGTACTACTAGTGCCAAAACAAAGCAACGGAAATACTGAAATAACCAAAATATTGAAAGAAACAAAAGAAATGAAAAACTGAAATGAAATATCCAAATGAATGAATGTATGAATAATTATTTGAGGTGCAGACACTATATAGGTGGCTATCCAATAATGTGAATAATATTCACAAATAGAAAATCCACTATTTGTTTCAGTCCAAATTGCAGTCATTTCTGGGTAGTTGGAAAGTCTATACCCAAAGGTAGCACAGATGAAGACAGCAGCATGAGTAAGCCTGGAGCTTTCCAAATTCCATTCCTCTGAGACTTCTCACGGGAGAGATTTAATAGAACACACATTGGGTGATTTCAGACATGACCGGGCGCTAGTCGCCCCAGCACGGAATCACGCGGGGATTTCTTTGCTGGGATCACACCGGCACGTCCAACAGACGTGCCGGCTGATCTCGGCAGGGAATCAGGGAGGGGGCAGGGCCACACGGCACAATGTGTGGCCACACGCCCCCCCATGTTCCCTCACCACCCGCCCTCTGGGGAGACAGGCGGACGCCACGGCCAATGTGGCCGCAGCGCCTGCCCGAATTGACCACGGCCCAGAATCCTGCCACGGATTCCTGGTAGCTGTCCAGATGGGACGGGCCCCTTCTTCGCGGCGGGGAATCACATTCACTACGTGATCGGGGCCGGCCCTGCCGGTTCTGCCGATCGCATGGTGAATGTGATTCCCCGCCGCGATTGACGGGGGTGAACATCTGGGGAGGAACTTCCGTTCCCCCTTCAGACGTGACGAGACCTTTATCACCTGGTGGGAATCCACCGTGGTTGAGCGTGATCTCGTCACGTCTGAAAATACCCAGTGAGTCCTGCAATCTTGAATGATATGAAACTTTCAGCTTGTCAAAAATAGTGTCCATTTGAGTATCTCTATTAGCTTCTGCTTAAAATACAGAAGAAGTTAGAACCAGGCAAGAATCCACCACGCAAAAGTGAGTGGCGGGTGAATTAGCAACAGATGCACATTTGGTGGAAACTAGTGCAGCTCAAGGGAAACCAAACTAGAACATCTCTTGTGAAGTCAAGAAAGACACACAGATTCATATTAACTGAACATCTGGCCCAATTAATTGTATCAACTGCCCCAAATGACCCGACTCATATTCAGTTCTAGCAAAGGGAAAGTATCAAACGATGCATGTATGCCTTCTTCACTGTATCACTGCCATACTCTGGCTGGGACTACAATTCCCATATGGGATTACTGTAGTCACACCACTATTACAATCCCCACTATGGGATTTGATTCTGGATGGGGCAGCGGACCTCGCATGCATAATGGAGACCTGGCTGGATGAGGAGGCGGTGCCAATTTTGGCTGATCCTGTTCCAGTCGGGTATGCCGTGCAGCATCAGCCTCGGGCTGGGGAGGTGGTGTAGCTATGATTTTTAAAGAGACATGGTCAGCTAGGAGGTATTCAGTTCCAGATATTCCTGGGATAGAGGCCCTCCACATGGTGTTTGATTTGGCTGGGGGCAGTTTGGGGTTGCTGCTGGTGTACCGGGCCCCTTCCTGCCCAGCAGCTTCCTCGGTGGTGGCGTTGGGCTCCTCTAGGACTTTGGTCCTGGGGGACTTCAATGCCCGTACTGACACCGGCCTTGTGGGGGCGGAGTGAGAATTCATGGTCGCCATGGCAACCATGGATTTGTCCCAGGTTGTCAGCTGCCCAACCCATGTGGGGGGCATACCCTTGACCTGGTGTTCTGTTCGGGCCTTGAGGCGGGTGATCCGGTATGGGGGATGTAACAACTATGCCCTTGTCATGGATGGATCATTACCTCCTTATGACCAGTCTCTTAGTACGTCACCCCTAGAAGGGGAAGGTACCAGTTAGGATGGTCCACCCTTGGAGGCTGATGGAACCTCAACAGTTCCAGAAGGCCCTGGGGGAGTTAACCCTGAACTCTGCTAGCCGCTCTGTGGATGAACTCGTCCAGGCTTGGAACATCTTGCTTGGGGAGGCCATTGACAGGGTGTCTCTAAGACATCCCCTGCCCCTGTCTCCACATCGCAGGACCCCTTGGTTTACTGAGGGGCTGCGAGGTATGAAGCAGGGAGGCAGGCAACTAGAGCGACGCTGGTGTCGGACTTGCTCTGAATCCAACCGACTTCTCCGCAGGGCCCATTTGCAGACCTACGTTGAGGCTGTGAGAGTGGCAAAGAAATAATTCTTTGCTACCCTCATAGCATCTGCAAAGTCACATCCAGCAGAGCTGTTATGGGTGCTGTGGGGGCTGATCATTCCAGCCTCCCTCCGCCTGGACAAGGACTTGTCCCAGGCCCACTGTGAGGAGTTTGCCATCTACTTTGCAGACAAGATCGCTTGGATCCAGAGCAACTTTGACACTGGATTAGAGACAGTAGGAATAGAGCGTGAGGTGATGGAGACGCCGTCTGGTCCATCTTTCTGGGATGAGTTTCAGGAAGTGATGCCAGCCGATGCTGTGGAGATCCTAGGGTCAGTGAGGGCCACTAGTTGTGAATTAGATCCTTGCCTGTCCTGGTTAGTGAAAGCCTCCAGGGAGATACTGGGGTCAGTGCTGGCGAGGATTATCAACGGGTCCCTTCGGCAGGGGAGTTTGCCCCCCAGACTCAAGGAGGCACTGGTGCACCCCCTGTTGAAGAAGCCATCTTTGGATGTGAATTCACTCACCAGTTACCGACCCGTCTCTAAGCTTCCTTTTTTAGGGAAGGTTATTGAACGGGCAGTGGCCCTGCAGCTCCAGGCTCACCTGGACAGCATCGGTTTTCTCGACCCCTTTCAATCAGGGTTTCGGCCGGCCATGGTACGGAGATGGCGTTGGTGGCCTTGGTAGATGATCTCCGCCAGGAGATGGACGCAGAACATTCGACATTACTGGTCCTGCTAGATCTCTCGGACCTCAGCTGCGTTTGAAACAGTGGACCATGGGCTGCTGTTGAGATGATTGCATTACCTGGGAGGTCTTGATGGGACCACCCTTGGTTGGTTCCAGTCATTCCTCTCGGGAAGGACCCAGCGGGTTGTCTTGGGAGCAGAAACATCTAGTCCCTGGGTTCTGGACTGTGGCATTCCGCAAGGTTCAGTCTTGTCTCCTTTATTATTTCATGTATATATGCAGCTCTTGGGGGAGATCGTGAGAGGGCTTGGTGTGCATTGTCACCAATACGCTGATGATACACAGCTTTACCTCTCTTTTTCAGCTGACCCAGGCCCTGCCGTCTCTGTGCTATCTCAGTGTTTGGAGGCCGTGGTGAGTTGGTTATGGCAGAGCAGACTGAAGCACAATCCCGATAAGATGGAGGTGATGATGGTGGTGGGCCGGATGGGGGAGGTGGTGCCCCCTCTTGTGGAGGGGGTGCGCCCCTCCGTGACTCAGCAGGTTCGGAGTCTGGGGGCATTATTGGATGCGGGTCTCTGTCTAGATCAGCAGGTGGATGTGATGGCGAAGGAGACTTTCCGCCAGCTGTATCCGGTACGGAGGCTGCACCCATATATCTCCAGACCCGACCTGGCCACTTTGATCCATTCCTTCATCACCTCGAGGCTGGACTACTGTAACACACTCTAAGTGGGGCTTCCCTTGACTCTGGCCCGGAGATTGCAGCTAGTGCAGAATGCGGCGACCCATCTCCTAACAGGGATGGGCCGACAAAAGCACATAACACTTGTGCTCCGTGCGCTGCACTGGTTGCCTGTAATGTGCCGAGTCAGGTTCACGGTGTTGACATTGATCTATAAGACCCTGTATGGTCTTGGACCTGGATACCTCAGGGACAGCCTCACCCTCCGTGACTCAGGACGGACTCTCCGGTCCACCAGGGGCACCTTCTTGGAGGTCCCCCGTGTAAAGCGGCAGGCTACAATGGAGAGGGCATTCTCGGTGGCTGGGCCCCAGCTGTGGAACTCCCTCACAGAAGAAGCACAACTGGCCATGAGTCTGCTGGCCTTCCTTCGGGCCTAAAAAACATGGCTGTTCTCCCAGGCCTTTGGAGGCAGGGAGGGGAGGGTGGGGCTAAATTTTTTTAAAAAATTAAATATATGTTTGGATTTTTATATTGTGATTGTTTATTTTATGTTGGAAGCTGCCCCGAGATGCCGTAGGCAAAGGGGGCAGCATATAAATGGAATTAAATACATAAATCAGTAAATATTACTGTCTTCCCCAGCCCTTGCCATACGTCCCGGATTCCTGATTGGCTGCCAGCATAGAAGTCTGGGTGGTACTGACAGGAAGTTGGAGAGATCATCTGATCTCCCTTTCTTTATCTTCTTTGCACTGTGCCTCCCCCCCCTCCCCTGCATCTCCTTGGGCTTCTTCACTGTCCAGTGTCTGCCCTGCATGGATCTGTCCGTCTGGATCCTGTTTGGACTCTGCTGTGACCCCGGCTCTGCTGTGACCCCGGCTCAAAGGGGCTCAATCCCCTTTGGGACCTGATAAGGTGGCAAGGTGAATAATAGCTGCTACCCATTTCCGTTCCATCCGATATCTGTTTGGGGTATTCCAGGTTGGTTTTTTCATTTTTCTGGTTTTTTTGTTTTTGTTTTTTTTGGTTCATTTTAGTTCCGCCATTAAGCAATATTATGGCAACTGAAAATAGCCATTTGGTTTGCAGGTATTATTTAGATTATCAGAGCACTACCTGAAAATGCAAACAATACCTGTGAATAATGAATCTACTTGTTTCAGTTTTAGCGTCAAATGGAAAAGACGGACACAAAGTATTTTAGATTTTTTTTTTTTATTGGATCAATGTCTTTTAGTGAGAGTAGTATACAAGCTTTCAGGCAACATAGGACCCTTCCTCAGGCATGGAAAATGTTAGAACTATGGATATTCTTAGTCTGGCTTCTGACATGTCTTCGGAAGGGCCCTTTGTAGCCCAAAAGCTTCCATACCCTCACCGACAGAAATTGGCCCAATTAAGATATCACCTGAACTACTGTGATTCCGTCTCTTAGAGTGGGACAGTGAAGCAATAATCTAAAGCAAATTCCTCAACACATGCATGTTTGCAAAACACTTCGCAGATGCAACCAAAATCAGCGTGTGCATATATGTGTGTAAATGTGCACTGTGCAACATGGTTGCATTAATTGGTTCTGGTCTAGGTCAGCTTCCTGGTTGAGGTCACATTTATAAAGGGGGATTTCAAGCAGACAATTGGTGCAAAGTGTAGCAGATGGCGGTGGGCTAGTAAATTACATTAAGGAATACTTGTGCAGTTTCTTTGCCACTTTTGTAGTTGAAAAACAAACACATTTCAATCGCTTAGGGTAGCGGCAGATGCAGTTCCTTGTGTGTTTTCGATCCTAATAGTTTTATGGGATTGTCTCGGAGAATAGAGAAGCAGGTTTAATAACCACAGAAACAATTGGAATAATCCCCGAGCGATCATCACTTCTCATTTAGAAGTTTATGCTTCTGCATTCCTAGGATTTGTTTTCAGGTTGTCACTTTCCAAGTATTCCTGCAGGTTCCTGTTTTGCATTCCTGGGCCTTTGAATCCTTCCCTTATGTATGATCACATTTCTTTGCCACAATCTTCTAGCCAAGCGCAAGTGAGAAAAAGCATTCCTGGCCATGGCTGATACCTGGCTATCAGTCTGTGCAGGCCGTTTTTGATATTACAATAATGATAATGAAAATTGTCATTTTCATTTTTGTTGTTGCAGAAATGAAAAGGACAAAAAATAAAAATGAAAATAGAAATGAAAACGACATTTATTTTTTTTAAATAAAGGGAAAAAACTGAAAACCTTATTACCAGCTATAACGTTATTGTTTCTTATTCAATTGTTATGACATTTGGAATGCTTATAATCCTAATGGAGGGCATTCAGTGTACGATTTTATGAAACAATTTGATAACGGGAACCGATTTTAGAAGAATTTGAATATTGTGATTTTAAGAAAAGCTCCATATACATTCATGGCTACATCATCTTTATCTTCCATTCAATTTGCATGAAAGCTGTGAATATCATGTTCATCCACAGTCGTAACATTCCTTCCAATTTTCAGGAAGATTGGGTGAAGGGTCCTGATGGTATAACTTGAAAATACATTTTCAGCTGTAACATTTGTATATTCCATCCTGTTTACAAGATATTTGGCAGGAGTGTATCACATACCTTCCCTGTCATTCTCTGTCAAAACTACAGGACAATTTGATAAAGGTACCCAATTTTATAAGCAATTGAAGTTGTCCCCTTGAAG
Organism: Sphenodon punctatus; assembly: GCA_003113815.1. Classification (NCBI taxonomy): domain Eukaryota; kingdom Metazoa; phylum Chordata; class Lepidosauria; order Sphenodontia; family Sphenodontidae; genus Sphenodon; species Sphenodon punctatus. The sequence continues at coordinate 534,791 of QEPC01008985.1, forward strand.
ACCATTATTCAGATAAATAGCAGCACATGCAGTGCCAATCAGAGGCAGGCACCTGGCATGGCAGGGGGAGAGAGGCTGTAGGAGGGAGGATGGGGAGCAACACAAAAGACTAACAGACACATTCACTGGCCAATTACTGCATGCTTCCAGCTTTACAGGACCAATGGGTGGTGGCTTCGAAGCGGGCATGGGGGTGGCCCTTAGGTGGGCACAGAAGAGACTGGGACTTTGAGGATAGCATCCCATCAATCAGGAGACACTGGGTGATTTCAGAGGTTACACGGTCCCAATTCACCACAGTGGATTCCCAGCAGTGATGAGACGTCCAACCAGCCTCCGTGGTCCAGGAAGGCCCAAAACAGATGTGATGGGACTGGGACCATGGCAGGGAAACGGACAGACAGACCACGCCCCGGGGCAACGCAACAGGCATGACACCGATTCCAAGCCATTGTAAAAACACCCAGAAGGCACTGGAGAGGGGTGGGATACAGACACAGCCGGCTGAGGGCAAAGGAAGCCAAAAGTGCCAAAAGGGAACGCCCACACAAGGGAAATGGGAAGGGGGGGGAAGAGGGAGAAGAGCCACCGCGGTAGCGCACACAACAGGCACAGAGAAAACGAGGTCACAGCGGAACACACAGCACAAACACACGCCCGGGCGCAAACACACCCGCACGGAAAAGGAAGGGAAGGGGGCACACAGCGGGATGGCCAACACACATGGCACAATGGGCACAGGGGGGAATGGAGGGGGCCGGGGACAGGGTGGAGGGGGGAACCGGCTTACGGGTTAGGGCAGGACACGGGGAACGGCAAACAGAACCCCAAAACAGCACAGCCCACACGGGCACCCCCACAGCAACACAGGCAGTCCTGGAATGGGGGGACCCCAAGGGGCACAGCACAGTCACAGGGGGAGGCCACATGGACCGGGAATGGTCCAGGAGGCTGTCAGGGATCACACGCACCGGCGAGGGTGCGATGGATGGGAAGGAGGTGAGACGGAGATGAGGAGCAGGGAAGCTGGTCCAGCAACACACACACACACACACACACACACACAGGAGGACACCCAAACGCCCAGCCTGGGGGCCCCGGAACCCTGCGGTCACACAGGCTCCTGGGGGGGGGTGTGTCCCCAGACACAGGAGGGATCAAGGATGGAGCATGAAGGACAGCTGCATCCAGGGCACTGGGAGCTGGCACACAGTTCAGGACACAGCCACAGGAGGAGGCAGACATGGAGGGGAACACCTGTTGCAGAGGTGGATGGGGGGTGGGCGGATGGGGCCCAGAACCACAGGCAGGGGCAGCAGAACCTCAGGAACCAGCCAGCACAGCAGTGAGCCAGGAACATCAGGGAGGGAAGGGGCAGCGACTCACGGTGTCAGGGCAGAGGTGGGAGCGCTCACCGGGGCTAGTATCCAGGGCCCGGAAGGCACAGGAGGGGGCCTCACAGCCAACTTCAGGGGGCCACGAAGGGACCCAGGGCCGGATGGCCTGCCAGGTGCATGAAGTGGGGCCACTGAAGCATGCTCCGATGGAAGCCCAGCTCAGACATATGGTGGGAGATCAGGTAGTAAGCCTTGAAGGGATCCTGGGCAGAGAGGCCCACCTGCACATCGGATCAGGACCACGCACCGGCCAGTGCCACCACTTCCACTTCAGAGGGCTCTGACAAGCCATAGTCAGTAGGTGGGGGCTACGGAAGGTGACCCAGCTCCAACAGGTGGTGATAGATTGCCCTGCGAGACTACTGGTAACCTCGGGCCCCGTGAACATAGCCAAAGAAGGACACAGCCAGGGCAGGCCCCCCCCCTCCGCCAGACAGGCCGTGTAGCCAGCCAGGCTTAGAGGGCAGACATGGTCTCCACCACCAACCACCCCACATGCGAGCACCTCATCTCCTGGAAGCGCCCATCGGGAAAGGGGCACAGGTCCAGCATCTCCGCATGTAGCCGGCAATCGCGGGCACTCACCACATGGCCATAGTACCACAGCCCGGAGCTCATACTCTCATAGGCACCTATGAGGCTGTCCGGGCAGCTCAGCAGCAATTGCACGGCTGGGGAATGCCACAGGTCACACAGGGCCATGGTCTTGTGGAAGGTCCAGCTCCGCGGGACACCTGGGGTGCTGGGGCCCACGAGCCTTGGGGAAGTGCGGCCAGCCATTGTCCAGCAAGCACCTGGTACTAAACACAAGGAAAGGGGGGCCTCACAATCCCTGGAGGGATGGGAGAGGCAGCAGGGGAGCTCCAAGGCCAAGTGGTAAGGGCACAGGTGGCAACATTGCATTGCTACAGAGCGAGGTGGAATGTGGACCCAGCCCAGCTGCTGGAACAGAGCACACAGACAGGACAACCTACACACTAATCAGGGCACCCAGGACAGCAGCCAGCAGACACAGAGAGGTGGGAGGTGATGACAGCAGGTATGCAGCTTCTGCCCGCATGCCTGGGCACAGGCTGGACCAGTCGCCAGGCCCCCTGCAGGGCATGTCGGTGCACGCATTAGCTGCCCGTGGCCTCCCCACCCTGCTCACCCTGCAGGAGCCTGGCCTGCTGGCATGGGGGGCAACCAGAGCGACCCAGGGCCCCGAGCCCGGGTGGCAGGGCAGAACCGGGGAGCGGGGTGACACAGGTCCCATCCTATTACAGGTGTGGCTCCTGCCCTCCCGGGGCACCGTTCACCATGGAGCTGGGATGGTTGGGCACCTGCGGGATGCACCTAGCCATTTCTGCGGAGTGGTTCCGCTTGCACACTGAACTCCTGCGTATCCAGACAGCAGAGGTGCACCTGGCCACCCGGCTGCAGATGTGTATGGCCATCAGCATTGCCCGAGCCCGAAGAGCCCACCACAGGCACAGGTGCTCCCTGGTCCACCTCAGGGCCCAGCGGGTGTCTGGGGTGGCATGCCCAGTCCTCCTCCACAACCGGGGACTGGCTTCTGCATTCTGCGAGGCGGCCGGCCAGCTCCAGTGGTGGAGGAAGACCATGGGGCGTGTAGCCCTGCTCGCTATGTCCATTGACTGGCAGTTGTGGGTCACGGAGCGGGCACAGGGGTGGTAGGCCAGGGCACTGGCCCAATGGGACAAGGCCTCTTAGAGAGCACACTTTCGGATGGAAAGGCACGTCTGCCTGTGACTCTCCGAGCTGTTAATGCCCTGGCTGGAGAGATGGGACACCCCCATGTGGGCCCCTATTCCCATGGTCCAGCGTGTGGCCATGGGGGTCTGGGCCCTTGCAACACCCAACTCCTGCTGCACCATCACGCAGCACTTCGGCACTGGGGTGAGCACCATCGCCTGGATTCTGCGAGAGGTCTGCAAGATGATGGAGGGCGTTCTCCTGGACCGAGAGATCCAGCTGGTGGACCAGGACACCGTAATGGCTGGCTTTGCGGCAGGTGGATTCCCCAACTGCATGGGCACCGTGGACGGCACCCACATAGAGATCCTCTGCCCATCCGCTGGGAAAGCCTTGGAATATATCAAGCGACACGGGTACCACTCCCTGCAGTTGCAGGTGGTCATGGATTACCGGTGGTGGTTCATAAACATTTACATGGGCCATTCTGGGTGCAGTCACGATGCCCGGATCATGACCATCTCTCCCTTCTATGCCTGGATGTACCGCAGGGACTTCGTGGACATGGGGATGTCCTGGATCGAGGGGGTGATGATTCCCCCCTGCATCCTGGGGGACCTGGCCTATCCACTTAACCTGCTGGCTGATGAAGTCACACCCGGTCGCAAGGAACCCAGTGGAGGTGCTCTACAATACCCGCCTATGCGCGAGCAGGACCGTGGTCGAGAGGGCCTTTGGGGCCCTGAAGCAGCACTGGAGGAGTCTTGCGGGCTGGCTGGACTACACGGTGGAGACCTCAGCCCTGGTGATCGGAGCCTTCTGTGTGCTGCACAATGTGTGCGAGATGGATGGGGCTGTCCTCAACTACCCCATGCCCTGGCACCCTCCTGGACCCATGCCCCTCTATGTGAACACAGAGAACCCGCTGGAGTACTGGTACGCAAAGCGCATCTGTGCGGCCTTGGCCAGGCGGATCATCTGGGAGGCTGAGGTGTGAGGGCGCACACCCCCATCTCCACCACCCCGGGGACCCCAGCAGCACCCTGTGTGTGCCACTCGACACCCACCCACAACCCACCCCGGGCCCATGAACCACAGAGGCGACTGTGGCACCATGAACCATGGAGCACAACGTGTGCGAGACAGATGGGGCTACCCTCAACTACCCCGTGCCCTGGCACCCTCCTGGACCCATGCCCCTCTATGTGAACGCAGAGAACCTGCTGGAGTACCGGTACGCAAAGCGCATCCATGCGGCCTTGGTCAGGCGGATAAGCTGGGAGGCTGAGGTGTGAGGGCACACACCCCCATCTCCACCACCCCGGGGCCACCAGCAGCACCCTGGGCGTGCCACTTGACATCCACCCGCAACCCACCCCAGGCCCATGAACCACGGAGGCGACTGTGGCACCATGAACCACGGACTGTGGCACCATGAACCACCAATGTATGGGCATCATGAACCATGGAGGCGACTGGTGCCCATACATTTATTGGTACTACCACCTACAGATGCCCCACCACCACCACCACATCACCACTCACCTCTCTGTGCCGTGCCCCCACCCTCAGGCCACCCTACCCCTTCCCCCCATCCCTCATGTCTCCAGAACCTCTCCCTTGGCCGCCCTGTGGGCGCCGGGGAGCTCTGGGAGCTCCCCTCCCCCCACTGTCCATGTCCCCAACAGTGTCCTGGGAGGCCTCGGTGTCCTGAGGGGCAGGCGGTGGTGGGAGGGCGGGCGGATCTGGGGCCGGAGGGGGCCTCCTGGGTGGCTGCTCTTTCCAGAGGCCTACAGGGTCTGGGAGGTGGATGCGTGGACCCAGCAGGCCTGCCGGTGGCTGGGGTGGTGGAGGAGGCAGTGGGGGCACCGAGGGTCCTGGCATCGGGGCTGGGGCTTGCAGGTTGCCTGGTGGGGTGGCTGCCATCACGTACGCACTCATAGTCCCTGCGTGCAGTAGCAGCAATGTGCCAATGTCATGGGAGTGGTCCATTTTGGCTGAATGCTCCCTCACCATTCTGTCAATGGCCTGTTCCAGTCACCTGAACGCCTCCACCTGCCTGCTGTGCTCCTGGTGCTCCTGCCTCCATTCCATATGCACCTCCGCTTGCAACCTCTGGTCCCTTGCCTCCACTTGTTGGATGGCCTTTTCTGTGGCTGCCTCCATCCTATCGATGGCCACGATCATCCGCTCGCTCTGTTCAGTGGTTGAGCAGACAATGTCCTCCGCCTGCTCCTCCCTGCGGTGCTGTACCTGTGCCTGGTGCTCCCTCAACTGTTGTGCTGGGGGCATGGGGCCGGCTTGCTGGGACCCATTGGGTCACCCTGTTGGGGTACACATTAGGGGTTGGTTAGACACCCCTGCTGCCCGACCCCTTGCCCGTGGTATGGCTCGGGGGTTGTGGGCCCCCCCTCGGGTTGGCGGCTGGTGCCCTCCCCCAGTGTACCGCTATGCCCAGGCCTTCCCTCCCCAGCACTTCGTGCACCAGTCCCCCTGCCCGGCCTCCCCCGGTTCCCTCTCCCACATTCCTTTGCTGGTGTGCCTCACCTGGGACCTCTGGTTGCTCCCGGGGCTGCTCTCCACCTTACCCCTTGCCCACCTGTCATGAGAGCTGGGGCATGCAGTGCCCTGTGGGGATATGACAGGAGTTGGGTGGGGGTGGTCTGACCGTGTCCCCCGCTGGTCCCCCGGGCGCCCTCCCTGTGGTCTGGGGTGCCCAAATTTTCTGGGTGCAGCCCCCTCCCTGGTGTGCCTCTCTCCCCCCCTCGGACCATCCCTCCTGGTCCATGTCCCAACCCACCCGCTTGCTTACCCTCGATTTCTGCCTTGGAGCCCTCCAAGGCTGGTCCCTTGGTATTTCTGGGGTCCCCCTGTGTCCACTGGCTGAGGGTCACCAGTGTGCCAGTCTCGGATTCTCTCTGTCCTGACAGGGGCTGGGAGCTCTCGGGGCTGGTGCGCGAGGGGGACCTGCTGGTTCCCAAGATCCCATGGTGTTCCTCTTGGAGGACGGGGCCTCTGGAACCATTGCATTCTAGGGGGGTGATCAAGGGGAGGGGGTACCTCAGCCCATTCCCTGCCCTGGACCACAGCGCTCCCCACGAGGCGCAGGGCAACTATTGAGTTCTTCATGTGAAGGATGTGGTCCAGGGCATCGTAGTAGGGGGTGGTCCAGGCTTTGTGCCCGGACCGCCGGTTGTTGTCTTTTATGGCCTTGTACCCCCTCTTGAGCTCCTTGACCTTGGAGCAGCACTGGGCCATGGTCCTGTGGTGCCCCGCTGCCTCCATGTCCCGCACAATCTCCCAGTAGATATGCTCATTCCGTTGGATGATCACTAGCTCCAGCTGGTGCTCTAGAGTCCGCCAGATCTGGAAAAAGTCCTGTGTTTCCCTGTGCCCCCATTTCCCACCTCGGTGGTATGGCCATCTCCCTTGGGAGCCCTCCTTGTCCCGCTACTCCTCCTTCTCCTCCTCCCTATCTCGCTTGAAGAAGGAGGAAGTCCAGTAGGAGCTTCCTGGGCACATCCCACCTGAGAGGGGGAAGGGGGCTTAGAAGCAGAGATCAGAAAGGTTAAAGTGACACACACACTAACTCACTATCTCTACTCCCAATGCCCCTAGTGGTCATTAGGGCTTGTTGGTGCAAAAGGTTGATGTCATCTGGAGATATTTCTCCAACACCCCCTTGGTGCCCCTGTGCCTCCGTCCCGACCCCCTTTGCTTACCTTACCCGTTTCCGGGGTGCCTCGTCCCCGGGGGCAGTTGTCATCTCCTGGGCGGCCTGCCCCAGCTGCTGCTGATACTGCTGCTGCTGCTGTCCCTCAACCGCCTCCATTTGCAGCATGACCACCGTCTCCTCCACCTGCGCCTCCTCCTTCTCCTCCTCCCTATCTCACTCACCCTCCGCTCTCCTCTCCCTTCCACCTTGCTCCATCCCGCCACATTCCCCTGCTGCCGGGTGCTCTTTAAATCTCCCTCCCCGGCCTGTGTTGTTGCTGGTTGCCTGGCAGAGATGCTATGTGCTTTGTCCCCAGCTGGTAATTGTTTTGCTTGATTCCCGCTAGTGGTTGCCATTCAGACATTACATTTTGTTGTTTCCCAGTGGGAATTGCTTTGACCATGCTTTCAGAGATGGTCCGGGCCAGAGTTCCAAAAGGGTGATTGATTTTGTCCCCTTCTGGGGATTGTCTGTGGTGAACATCTGGCAGCCACCGAACAGACGTTCAAGGCGCTTTGGCCCTGCCACGGGATTGACCGTGGTTCACTGTGGTTGACTGTGATCTCGTAATGTCTGAAAACATCCATAGTTTACACATCCAGGCTGGCCAATTATCATCACAGTCACATCCTGCAGCACTGTGACAGAGGACATAAGAGAATCTCTATTGGCTCTTTACTTCCCAGTAACAAGTGGGGGAGAGATTTGGGGATGGCCACAGCACAGAATGAGGATATTTGGTTGACATTTCTGCTGGTCAATTGGCATCACAAACTGATCTTATACCACAGTGACATGTGTGAGAATCCCTGGCATAAGCTCATTCTCTGCATATGCTGTGCAGGCATATAAAATTGGGACCCTTTATCACATCTTTCTGATATTTGGCAGAGATGATCGGGAAAATGTGATATAGATCCCTGCCAAATTTCATGAACACTGGTTGGACTACAAAGTTGTTATAGTCAGTCATACATTTATAAGTTAATTGCTTATACAATGTATGCATTGGTGATTGGATGCAGTAGAGTCAATTGAAACTGAAACCAGAAAAAACAGAAGTGATGGTGGTTGACCAGCCCTGTGGTCAACTTGAGGAAGTTAAGAGGGACACCCATCACTGATGGGATATCACTGATGGGATACAGCTTCCCTGCTTACTCAGGTTTGGCCTCGGAGTGCTTCTCAGTCTTCAACTTCAACTGGAACATCTGGTTGTGGCAGTGGCTAGGAGTGCCTTTTGCTAGCTCTGCCTGGTGATAAGGCTGCAACTCTTTTTTTTCAGACCTGTACTTAGTCACCATCATCCATGCCTTCATAACGTCAAGGCTTGACTACTATAATGCACTCTCTATATAGGGGTGTGCAGCACTTATCTTTTTCATTTGTTTACGTTGTCATTTTATCGGTTAAAAACCCATCCATTTTCAGAGGGTTTGTAAAAACCCTGTTTTCTTTCATTTTATTTTTCAACAAACAAAAACAACAACAACAACAACAAAAACAACAACAATAATAATAATAATAATATTTTTTTAAAAGCAAAGCAGCATTCCACCAGGGCTGTTCTGTCCATGAACAGCACATTTCCAAACTAATGTTCTGAGAACGAATGAATAAGCAAGCTACATACTTTTGCTTTCATTTGTTGTTGTTGTTTTTGTTTATTTTAATAAAATATAAAATTAAAAATATTACTGCGCATGCACAAAGGGTCACCAGGGTAATTTGCACATTTGCACAGTGTTTTTTAAAAACTTTATAAAATTTAAAATAAAAACAATGAACAGCACTACTATGCATGCATGAAATGGCTGCTGGACCATTCTGCACATGAAAACCTTTTCCAAAATGGTGCTGGTAGCCATAAGGCCAGCTGGAAGGGCTTTCTTGCAACTTCCATCCATCACTATATCAGGTCTGTGCCCAGCAGGAATGTGCGAACAAAATGAGGTTCAGATGTTTGGCCCGAAAACTTAGTTCAGGTTCATGGGTTCAGTCCCATGGAGTTCGGACCCCCCCCAAAATTCAAAAAATGTGGCCATCTGGAGGCTTGGGGTGATCCAGGGGTGCCCATGGGAGCATGGCAGGCCATTGGAATACAGCAACAGCAGACACTGGGAAGGTTTGGGGCCTGGCACCCTGGGTTGCCAGGGCAGGCAGGCTCGGCACTTGGCCCCTCGGGGTGCCCATGGGGGCATGGCTGATCAGATACCCAGTGGCAGCAGCAGCGGTGGCCAGAAAGGCTTGGGGATGGTGGCTGGCCTGGCACCCCTATTTGGCTGGACATTGCAGGCTGCCAGGCATCAGTGAAGCAGCGACAGCAGACTTTGGATTGCCCAGTAGCAGAACCTATGGTACAGCAGAAGCAGCAGCAGCAGCAGCCATTGGATTTCCCAGTAGCAGAACCCATGGCACAGTAGAGGCAGCAGCAGCAGCAGCAGCAGCAGCAGCAGCAGCAGACACTGGATTATTGGGGCACAGAACCCATGGCACAGCAGAGGCAGCAGAAGCGGACATTGGATTGCCAGGGCACAGAACCCATGGCACAGCAGAGACAGCAGAAGTGAACATTGGATTGCCGGGGCACAGAACCCATGGCAGCACAGCAGAGGCAGCAGCAGCAGCAGACACTGGATTATTGGGGCACAGAAACCATAGCACAGCAGAGGCAGCAGAAGTGGACATTGGATTGCTGGGGCACAGAACCCATGGAACAGTAGAGGCAGCAGCAGCAGACATTGGATTGCCGCGGCACAGAACCCATGGCACAGCAGAGGCAGCAGTGGCAGCAGCAGCAGACATTGGATTACCGGGGCACAGAACCCATAGCACAGTAGAGGCAGAAGCAGCCGCAGACAGACAGCATAGCATGAACAGTGGAAGGTAGGCTGAGGCAGGCTTTGATCTTGGCAACCTGGGTGGGTGGGCAAACAGGCAGCGTAGCATGAGAGGCAGTAGGGAAGGCAGGCTGGGACCTTGGCAGGGCACTCAGATAAGCTGGCAAAGACTGTGCAGTGAAAGAGAGCCAGTCAGATAGGTGGGCTGAGATCATGTAGCCAGAGGACGGCTGGCAGGCTTACAGCTTCCCAATGCCATTTAGTGAGAGAGAGAGAGGAGGGGGATAAGTGGGGAGGGAGAAGGAGAAGGAGAGGCAGGGCAGGCGCCGGGCATGGGGAGGAAGGGACAGCACCTCAGCAGCAACAGTCCAGATTGAGGAGCCCCGTTCAAAGACTGCTCCTGACATGGGATGGCGTGTGCCACTGCACCATCAATCCATGTCCAGGGGCAGCTCGGGAAATCCCAGCAGCGGAAGGTTCACTTTGATGAAAAGCAACTGCTCCACCAACTTGGCCCCCAGTCTCAGGCGGTGCGGGGAGCAAATGTCCCCCACCATAGAGAACACCCACTCACTGGGGACAATCGTTGGTGGGCAGGACAACAGACCCATGGCCACTTTGGACAGGGCCAGCCACACGTCCCTCCAAGAGCTGTGTCGCCACGATGTTCTGTCCCTCCCATCACTGCTGTCAGTGGTGCATCACCCGGTGTGGGCCAGAAGGCTGGAGGGGGCAAACAATCCTCCATATGGACACATTTTAAGTTGGTGTAGGTGAATGATCCCAGGGAGGTGCCGTGCAGTTTGTGCCAGAAGGGGGTGAAGCGTGGGCAGGTGCTAACCAACCTTGGCACAACTGCCATGGCGAGGCACCTCAAGGGATGCCACAGCGCTGTGTTGCTAAGCGGGCAGGCAGGGGCAGTGGATGCCAGCGAGTTCCCGACTGCAGCAGCCAGTCATCCGCCTCCATCAGTGGGCAAGCGTCCTCCCTGAGCAGCTACCTCTAGCAGCAGGAGCGGTATTGCTACTAGGGGGGAACAGCAGCAGCACAGCAGTCAGTTGAGGCCCAGAAGTGTCAGTGCACCATGGAGGAGCTGTCATGGGGGCAGCTGCCTCATCCATCGACAGCTGCAGGACATGGAGGGCGGCGTGGCTTTCGACTGAAAGCCACGCACATGTTGGGGAAAATGATTGCACTCAATGGGCAACCCTTCTTGGTGGTCGGGGACATGGGGTTTAGGTGCCTGATTGGCTTTGTGTCCCCCCAGTTTAAGCTGTCCTCGCGCACCACCCTGAGCCGGCAGGTGGTGCCAGCCTTGTACCAGGCTTTAAAGTAGCGGGTGAGGGAGCAGCTGGCAGGGACTGGGGGGTGCCACCGAAGGCCTGGATGAACAGCCAGGTCTTTTATACATGCACAGACACACACATACAGAAAGGGGAAGTTAAAAACTGAAATCAATCAACCAATCAATCCATTTTCTGACCACTGTACTGGTGTGACTGACACACACACACAGAGACCTTCACACATCCCACTTCTAGTGCTGTGTCCTTTGCTTATTTTCCAGTTTTCATACCTTGTTGACAACCCTGTGAGACAGGTCATGATTATTCCCATTCTGCAGCTTTGGACTAAGGCTGAGAGACAGTGAGTTGCCCAAGGCCAGCTAGTGAATTCATGACTAAGACAAAATTTGAGCCTGGTCTCCAAGGTCCAAGTTCAAACTTTATCTATGAAACAACACTGGCTCATCCTTGGCAGGCATAATTTAATGCAGTCTTTGGAAATCAATAGAACTTTACACCAACTAGGGATTGAGACCACTGTGTGCCACCTAATTAGCAACACAAGATGAAGAAATGACAGATAAGCCTGAATAATGTATTTATTAATAATTTCTAATTATTATTATTTAATTTATTATTTATTAATAAATAATTAATAATACGTTTTATTTGTATATAGCACCCCCTGCCATGGCACTCAGAGCACTTCACATAGAACTAATTAACACAACCTTTAATCCTCACAACAACCCTGTGAGGTAGGTTAAACTGAGAGAATATTGTGACTGGCCCAAGGGCACCCAATGAGTTTCTGGCTAAGATAAGACTTGAACCAGAGAACTTTAATTTGAAACTTAGCTTGAACAGATAAGCCTGATGACCTGAGGCACAATCCTGTGGCCTGTGTATGCTGGCCCCTACTCGTGCCGCACGGCCAGAATGCGCACGCTTAGACATGCACGTGTGCCGCCCAAGTAGCAAGCTGTGCGGGACAAAGGCGCAACCCAGGCCTATGCAACCCCCCAAATCCCCCCTCCACAGCCCATGGGATGGAGCAGGAGCCATGCCTGCTCCATGGTCCAGGTGGTCAGAGGAGTTGGAGACACGGCTGGTCCCGCCTTGCTACACTGTTGCCTGATTACCAGCCCGCCAGCTGTGTTGGAGTGGGGACCTGGGGCAGAGCCTCAACAGTGCTAACGGATAAAACCGTGAGCCTGCCTGCGGCTGTGCCATCAGCGTGCATGGGGCTGCGCGCCGAAGGGCTGAGACCACAAGGGCGTTCCCTTTGTGCTCCCTTCGGTGCTTCCAGGAGCAGGAGCCAGGTTATTCGCAGCAGGAGGCACCTTCTAGTACCAGTCTCCCTGGAGCTATCGAGAAGGTATTGGGAATTCACGGAAGCAGTTGGAGCTCCTATAAATTTGTCCCCCGATGGAGCGCAAGCGCCCCTGCCCTGAGTCAGTGGCTAGTGATGAGCCACTGCGGGCTAATAGAAGGAGGAGGACAGTTGTAGGGATCCAGGATACTGGGGTACCCTTGCACAACAGATTTGCCCCTTTTTTGGCAGAAACTGATTTACAATGTGGGGAAGTGGCGCCGCCCCCTTTGGGGCAGGACTTCCCAGAGAAAGTACACCCGGATGATCCGCCCAAGTCACGTGTTACTATTACTGAGGACTACCTGAAGTCCCAAACTTTGCTTATAGCAAGGACTGTTGCAGCACTATTTAGTGGCCTTGCAGAGATAAACAGTGGGTTGAACAAGGTGTGCATCCAGCTGGGAGGAATAATGGAAAAACTGGGGTATCCACCACTGGATGTGAAGGGGAGGGAGGGTGGGATGGAGCATTTGGAGCGGGAACTAAGCCGTGTACCATTGGAAAAGTCAAGGGGGAAAGTTCCTCATATACCTCGAATAGCCCCGCGGTGGGGCAAGGGGATCCCTAATTCAGTTATCTTTAAAATTCGTCATAAGACAGGTGGAGATCTACCTCAATGGGATGAAGATACTGTGGTAGTGCTCTATCTTTCTCATTTGCTATTTAGCAAAGTGTCTGCTCGGGACTTTAGGGAAACTGTGTACTTAAAGTCCCATAAATGGGCATTTGTGGTCCTGATCCAATTTCTCTCCCCAATTATAGTTGGGGATATTTTTAAAGCCCGCAAATATCTCCTCATGAGAGGGATTTCAATTGACAGGGGCATGGCAACTAACTGTGTACCTGTTGTAGCGCGCCAAGAAGTTAACGACTGGCAAGCTCCTGTAATCTCTGCTAACTTAGTCCTGCTGGGCCCCAACAAGGGAAACTTAAATTTGCCCCTAGTTAACCAGGAATCCCAAAAAATCCCCTCCTAGGGACGTATTACAGTAGATCCAGATAGCTTTGGGAGGGACTATGTGAGCCATAATGAGGGGCAGCTGATTAAGGACCAGGGAGGGGGGTCCACTGTGCCCCAATGTGAGAGCTTGATAACAGAAGAGCTCATTGATCTGAATCATGATGCAGTTGATGTAGAGCGGGGAACCAATGGGGAGGCAGCAATGGAGGTAATGGGCCAAGAGTCCTCCCCTGTACACACGGGGGATTTACAAATCCCTGGGGAAGTGCTTGCTGGGGAGGCACCTGGGTGTTTGGTTGTGCACGCCCCACAGCAGTTACTGGCCAAGGAACTGGAGATGTTCCTGCTGGACAGTTGGGCAAATAATCTGCACACGGTTCAAGCCGTGTTTAAGGATTTGCCCGTCATTGAGCAGGACAATATAGTCCAGAAATTGGACCTCTTTCGCAATAATATTCTGCTGCCAACCTTGGATTATAAAGCTTCTGTTCCCTCTGCCCTCTCTGCGTATTTAGGGCCGGTACAAGATGGCAAGGACTTAACAGCTGTATGTTATCTGGAGCCTGAGGAGCTCAGGTGCACCACTCCTGTATTGGTGCCAGTAGTTAGTAGGGCTGAGGAGCCAACTCCTGATGGGAGAATGCCCCTACCAGCAATTGAATGTCATGCCAGTCTCTTTGAAAGCAATGTCGCAATTAAATTATCGGGCCAGGTCCAGCTTGACCCTGCACAGAATACAGGATGACATAGCAGCAGTGAGCTCCCCTCCCAGGAGAGTAGGGAGCTCTATAGTGGGGGACCTGTTATGAGGGTCAAGGGTCCTGAGAGGTTGGGGGTAGGAGAACCTTTCAGGCTCACCTCCTGGAATATTGCAGGTCTCAAATCTAAGTTGGGGGACAAGGATTGGATCTATTATATTAATCAGTTCGACGTTATTTGCTTCCAAGAGACTTGGATATTATCATGCATGCCAAACAATCTGACTAGGGTGGGGAAGTTCCAAGTGGAACTCCACGGTGGTCAGAAATTTGGGAAGAGGGGCCGGGTTTCTGGGGGCCTCGCAATTTTTGTCTCCAACTCCCTGAGATGGTCCTTTTTAGTGCTGGATTCAGTAAAACCAGAGTTTCAGATCGTCCGCTTACAGTTTGTGAAGAGGCAGTGGTATATATTAGTCAACGTTTATATACCCCCGGCTGCCTCTCCCTATTATAAAGAGGATATCTGGTCCTCTCTTGTGGACCAGATCAATGCCCTGGAGGAAAGATTCCCGCATGCATGGGTGATATTGTTAGGCGATTGGAACGTGAGGAGTGGTCCAACCCAAGTTTTTGATATCTGTGGGGAAGGAGAATTCCGTTTCACAGCCGGTGAGGTTGCCTGAATGCCACTCTCGGGATGCAACCCTTAATGAGGCAGGCCGGAAGTTGTTGGCCTTGCTTTGCTCTGTAGGGTATGCCCTGCTCAATGGCGGTTTCCCAGGGGATGCAGATGGGGATTACACTTATGAGACGGCGGCAGGCTGCAGCATTGTGGATTATGTTTGTATTAGTTTGGCTCTCTGGGAAACGATAATTCACTTCGCTCTAGAAATTAGACCCGAAAGTGAACACAGGTTGCTAGAAGTGCAGCTTCCCATTGAGGAATCTGCTGAGGCTTGGGGTGCCCTAAAGTCCCCACCCGAGGGAGAGGGCGTGATTAAAAGGTGGGATCAAATAGATCTTTTTTGTAAAATGCAGGACCTTTGCTATTTGGGGGATCTCCGGGTAATGGGCACTCTGTTGCTCCAAGAAACAAATTCAGAGCAGGCAATAGTTAGATTTGAAGAGATCACACCATTTCTAAGAGAGAACATTGCTATGACCTCCTGGAGAGAACCACCGAAAGTAAAAATTCCCTGGTTTGACGGCGAATGCAGAACTTTGAAGTCTCGGCTTGTGTCAGCAAAGAGGAGCTGGATCAGATCTTATTCTGACCTAGCTCTTCAGGCCCTGACCTCACATCTGCAGGCCCTGAAGCAGGGATACAAAGGCTTATTGAGGCATAAGAAGTCACAATACTTCAATAAAAAGTGGGTAGAATTAGTGAGGGCTTCGCATGCACAAGATAGTAGAAAGTTCTGGAACATACTGAATGGACTGATGTGGATATCTAGGGACCTCGGTTCCTCTCTTGTCCCTATATCAGCCTGGGAAGGTTTTTTTGGAGACCTATATGCAGATCTGGAAGGGACCGAGGAAGGTGAGCCCCATAGAGAGGGTGATCAGAGAGGAGCCCCAGTCCTGCAGTGGGACAATGAGCTCTCCCCTTTGGATATTGAAAGGAGGATTTTGTCTCTTAAGGACAATAAGGCCCCTGGGCCTGACGGTCTTTCAGCAGAGATTTTGAAGGCAGCTCCTCAATGGTGGACCTTGGTCCTCTGTAAGATATTCAATATCATCTTGAGGGTTGGTAGAGTCGCCCAAACCTGGGGCAAGAGTTGCATTGTGCCCATCTTCAAAAGAGGTGATCAGCGCGATCCCGCTTGCTATAGGCCAATAAGTTTGCTCCCGGTGGTAGGTAAATTATTTTCATCTGTTATTTGTCAGCATTTACAGGAATGGGCTGAAGAAAAGGGGATAGTCCCCAAGGAGCAATTTGGCTTTAAGGCCAATAGGTCAACATTAGACTGCTCCTTTATCTTGGCACACCTGATCATGAAGTATACAAAGATGAAGTTAGGGGAACTGTTTATAGCCTTTGTAGACTTCACCAAGGTGTTTGACTCCGTTCCAAGACACCGTCTTTGGAGAAAATTAAGGGATCAGGACATTAACCCTTCCTTACTTAGAATATTGGTAGCAATTCATGAGCAGGATGTGGCTAGGGTGAAGGGGAGGTCTCCAGGAGAATTGAGTGACTCAATTTCAATTCAAAGAGGGGTGTGACAAGGGTGCTCGCTTGCCCCCTTATTGTTTAATCTGTTCGTGGTGAATCTTATTGCTGTGGTTAAGAACCATAACCCCTATCCTCCCATAATCCAGACCTACCCTTTATATGCATTGCAGTATGCCGATGATCTGGCTCTTATGGCCCAGTCAGAGAAGGGCCTGAGGGCTGCGCTCCAAGGTTTACTGGATTATTCTGCAATAAACAGACTAGAGGTCAATGCAAGCAAATCTAAGATTCTGATAGCTGGGGGGAAGTTTAAGAAGAATGTGAAGTGGGTGGTGGCCGGTGCGGCCATGGAGGTGGTGAACAAATTTTCATATTTGGGCACGATTTTCACCTCCAGAGGCACATGGGCCCAGCACATTAATAGAGTCCGACTATCCCGTGTGACGACAAAGGTGCTTCTTAAGGCTTATAACTCTTTGAGTGACATATCTGTTGCAAGAAGTTTTCCGTGCAAAAGTCATCCTTATGTTGATTTTTGGAGCTGAATGTGTCTCCTCTTCAGACTTTGTGACCCTGGAACGGGTCCAGAATTATTTTCTTCAAATAATTCTCAGGGTGGGGCCCAGTATTCCAGGGGCAGTGGTCAGAGTTGAGCTTAATATGCCCTCGGTAGAGCACCAGGTGAGACTGACCCTTATAAGGTACTGGATTAAGCTATTGGCCTGTCCCTCTGATTCCTTACAATCCCTGTGTCTAACTGAGGAATTGCAGCATTAGGGAGCCAGACCATACTCCTGGATTCGTTATGTCGCAAAAGTATTGAACAAATTGGGATTTTCATTTCTCTGCCTGGCTGACCAATCGCCAGTTGCTATCAAGTCTGTTCTCCACCAAAGGTCTAGGGACATAGCGAGACAGGAGGATTTGGCTATCCTTAAAGACTGAAAGGTGGCCCCAAGTTTAGCCACAATTAGTGTTCCCTTTAGGAGAGAACCCTATTTGGGTATATTAACGAATATCCAGTTGAGGCTTTACTATACCCTTTTTCGGTTTAATCTACTTTGTACTGCGGTAGTAGAGGGCAGATATGCTAAGGTCCCCTATCAGGACCGTAAATGTGTATGTTCATTGGTCGAATTGGAAACTGTGGAGCACTTGCTATTTGTTTGTCCATATTACATTCACCTTAGGGAGATTTGGATGAATTCCTTGCGGGAGGGCAAGCGGTCAAATCGGGTGCAACTTCTTCTACTCCTGGCTAACCTCTCAAATCCTGATGAGTTACTGCCTGTGGCAACATTTTTTAATCTTGTATTTATATGCCAAAAAATGATCAGATCCCATCTGAATGGGACACAATCACTGTAGGTGTCTATTTCAAGGTCATGGGTTTTTTTTTCTTTTCCCCCTCTTTTTTTTTCTTTTTCCCTCTGTACTACTAGCTCTTGGGGGCCAGCAGTTTTTGGTACAAGCTTAGGAGGGGGAAGAAGTCCTTAATCTACAACTCACCCTTGCAGGGATCCTCCCTTGATCATATTTGTATGTATTTTATACGATACTGTCTATTTATTTTTATTATTTGTATTTTAACTGTAAAAGCTGCTGTGCGGTCACTTTTGTTTTGTATTGGCCTCTGTGTACAGGTCGTGTACTCTATGATATTGTTGTTCTAAGGCCATGGCGGAAGCTCATGCCAATAAACTTTCTTCTTCTTCTTCTTCTTCTTCTTCTTCTTCTATGGTCCAGATGGTGGGGTGTTTGGGCCTGTGGGGTGGGGAGGGGGTTGCATCGGCCTGGGTTGCACATTTGCCCTGCATGGAACGCTGCATGCGCGGCATGCATGCATGCCTGAGCATATGCATTCTGGCCCTAGCACTGGGTCTGCGGGCAATATACGCGGGCCATATGATTACTCCCATAGTCAGATGAGGAAGTCATTTTCTACCTCCCAGGATCTTGCCACATATCAAAGTCTGGGTGAAAAGTCCCATTCCTACAATTTGAAGCACCTAGACACATTGTTGTGCTTGTGGAAGCACCACAGAAGTCTACCATGCTCCACCCGGGGTTCAACAGCCGCCTTGAGCTGCTCTGTGAGCAGGAGGGTTGTGGGATTGAAGAAAACTGAAATAAAAATAAATAAAACAGTCCATTTTGGAAAAGGGCACACATGCGCAGAATGGTCTGGAGGCCGTTTGTGCATGCACAGTGGGTTTTTCTATTTTTTATTAATTTTTAATAAAAAGAAAACAAAAAAAACACACCTAAAAATGAACCTGTTTTCTATTAACCCCCCCCACCCTGAAAATGAATTGTTTTGTGAAATGAAAACAAAAACAAATGGGGTACCTTCTGCACATCCCTAGTCTTTCTGTCTCTTGGTATGTGAAAAGCTTTATGATAGATTGGTTTGGATATTTTGTGCATTGACTAGGTACCCTGGGGGAAAGTACAGATAGAATTTAAATTTATTTGCTTACTCCTGTATTCAGTCTTTCTTCTGCAGCATGTAAACTTCAAAAATACTTCTTTGCATGCAGCAACATCTGGTTTTATAGTGTTCCTGAAAGTGGGAAATGGTGTTAGCTCCTTTGAATTTCGTCCTCCACTCTCCAAGTGATCTGATATTACTGGGAATCTTCAGACTTTGAGGATTTCCCCATGTTCCCACAACCCCAACACCCTTGTTCCTTGGTCTGAAAGGGCAACATAATGCTGCGATCTGCTGTGGTACAGCCTTTTTGAATGATGTTCCTCATCCTTGTGACAACAGACATTTGAAACCAGTCCCTTGAAACCAGATGTTTGAAGTCATTTCAGACCAGTCACCACATTGGAATTGCTATATCAGTGGTGGGGAAACTTTTCTATTCCAGGGGTCACTTTAAACATATTACAAGCTCTGAGGGCCCCACAGAATTTGGGGGCAGGGAGCTTAAGGGGTGCACCTAGCAAGAGGAGGGTCCAGATCATGAATCAAAAGACAATAAAAACATAATATAAAAATACAAAATACAATATAAAAGCAATTTTTAAATACAATATAAAATACAATATAAAATACAATATAAAAATATTGTATTTACAATATTTACAAAAAATATTTACAAAAAATTTACAAATATTTATAAATACAATATAAAAATATTGTATTTAAATACAATATAAAAGCAATTTTAGTCTCCAGGTCGTTGCCAAGGGTAGCCCCATGTAGAGTGCATTGCAGTAGTCCAACATCGAAGTGATGAACGAGACTACTTCCCCCCCCCCCAGAAGAAGACTACTTCCCCCCTACCCGTATCCCTCACCAAACACCTGGTGAAACAGCCAGGTCTTACATTGTCTGCAGAAGGAGGGGAGAACTGGAGAGAGGTGAATCTCCACCAGGAAGGAATTCCACAGCCGTGGTGCGGCCACCGAGAACGTCCTCCCAAACGTTGTTGCTCAGAAGACTATGGGGACCTCCAAGAAGGTGCCCCTGGCTGACCACAGGGGCTGTTCCAGGACACTAAGGGTGAGGTGGTCCCACAGGTACGTGGGGCCCAGGCCATATAGGGCTTTAAAGGTAAAAACCAACACCTTAACTGCCTATAGTCTTCCGGGCCTGATGGAAGCACTGATATGTGCTCTTGGTGGCCCATCCCCATCAGGAGGTGGGCTGCCACATTCTGAACCAGCTGCAGGCTCCAGGTTGTCGCCAAGGGTAGCCCCATGTAGAGTGCATTGCAGTAGTCCAACCTCGAAGTGATGAATGCATGGATGACAGTAGCCAGATCGGAGCCTGAGATATAAGGCCAAAGACAACAAACCAGATGTAACTTACAAAAACCACTTCTTGCCACAGCTGCCACCTGGGCATCCAGGCAGAGCTGTGTGTCGAGGAGCACTCCCAGACTCCGAACCTAAGGAAACAAGGAGGGACACACCCCACCAATGATGGGGGCTTCCACTCCTTCGCCCCTTCCCACCAACAGCACCTCTGTCTTATCAAGATTCAGCTTCAGATGGCTCATCCTCATCCAATCCCCCACTGCAGCCAGGCACCGAATAAACACCAAGGCTGCCGCGCCTGGATCAGATGAAAACGAGAGGTTAAGCTGGGTGTCAACAACATACTGATGACACCCAACTTCAAACCCTCTCACGATCTCTCCCAAGGGCTGCGTGTACACGTTGAACAGGAGAGGGGACAGAATGGAACCCTGCAGAATTCCACAGGATAGATCCTGGGGGGCGGGGATGATGTAATCCCTCAGAACCACTGAGTTCTACCAGCCAGGAAAGAGCAGAACCATTCAAGAACAGTTCTGCCCACCCCAGTATGGTCCCACAGGTGAGTCACAAGTATCTCATGGTCAACCGTGTCAAAAGCCGCTGATGGATCTAACAAAATCAGAAGAGTGGACCTGCCTCAGTCCAACTCCTGGTGCGGATCGTCGACCAAGGTCACAAGTGCTGTCTCACTGTCATAGCCCAAACAAAAACCTGACTGCGAGGGATCAAGGAAGCCACTGTAGTCCAGATGCTCCTGGAGCTGCTGGGCCATCACCCATTCAGTAACCTTCCCTAAAAAGGGAAGGTTAGAGACTGGCTGATAACTAACTGGCAAGGGAGTCAATGTCAAGAGATGGTTTCTTGAGTAAAGGTTGCACCACAGCCTCCTTCAGGCACCCTGCGATCTGGGCTTAAGCGGTAACTCCTTTTTCCGTTCTGCTATTTCATTCCGCCATTTCAGAAATGCCCATGACATCCCACAGCTTTTCTGCCAGCATTCCGCTAATTCTGCCAGCATTCCGCTAATTTGGAAACTGTCGGAACAATCGCAGAAACTGTCGGAACAATTGCGGAAACTGTCGGAACAAGCATTTTTCGCTACTTCGTAGTGCTGGTGGAAATTGCGGAAGATAGAAACTGTCCCAAAAAATATTATTCTGCTATTTTCGCAGTCTTTGGAAGTACTGGAATGAAAGTAGCGGAATGGTGGAATTAGCAGAATGAAAGTAGCGGAATGAACGTCTCTATCGCATCATGTCGCTCATTGCAGAAGAGCTTTTTCCATCAGAAAAAGTTACTGCAGCGGCTTGGTGCTTCAGCCTTACCCGCGACCTTGCTCTCCACAAAGGAGGCATTGAGAACGCCATCCAGCAATGGTTTCAACGTCTCCCGGATGACTTTCACCAGCCAGGATGGGTACAGGTCCAGTTTGCAAGTTGTGGTCCTCACAGACCCCAGCATCTCCGCTGCATCGTGAGTGACACCTGCTGAAACTGATCCTACAAAATAGGATCAGAAGGGGATTCCATAACTTCGGGTACATCCACTGCATCAACACAGCGTCAAAGTCATGGTGGATACAAGCGATTTTATCCGCGAAATAGTCAATAACCATGTTGCAGTGAGCACTGGAAGATTCCAGTTCTAGGTGGAGAGAGGTCGGACTGACCAGCCCCTTCACTACCTAGAAAAGCTCAGCTAGACACAACTTTGCAGATGCTATGATGGTAGCAAAAACCCTCTTCTTTGCTACCCGCATAGTCACAGCTTAGGCTTTTAATGCAGATCTGTGCTGCAATCGGTCAGCTTCAGCATGAGTGTGGTGCCACCGTCACACTAACCATCTCTTCATCTGATGCAGGTCATCAGTGAACCATGGGCCTTGTGCTGCCTATGCTCAGGGATTGGACTCCTGGGAGCTGTCCAGTCAATGGCTTCGGTTAACAAGGTGTTCCATAAAGTAACAAGGTCATCGAGCAATCAGCCATCAAGGTCGCAAGGTATATCCCCCAGAGCATTCCGGAACCACTCCGGTTCCATAAGTCTCTGGGGGTGAACCAAACAAACTGGTTCCACACCCTGCCGGGTGCAGACATGTGCCAGGAGACTGGCCCGTAGGAGATAATGGTCTGTTCATGTCAAGGACACTGATGACACCTCCCCCACTAACAGATCTCCCACTTCAAGGCCAGTGCAAAATACCAAATCCAGAGTATGCCCCCCCCCCTCGTGAGTTGGGTCAGTTACTACCTGAAACATACCCATGGTTGCCATGATGGCCATGAATTCTTGCTCCGCCCCCGGGCCCTTAACACTGGAGTCAGCATGAATATTGAAATCCCCCAAGACCACTAGCCTGAAGGATCGCAATACACCTCCAAAACCAGATCGGCTATTGGCCCCATTCCCCCACCCAGTGAATTCTTTCATTCATGCCCTCCTCTGCAACTGAGGTGGAAGGCATGGGGGTGTGGGGAAAGGGAACCATTTAGGTTTCTTTCATGCATAGTAAGACTAAGGTTCATGCTAAAGCTTTCCCCACAATTAGACATTTATAGGGCACTGAGGTCTTGAGCTTGCCCTGTAGCATTTCCCAGTCAGGGAATGTGGTGCACAATGGCCCAGCCTGACCATAAGTCCTTGCAGGACCGATGCCACTCACATTTTCTCCTCTGTCTGATCTTCAGCTGTTCTCTCTGTATTTCTCTGGTGGGGGGAGGTCTCCTATCCTCATGCGCACTTGCTCTTTTCTCCACTCTTCTTAGTATGGGACACCTCCCACACCAGTCACAGGTGTTACTTGTCACCGATGTAACTGATGTTGGGGAATTAGCTCCCACTGTAGGATTGTCCTGCCATGGACCTCCAGCTCCGCCCATGGTGCTCTGGCCTCTGCAAGAGCTAAGTTAGTACACAGTTCACAGTTCGTTTTCCTGGGAGATGGTCTGGCTGCCTCTGGGCTGCATCCATTCAGAGTCCTGGGGAGCTGAAATGTCTTCTGATCAAGATCCCCCAGTCCAAGCCCTACCCTCCCTTTCCACTGGCTTGATGCCTACCTCTCCTTGGACACCAGTCCTGGGCCCCTCAGTGACCTGTAGCCTCATCCCTGGTGCCTTGCAGGGAAGGGC
Source organism: Sphenodon punctatus (assembly GCA_003113815.1). Classification (NCBI taxonomy): domain Eukaryota; kingdom Metazoa; phylum Chordata; class Lepidosauria; order Sphenodontia; family Sphenodontidae; genus Sphenodon; species Sphenodon punctatus. Next base: position 557,836 of record QEPC01008985.1, read on the forward strand.
GAATGTGGTTCGGAAGTTTGGAGTTCATACCAAACTCGGTCTGTTCAGTCAACTGAACCAAACTTCCGAACCGAACTCAAATTTCAAACTGAACCGAACCGAATTTCCGAACTTTGTTCTGTTCGCCCATCCCTAGTGCCTTGAGAGTCCCTAATCCCTAGCTTCCCAGGTGACTCTGACTTACACCCTCTTGCATCTGGCCCCCTCCATCTAGGGCTTGCAAGGTTGAGCATCCTACTCACCCCAATCCTCATTTAGGGATTCTGAGGCCTACTAAATTCTCCAGGTATTTGGCCCTCAGGTTCTACACTCCACCTGGTTTTCATGATGGTCCTTGTCCTACCCGGGAGCCTCCTTTACCCTGCAGACTTAGCCACTCCCATCCCCTGCTCGCTCCAAGCCTTCGTCTGTGGTACTGCCCCTCCCTGGGCCCATGCCTAAAACCAAGCCCTCAGAGCCTGCAGGTGAATCTTGCTGGCCTCATCATCAGGATCCCTCCAGGCCCTACCTTGAGCCAAGCTGGTACTGCTCCAGGCCACCTTGGCTGGACTGCCCCCTTGTGTCAGGTGGGCTACCAACTCTTCCATCCTTGCCCTACTTTCTTCAGGCACAAGGGTGCCCCTGGCCCACCTTCCACTGGGAGCCACTCTGGCTGATTACAGTTGTTGGCAGCTCCTGGGAGTCAATGTCCTGCCCACTAGGGCCTTCTGCACCCCTTTCCCTATGGCAGGTTCAGGCTGTTACCGCCTCAGCAGGTGTCTTCAGCTAGCTATGGAGCACTTCACCCTGCTGTTGTCAAGCTCACACTGCTGTAGGCTGGGCTTCCTATTCTCTTAAACCCCCTGCCAGGTCACGTGACCAACACATAGCTTGGTCATATGATCTCTGCTTCCAGGACTCCATATTAACACTTTTAAGGCTGGCCCCAGGTGATCAAGGAGGGAAGCATTGAGTTGCAGACCTGCTCCTGTGACAACTTGCCCACAGCACTTCACCACAGGTCACATGCAAGGCTTCTCTCTTGTGTGAATTCTCTGATGTATATTGAGTATCCCAACTTCTCCTAAAGTTTTCCTCACTTTCACGACATGGACAAGGTTTCTCTCCTGCGTGGATTCTTATTTTTAAAATAGCAAATTTTAAAAGTGAAAGAACTCCCACAAAGATGTAATGTCCCCTGACCTATAACAGACTTGAAGCCTTGACCTGCCAATTTTTTTTCCCCCTCTAAACCCTAACCTACAGGAACAACTGCTGTTTCCCCCTATTTATTTTATTTATTTATTTATTGTTATTGTATTTATTTTATCTGATTATTATTATTATTATTATTAAGCATTTATATAGTGCAAGCAATGTACTTCGCGCTTTACAAAGTAATTGAATAGACACAGTCCCTGCCTTATTTATTTATTTTTATTTATTTAAAACTTATATCCCGCCCCTTGTGCCCTCAGGGCAGCCTGGGGCGGTGAACAACACTCAATAAAACAATAAAAAATTTAGAAACAATTTAAAAATACAATATGTGGGGAAAAGCCCCCACCCACCCCACCCCTACCCCTCACCAAAAGCCTGACGGAACAGACAGGTCTTACATACACGCTGAAACAGCAGGAGAGTGGGATCCAACCGAGCCTCCTCTGGGAATGAATTCCACAGCACAGGGGTGGCCGCCGAAAAAGATCTAACATCTGTGACCACCCGCCTCGCCCAGGGAACCTCCAAAAAGGCTCCCACAGATGATCTCAAGGGTCACATGGGGAATGAGGCGGTCCCACAGATAAGCAGGGTCCAGGCCGTGAAGGGCTTTAAAGGTTAAAACTAGCACCTTGAACCTGGCCCGGTGCTTTATAGGCAGCCAGTACAGAGTCCGGAGCACTGGTGTCATGTGCTCCCTGCGACCCGTCCCCGTAAGGAGACGGGCTGCAGCATTCTG
>QEPC01008985.1:567585-588694 GCA_003113815.1 Sphenodon punctatus
GCCTCCATATACTAACACCATTAAAGTTGTGAAGGAAATGGCTCCATGTCCTAAGATCCTCCCTCATTTCTGCAGTGACCCTGACGTGGTGATGCCCAAGCTGATTACTGCCAACCTTCTCATACAGCCTGGATAGGAAAGCCCGCCCTGGTGCTACCACCCTGCAGGCGAAATTGAGACTCCCCAATAGCGCCTGCAACTGTTTGACTGTTACTTTTGCCTTCCCCGCTACCCAATCAACTTCTTTCACTAGGGCTTCTAACTTGTCCAACGGCAGGCGTGACACCTGTTCGTTGGTGTCCAATTCAATCCCTAGGAATGTTAACACTGTAGCCGGGCCAACCGTTTTTTTGGGGGCCAAGGGGACACCCAGCTCGCTAGCTAGCTCCTTAAATGTTTCCAACGCCCTTTGGCACTCGCCCGTCCCGTGCCCCCCAAGGAACAGAAAATCATCGATATAATGAATGATATATCGTGATCGTGTTCTATGGCGTATCAACCATTCCAGCAAGGAGCTGAAACACTCGAAGGCCGAACAAGAAATCGCGCACCCCATCGGCATCGCCTTATCGTAATAGAATTGGCCCCTGAATTGGAACCCCAGAAGCCTGAAGCTTGAGGGGTGAACCGGCAGCAGGCGGAATGCTGATTTAATATCACATTTTGCCAACTGCGCTCCCATCCCACACTCCCTCGCCAGCCCTATTGCCATATCGAGGGAAGCGTATTGAACTGAGCACAGCTCGGCCTGGATCGCGTCATTCACCGACCTCCCCCTTGGGTAGGACAGGTGGTGGATGAGGCAAAATTCCCCCTTTTGGTTCTTTGGTACTATGCCTAAAGGCGATACGTGAAGGTTAGAAAAAGGACGCGCTGCAAATGGGCCCGCTATGCGACCCTCAGCAAGTTCCTTGACAATCTTGGTGGCCACCAAATCTTCATTACCATACACAGACTTGAGGTTTGTTACCCACCTTCTAGTCTTATCAAAGCTAGCCGGAATGACGAAGCCATCCCGGAAGCCCGAAATCACATAAGCCACCTCATTCAACATAGGGCAACCTCTTAGGGCACGCTCCAATGCCTCATAACTGACTGGGGTTGGAGCCCTTTCCTCCCCCTTGCTGTTGGGAGCCAACCGCTCCAGGCCCCCCTGGCTGTCGGCCTCGGGAGGATGAATGCCCCCTGTTGCACTGAACCCCTGGATGCCCTCCCCCGCACTGAGAACAGGCGTGCCTAAAACGGCACGGGGAGCGGGCACAACCCGCAGCCTCATTGTAGTCCCAACATATCCCTTTCTTTTGGTTGCTACGGCACCCGCCTGAACGAAAGGGTTAATTCATAGGGGCTACCCCACCCTTTGCTAGAGTATGGCCACTGTCCGTCCTATGCACTCCTGCTACATTGGACATGCACTCCAGCCAGAGGTCCTGGGCATAAACGTCCCACCTCAGTCCTGGAGTTATTGCTGCCCATTTCCTGAACCCCTCATCATAGCACAGCCATGCCCCCGGGTTGCCGGTGTCAAAGGCCCTGCGTACGATGTCCTGGTATTTTAAAAGTTCTGCTGCCCTTTCTGGCGAAGCCTGAACCATAACCCCCAACAGTACTGAAAAGGAAGCTGACCAATTGGTCCAGTTCCTTTCAACTTTGGGGTGCTTAAAACGTTCTTTTTCCATGTCCTTCTCACTACTGTTGGGGTCAAGGACTGGCTCAGTATACAACAAGGAGAATACATCCACATACTCCCCTTTGCAAATCTTATCCCGAGTATGCTGCGCTAAATGTGCCCCAATGGGTGCCCCCAAGGGCGCCCATGTCCCCTGCTCTGCGCGGGCCGGCGTTGCCGACTCCGCCCTATGGGAACATGCCACGCACACCCCAGAGACCAAGTTATCATGCCCCATGCCTTGGCTTGTGCTAGCTCCGATATCCAGGACCGGCTGGGAAACATCCTGTGCACCACCAGGCTCCTTGCTTGGCCAGGGGACCCAAGCCCCAACCCAACCAAGTCGCCTAGTAGCCGCTGGAGTGGCCTGGGCGGCCCTTTCTTTATCACCCCCCACCTCCAAGCCACACTTGCAGGTGATGCACTGCGGACACTTACCTGCAAGGCCTTGGCTGGTACTGGCACCCCCAGTCGATGGCTCCACAGACACTGGGCCTGGCTGTGACCCCTGCCTCTGATCCGAAGAGCTCCCCACTCCACACCCGTCCGTCCTGCCATGCTCGCGGGTGCTATCCCGCACCGCTGCTGCTCGGCGCTCCCCTTCCATCTCGGCCACATGATTCTCAAGTGCCGCGAATCTGCCCATGAACACGTTCAGCGTTTTGAGGACAGCCGCCAGTTGGTCCCCCCGAGGTCGATGGGTCGATGGTTCTTCATCGAGGTCCCTGCTTGGCGACAAAGGATGCCTTCCCCCCTGCCGGGGCGGGGAGGGAGTCCCAGTCAGGGGTGGTACCCCTGGCCCCGCTGCTTCTGGATGCCCCGCCCTTACATTCATACCCTCGTAGGGTGGGCCCTGGCCCCCTTGAGGAGCTCCAGTGACTATCTCCTCCCTAACCCTGAACCGGGCAGGTGGCTGCACAATCCCCGTGCTTGCCCCGACCCAGGACCTGGGTGCCTCCCCTCTATTGGCATCGGGTTCAACTCGGCTCGCACCCAAGCTCTCACCTCCCACCGTATTGCGTGGGTTAGGTCCCTCCAATGACCCCTCATCCACCACAGACACCTCATGTCCTGATGCCCCTATGAGGACTGGCACCCCCTCTCCTTGGGAGGCCCCAACGGGCTGTCCATCCCCCCTTTCTTCCCTCCCCTCACCAGACACTAAGGTGTTAAGTATACCTTCACACCCCGACATCCTGGCCTGGAGGGATTCCAATACCTCCTCCACCCGCTTGACCAGAGACTTTTTAGCAGGGCCTTTCCCTTTTTTGCCCCCGCCCCCTTTCTTCATCCTTGATTAAAGGGTGGGAGAGAGAGGGCGTCTGCGTGCTCCTACCAGTCGGCACGGGCCTACGCACTTGCACCCCTTCCTCGCTGAGGGGTACCCTCCTCTGCCACGTGGCACCATGTGCCCCCCTTCTTGCCTACCTTCTGGCCTGACCAGGTGGTATCACGAACCCACACTTCCGAACATCCACAGGGAGTGGCGTCCCTGCCAGCTCCACGTTAAGGGTGAGAGGGGGGGGGAGGAAGCTCGTCAGTCTACCCTCCTAATTCAGCCGCCCTGTTCAGGCATGGCACTTCGCTGTAGGTAGGGGGGGAAGGCACCCCACCCTCCTACTGTTTTCACACTGCGCTCTATCCCCTAAGGGCCTCAACCAAATTCAAACCTCGCCCGGGAGCCCGAGACACCACCACGTTGCTTCCTCGTTGACTCCTTAGGCGCGAATGCCCCGATTCACGCCTACCACAAGATGGCGGCCACGAGCTCCCGCACCTCACGAGAGCTCATTTCGTGCCGCTTTTGTCCCCCCACACGCCGTGCGCCGACAACGAACATTAGGATCTACATGCTAAACTGTGAGTGGTGGCTCTACTGACTGAACATGGACTCCAGTGGGCTAACTTCCCATCTGTTTTCACTCTTAGCTTCAGTATTATAACTGTAAAGCTATTTTTATTAAGTAAACAAGAACATATTGACATAGAGACTGACTAACTCTCGCAGGCACAACTAATTACCTCAGACTCCAGGTTCTAACATGGACTGATTACAACTGTCAAATCCTAACTGTCCCTGAGACTGAGGAGTGTTCACATCAACTTCTCTCTCAAAGGCACATACTCCACAAAGAGCTGTAGTTTTATTACATTCATGCGAGGACCCAAGAGCTGGGTTTATGGGTGGCTTGTTGCACAATGTCCTTTGTTGGGGAGAGCAACCTAAAGACTGTTCCTTCCCCAGGTTGCTGAACTTTTGGAGGATGCGTCAGTTTTAAAGTGACAGTCCAGACAAAATGACTTATAGAATGGTGCTTTTTCTGGGGAGTAATAGCTGCATTTAGAATCTGGCCCTCTTGATCCAAAGTGACAGTTTTTGGTTGGTGAAGAAAGTGTGTGCGTGTGCGTGTGTGCACATGAGTGTGTGTGTGCAATATGCATACATGGGGGAGCAACGAAGTTTGTAATAAGAGTGTGTCACAGATCAGATTTAACAGAGTGCTCCCTACTGGTTTAATTTAGGCTCCTAGTTCTCATAATGGGGAAGGACGAAAGCAGTTTGGATGTTCGGAGTTCGGACCAAACTCGGTCTGTTCGGACGTCCGAACCGAATGTCCGAACCGAACTCTCGAACGACCGAACAGTTCAGTCGTGTTCGGATGAGTTCGGATGAGTTCAGGGGTGGGAAAAACATCTTTTCAGGGCTAAAAATTCAGTTTCGGTTTCGGTATCGATAGCACTATTTTTGAATGTTCGGCCAAGTTCAGCCAAACCGAACTCGGCTGAACTGAACCATCGAACCTGAACTTGGGTTTCGAACCGAACAACCGAACGTCCGAATGTTCGAACCGCGTTCTGTTCGCCCACCCCTATCTCATAAGGAACCCTGCGGGGTATGGGTGATATTCTGGGAGGGTGAGAGAAGGATCACAGATGGCAAATATCTAGCTTCTTTCTGACTGAGTTAGGTGGAATCGCCAAATTAATGAGGGACCAAGGGGAGAGCAAGTAAAAAACAAGCAAACAAACAAACAACCAAGGGGAAACTGTAAGCCTGACATGATAAATCACAAGGAATGCTGTTTTCATCAGAAATTGGTAATTTTCCTTTATTTGTGCAATGTGGAAACTTGCCAGCTTTTCTGCTGTTTCACCATTTGTTGTTATTTTTCACGAGTTGAACAGAGCTGCTACAGGGTCGATCCCAAGCCCTGAATGTGCCCCGCACATACCCCGGGGCCAATGGAGACTCAAAACCTCTGGCTAAGCACCAGGGAAGTGTCTGACATTGCTGTAAAAGTGCTGTAAAACTACTATAAAAGTCCCTGAAAGTGATGGAAAGTGATGAAAAGTGATGAGAAACCAACAAAATTCACAAGTGCTGATATTGACAATGGTGGAAATGCAGACTCACCAGAGACAAATGAAGTACCCACACACACTCACAAGTGCTTCTGAAAGGTTGGTATTTCCCTGCAGAACAAGAACACTTGCTCTCACCTATGCCCTAGGGGAGAGGAAACAGAAGAAATAGGAGAGGAAAAGGGCGGAGAGGAAGAGAGGGAGAAAGGTGTGTATGTTGTAGTAGTTTGGGGGGGGGCACATTTGCCACCAAGTAAAAAGGGGGGCACAGATCAAAGAAATATGAGAACCACTGATCTAAGCCCACATGGGTAGAGCTGGAATGGGTATTTAATTTAGTATCCATGCGTAATATCAACATTTTCTGATACTTCATTGGGTACCCAATGGATAATTCAGGTACCTATTCGGTACCCCAAACCCTGGAAATTTGATAACTTCCAGTACTAATTTTCCAATTACCAGTTGGTTTATCTGTTTGGCAAACAAAAAAAATCCAGATTGAAAAAAATAATAATAATCAGAAACAGAAGTTTATTTTTTGGGACTGGAAGACAATTTTCCAGGACAAAAATCAATAAATAGGTTTGGAGATTGATAAAAAGTAAAATACTACTACTACTACTACTAATAATAATAATAATAATTAATAATAAATCTGTACTGGAAATCAACATTCTGGAACCAGAAGTCGACGTTCATGGACATTGGGTACATGAATCTGGTCGCAATCAGATACCAATCAGTACCCGATGCTGTTGGGCCTATTCGGATACCAGGAATTCAACAGGTATACTTATTTTTGCAGAGCTACACAGGGGCAATCAACAGCATTCTGTAAAGAGGGGATTCCCAACCTGCCAGACAGCCTTTGAAGGATTCCTCAGCCCATGGAGTTCTTACTAAGCAAGTAGTCTCTAGTCCAAAAAGAAAAGCATGTAAAAAACCAAGTCATTCCATGACACAGACCTTGACATCTAGTTTTCTGAAGAGAAGCAGGGACAATGCTTAGTGTAAGTGTAACAGGTTGAGTTGGTGTGTCTTAGCTACACCTGCTTGAGGAGGCCTCTGGTCCTGATTGCCTCCATGAGGCTCAAAGGGGTGCCTAGCTGTCACCATGCCAGGTGGGGCTGCCAAGACTAAATGAGGCATCTGATTGGCTGGAGACTCATCAGGTGACCGGAAGCCCTGAGTATTTAAGGCTGGGTTGGGAGCCTAGCTGAGAGGATCACCAGGGAAGTTTGGAAGGAAGGTGTTACCTCCAGGCAGGGGAGCTAGGCCTAAGAGGCAATCCCTGGAGTAGGACTGAAGCGAGAATGGGTTTTCATTCTTGTGAGGATCTTGCAGTAATCAAGAACCATTACTGAGATCTTGGCCCATTCCTGGTAATGGTTCAAGATCTCGGCAAGAATCTTGGCAATGTTTACCGTTTACTGCTATTTACCATGAACCATGTACCAATTTACTGTGTACCACTTACCATGTACTGCGTTCATCCTGGCAATATGCGTGGACATATGGCCACTGCAGCTGTTCTGCACATGTGCACCCCTCTTCCAAGGTGGCATCGGCAGCGTCGTTACCATTTTAGAAAAGGTCAGCCATTTTGTGCATGCGTATTACTGAGACTAAGATGGCACACGGTAAGTGGTACACGATAAATTGGTGTAACGATACACAGTAAATCATGGTAAATGGTAAATTGAGAGTAGTGGGTAATTCAGGGGAACCTGAGGCATAGACCTCCTGGCAGGGAGTGAGTAGTGGTGTCATATAAGTCAGTGGTAATTAATTATTATTATTATTATTATTATTATTATTATTATTAATAATAATAATTAATAATAATTAATATATATTTTTGGCTACTAAAGGGTCACGTTCATCTCATCTCCAGAAGCATCAATTGTTACAAAATTTTGCATCTCTGCTTACCTTTGTTTACATCTGCCCCTCTGTCAAATTTGGTTCAAATTGACCTGTGAAATCAAAAGCTATCAAGGGACATGCACAGTTACTCAAAGGGATTGCGGCATAGGCTTTATTTTGACAAGAAACCAGGCTAGCACCAAAAGACGGAAGGGTCCAGTGGTAGTTTCCAATCAGGAAATTGTCCTCAATGAAACCAAAGCATTCTTCAGCATCTAGCAAGCATTGTATTACAAAATTCCCCTTTCTAAGCACAGGTGAATCCTATTCTCTTCTGGGATGGCTGAAATTCTTAGCTACTTCCAAGCCCTTCCCAAAATTCAAGGTGTTCAACAGTCCTCCTTCTCCATCACCACCAACACCACATGCTCCTGACTGACAGGAATGTCATACTCATATTCCCCTATGCCATACACATGCCTCCCAACAATTGCTACTTAGGGACAGTCCCTCTTTGGGTGTTCAATTCCACTATTCCTCTTCGAGGAAATGAGACAAAAATGGAGACCCAGTAGATATAGTGTACTTGGATTTTCAGAAAACATTTGATACGGTCCCTCATGAGAGACTCTTGAGAAAGTTAAAAAGTCATGGGATAGGAGGTAGTGTCTTACTATGGATCAGAAACTGGTTAAAAGGTAGAAAGTAAAGGGTTGGACTAAATGGACAGTTTTCACAAAGGAGAGATGTAAAAAGTGATGTGCCTCAGGGATCTGTATTTGGACCGGTGCTGTTTAATGTATTCATTAACGATTTGGAAAAGGGCGTTAAGAGTGAGGTGATCAAATTTGCAGACAACACCAAGTTATTCAAAGTAGCTAAAACATGAGCAGACTGTGAGGAACTGCAACAGATTCTTATGACACTGGGTGCCTGGGCATCTAAATGACAAATGAGATTTAATGTGGAAAAGTGCAAAGTGATGCACAGAGGGAAAAATAATCCAAACTATGCGTACACAATGCTGGGTACTAAGCTAGGAGTTACCACTCAGGAAAAGGATCTGGGGCTGGTTGTGGACAATACAATGAAATCCACAGCACAGTGCACAGCAGCAGTCAAAAAAGCAAACAGAATGTTAGGAATTATTCGGAAGGGGATAGAAAATAAAACTGAGGATGTCATAAAGCCTCTTTACAAATCAATGGTGCGACCGGACCTCGAATATTCTGTGCAGTTCTGGTCGCCCCATCTCAAAAAAGACATAGATGAACTAGAAAAGGTACAGAGAAGGGCAACAAAAATGATCAAAGGCATGGAAGGGCTCCTGCATGAGGAGAGGCTTGGTAGGTTGGGACTCTTCAGTTTAGAGAAGAGATGACTGAGAGGAGATATGATAGAGGTCTAAAAAATCGTGAGTGATGTGGAACTAATAAACAAGGAGCAGTTATTTACCCTCTCAGCTAGTACTAGAACTAGAGGCCACTCCATGAAACTCATGGGTGGCAAGTTTAAAACAAATAAAAGAAAATATTTTTTTCACTCAGCATATAATTGGGTTGTGGAATCTACTGCCAGAGGCTGTGGTAAGCCCATTACTATAGCTGAGTTTAAAAGAGGCTTGGACAAGTTTCTTGGAAATAGATCCATTAGCAGCTCTTAGCCAGACAGGATCAGCGAACATGACGGGAGCTAGGGGAAGACAACAGGGAATGGATCCTCCATGGTGACCTGTTGGGTGCTTCTCCCAAGCAACTGTGATTGGCCACTGTCGGTGACAGGATCCTGGGCTGGATGGACCATTAGTCTGACCCAGTATGGCACTTCTTATGTTCTTATGTCCAAAATTTTCAGTCTCAGACACTGCCTTCCTGGTTGGTTGTGCTTCCAACGAAAAACACCTGAGAGGACAATGAGGAGGTAATAGAAGGACAAGAAACTAAGAGGAATGGTTAGCAGGAGAGCTTCTGTACTTCTTTGTGCACTGGGAATGTTAGGATATGTGTGTGTGTGTGTGTGTGTGTGTGTGTAGATAGACGCCAAAGAAGGCGGAGCTTATTCACTGAGGACCTGACCTATTGGTTCAGGGGATGGGACTTGTCCCTTTGGCCACTTGAAATGTTGGCAGGTATGCATATAAGCCTTGCTAGTGCAGTGGGTGGGGCTCCTCTGACCCAAAGCAGCTCCTTAACCCCTTTCCTGCTGGTGCGATGTTTGTGTCCCTCCTTCACCGTTTGTATACGGTTGCAATGCAGAAAGGCTGAACTGTTTTGCTGTACCCCTCAGTGGTTTGAACTGAGTTGGGGGCACAGGTTCTGAGTAGGGGTGGCCAAGGGTGCTATTGTGGCACCTTGGACATCACCTGGTCCTGCCACTTTGGAGAGCCATAGCATCACTATGGGTCAAATGGAGAAGAGCCATGTTGGAAAGAAATGAGACAATGGGGCGCTTTTATCCCTTTCTGATGTAGCTATGCCCCTTTCTGAGTTTGATGATGCTTTTAAATGAGGCGTGCCCAAGTAGGTCCAAACCCCCCCCCCCCCCCAAGTGTCCATCTAAAGGCAGCATGGATGGGCACATACTCCTGTGACCCACACACCGCCCAGTCATACCAGCGCAAGAAGCATCGGGGGAAATCCGGGATGCTCTGTGCAGGGGAATGAGTGGGCGGTGCGTGGGTGTTGGTGCACACCCAGTGCACACCCATCATGGCCTGTTTGATTCCACCCCCACCCACTCACCGGACATGCGTAGGTACTTCACCCAACGCACAGGGACCCACCCCTAGCCGTGCCCATTTAAAAACAGTCAATGTTCCATAACAGGTGGGACCATGTCAGAAAGGGGGTAAAAGTGCATCTTTGACCCATCCCCCCCTTCTGACATGGCCACACCTGATACATTATCTGGCAGTGCCCTTGACTTGGGTAGCAGGGCAATAGAGTGTGTGTGTGGGGGGGCAGGGGGGAAGGTTGTATTAAATGGTGGCGGGGGGTGGGGGTAGTTTGTGTGGTTTTGGGAAACCTTGGCATTGTTTTATGTCTTTTGGCTCTGATCCAGAAAAGTACTTAAGCACGTGCTGGATCAGGGCCAAGAGGAGTGATGAAAGGGGGAGGGGGAGATTACTTGCCCTCAAATGGGAAGGAGGAAAGAATGTAGCCATTTGCGTTAGCAGAAGCACACAAACTGGCCTTTGCTTTGGGACTGTTATCAAAAGAAAAAAGAAAGAAAAAAGAGAGAGTGTATTTTCCCTTGTCGATTTAACTCCCTTAATTCAATGGGTAAAACAGCAGATCTTTCCATCTTGCTTGGAAGTTAAGTGCCATGACAAATGACCAGTCCTAATGATATTTAATTACTAATATTGTTTCTCCTTACTGAGCCTCCCATCTGCCCCAATCTGTCCCCCCCAATCCAAAGAACTCTCTTACTGAACCGTGTCATAGTGCTGTTGCTAAACAATAAGGAATGGGGGAGTGGGGAGATTTCATTCTCTATTCTTTCTGCACCCCTGCTTCCCACATCACAACTAATTGCACGAGCCAGCGCTTCCAAATACTTGTAAATAAAGGCCACTATCATACGCTGTTCACAGATGGGTATAGTCCGTTCTGTTTGCATAATACTGCTGGGAAGATTAAAATGACAGGTCCTAAACAAACAGATCAGCAAGCTAGTTAGGAGAATGTGAGCTACAGCCTGCTAGCAAAGCTACCCCTCATGGCACCTAGTGGGAGCATTGCAGAAGTGCATTTGGATTTCACAGCACATTATTAACTGCCTGTTCTTCGTCGAATGCAGAGAAGTAAAAGCATAGGGAGACAGTATTCTCTCTTCGCAAGCCACAGGGAAAATGTTGCTCAGGTAGAAATTGAATCAGTGCTCACTCTTTATTGAGTTTCTTTCAAAAGCAATAGAGCAGGGTTTCCTTCCCAGAGATAGAAAGGTGTCTGTGCTGATGCGGATGAAAGAGCAGAGGTTATCATTGTCCAGTAAGGTACAGTATGTACAAAGAGAGGGAAGCGCTCTTGGATAGGTCATTGGTTTAATGTGGTTCAGATAGATAGCGAGCAAAACCGTTGCTAACAACTGCTCGGCAATGCATGGGAAATGAGCCACAATCCAGTTATTAGACATATAGGTTTTAACGTCAAAGAGACCATTATGGTCTTCTAACCTGATGTGGCTAACGCAAGCTTGTGAATTTAATCCAGTAAATCCCAGCGCAAGTTCAGAACATAGGACTGCCCTGCTCTGCAGGCAAGATGGACATCTTATTGATGATGGCAGACCACCCATTGCGATCCTAAATCTCTTTGTGAAACTGACCAATGTTCATTCTCCTGGTCAATTTCACTCTATACATTTCATGCCTTCCTCCAGGGTGAAATGGAACCTGGTTAATTTCACCAGGCATCTGTTCAGTAGGGTCTGGGATTCCTGCTCTCTATTTGACAGCTGACAAAAGTAGAAAAACAGATAATGCGAGATACTCCCTGTCTTTCTGCAGACGGGAGAGTGGAACATAGGGAGAAACAGGGATGCATGCATGACGAAGAACATGAGAAGTTAATTGCCATACTGAGTCAGACCAATGGCCAGTCTAGCCCAGCATCCTGTCTCTGACAGTGGCCAACTTTGGCGGCTTCAGGAGTATCCTCTCTATCTCCCTCTAGCTCCATACCCTAAGCCCCTTAGCAGGAACAGCTCTCTGGCACTTTAAATTTGGTCTCCACCTCCCCTACAGCCAGCTCAATCTGCCGGTTTGGGGCTTCACCCACTTCCTGATGGGTCCCCTGGTGTTGTGTGTTGCCTCCCCGAACACAAAGGTAATGCCATTGCTCACCCAGACGTACGTTTTTAATGTGGGACGGTCCCACCTGCTGCCAGCCAATCTCTCACTGTCTCAGCTGTCCTGGGTTGTAGGCTGGGCTCCCATTCATGGCATGTTCAACCCTGCTCAACCAGGCTTTGCTCCGATGCTCTGTCTGAGCCACCCAGCTCTTTCCTTTCACTCTCTTCCCTGCCACCTCTGGACTTCTGGCTTTTCAAGCCCCATCAAGCCCAGGTGAGTTTGCTTAGGTGCTCAGGCCTTGCTTCTTAAAGGGCCAGCCTTCTAGCTACTCCACCCTGCCGGAGCAGGTTATAATGGAGTGCACAACAGGTTATAATGGTGCAATCCGTTCCCTGGTATAGACTCCCAGCTCTCAACACTCAGAGGTCTCATCCCCTGAACAGCATGTCTCATAGGATGATTTCAGGCGTGAAGATAGCCCTCATTTTCACTCTTTGACCCACGTGGAATTGCTGCCACCACATTTGAATGTGCTGTCAGATGTTAGCTGGGTCTGTTCCCCAGGTGGGGTGTAGCCCTGTCTCTTATACACATCTAGATGTGTATAAGAGACAGCTATTGGCTCTTTCCTAAACAGATGTTTCTGACTTCCTTGTAACAAGTGAGGGAGAGATTTTGGGATGGTCACATCACAGAAAGAGGATATTTAGTTGACATTTCTGCTGGAAAATTAGCATCACAAACTGATCTTATACCACAGCGACACCTAAGAGAATCCCTGGCATAGGCTCATTTTCTGCATATGCTGTGCAGGCATATTAAATAGGGACCCTTTATCACATTTTCTGATATTTGGCAGAGATGATAGTGAAAGTGTGATATAGATCCCTGCTAAAATTCATGTACACTGGTTGGACTAAAAAGATGTTAAGTCAGATATATCTTTATAAGTTAATTGCTTATAGCACCAGGACTCTTTATCCAATACTTCTGAAAGTTGGCAGAGATAATGACTATGGAAGGGGTATAAACATTCCAAGTGAGGCAAAGAAGTTACACCTAAATGTGAGGCAAAGAAGTTACACCTAAGAATGTATATGAATATTTTTGCAAAATAAAAAAATTCAACTTCTTCTAAAATTGGATTACTTTATCCAAACCTTTTGCAATTTGGTACACATAACACCTTCCATTGAGGTACAATCCCTCCAGGTGTCAGTCAAATATAATGAAAAACAAAAAGTTGCAGCCGAAAATACGTCCTCCACAAGAGGGGGCAACACCTCCCCAGCTCGGCCTACCACCATCACCCCCGTCTTATCAGGATTAAGTTTCCATCTGCTCTGCCATAACCAACTTGCTACGGCCGCCAAACATTGAGATAGCACAGAGACGGCAGGGCCTGGGTTGGATGAAAAAGAGATGCAAAGCTGGGTGTCATCAGCATATTCGTGGCAATGCACACCAAACCCTCTCACGATCTCCCCCAAGGTCTGCATATATATATTAAACAGTAAAGGAGACAGGATTGAACCGTGTGGAATACCATAGTCCAGAGCCCGGGGGCTAGATGTTTCTGCCCCCAGGATAACCCGCTGGGTCCTCCCTGAGAGGAATGACTGGAACCACCCAAGGGTGCTCCCACCGAGACCCCTCAGGTCATGCAGCCATCTCAACATCAGCCCATGGTCCACTGTATCAAATGCGGCTGAGAAATCTAGCAGGACCAGTAGTGTTCAACGTCCTGCATCCATCTTCTAGTGGAGATCGTTCACCAGGGCTACCAACACTGTCTCCGTACTATGGACGGGCCGAAACCCTGATTGAAAATGGTCAAGAAAACCGATGCTGTCTAAGTGAGCCTGGAGCTGAAAGGCTACCACCCATTCAATAACCTTCCCTAAAAAAGGAAGGTTAGAGATGGGTTGGTAGCTGGCGAGTGTGTCCACATCCAAACATGACTTCTTCAGCAGGGGGCGCACCATGGCCTCCTTGAGACCCGGAGGCAAACTCCCCTGCTGAAGGGATGCGTTGACAACCTCCACCAGGACCAGCCCCAATATCTCCCTGGAGGCTTTCACCAACCAGGACGGGCAAGGATCTAGTTCACAACTGGTGGCCTTAACCGACCCCAGGATCTCCACAGTATCGGCTGGAGTCACTTCCTGAAACCTAACCCACAAAGATGGACCAGACGGCGCGTCCATCACCTCCTGCTCAATTCCTACTGTCTCTAATCCAGTGTCGAAGTTACTCTGGATCCGAGTGATCTTGTCTGCAAAGTATATGGCAAACTCCTCACAGCGGGTCTGGGACAAGTCCCCGTCCAGGCGGAGGGAGGCCGGACTGACCAGCCCCTGTACCACCCAGAACAGCTCCGCTGAATTCTACTTTACAGATGCTATGAGGGTGGCAAAGAATTCTTTCTTTGCCATCCTCACAGCCTCAACGTAGGACTGCAAATGGGTCCTATGGAGAAGTTGGTTGGATTCAGAGTGAGTCCGATTCCAGAGTCGCTCTAGTTGCCTGCCTTCCTGCTTCATACCTCACAGCCCCTCGGTAAACCAAGGGGCCCTGCGAAGTCGAGACAGGGGCAGGGGACATCTTGGCGCCACCCTGTCAATGGCCTCCCTAAGCAAGATGTTCCAAGCCTGGACAAGTTCATCAACAGAGTGGCTGTCCAGGTCCAGGGGTAACTCCCCCAATCTGTCCTGGAACTGTCGAGGTTCCATCAGCCTTTGAGGACGGACCATCCTAACTTGTACCTTCCCCTTCTGGAAAGGTACTAAGAGACCGGATCTTTATGAGCAAATGCTCATCAATACATCATCAATACGGTTGATGCATATTTTTGGCAAAAGTAAACCTTTTTAAAAGATGTGTTTACTTTATTTTAACGTATTTTGATGTTTTTGTTATGTCTTGTTTTGTTTGTGTCTTGATTATATTGTATCAACCAAATGGTCGTTTCAAAAAAGATTTATACTACTACTGAAAAAAAAAAGTGGTACTAATGCTACCTGTGCAATTTTGGGAAAGGGTTGCACATGTACAGAATGGCCCACCTGGCTCACCTGGCTGCCTCTCCAAGACC
The DNA here is from genome assembly GCA_003113815.1 of Sphenodon punctatus. NCBI lineage: Eukaryota > Metazoa > Chordata > Lepidosauria > Sphenodontia > Sphenodontidae > Sphenodon > Sphenodon punctatus. The sequence continues at coordinate 582,376 of QEPC01008985.1, forward strand.
GGGATGGTTCCAATTGCTTCATCTTTCCCTGTTCAGCTTCTCTTTGGGGGCAGGCAACAAGTGAAAGGATGAGGCTTCATTTCAAACCCCTTTGACTTTCCACTGTTTCCTGGTTAGAGCAGTAAGATCCTCTGGAGAACACACAGTTGTCTCAACAGGAGCCAAGAGTTTAGTTTTAAAAGCTGTAAATATTGAAGAACCAGGAAGTGAATGCACAGAGCATGTGCTGAGAATAGATTAAAACTACATTATCCAGAAGCCCAGCAGACAACACAGACATGCAGAGTGAACAGCAGCAGCGTGAACCCGGGGGTCCTGGCTCCCCTAGCCAAGGTGTCCCCTTGCAAAGCCCACTAGTGGCTATCTGGTCAATTTCAGGCCAAAATTAACCAGTTATCCCCTTGCCTTGCAAGGGGTCATGCTGGCTAGATCTGAGTAACCCTTTGCAAAGTTTGCTTCCTGAAGAGCTGACCTGGCAGGCAGAACTGCCCCCTGCCTGGGCAGTCCCTCAGGAATAGACCGAGCCTTAGCTGTGTGTGTGTGTGTGTGTGTGTGTGTGTGTGTAGAAAACAGGGATCCACTCTTTCCCCACAGGGCTTTGCAAACCACCAAGAGTGGCTCAGACTTTTCCCAAGCGGCTTCCCTGGCAAGGGAGTAGGAGACCTGGCTCACAGTGACTTGGAAAGCCCTGTGCAGAGGGGTGAGAGCAGATCCCTGTTTTCTCCCCCGTTGCAGCGCTTTGTAAAGCAAAGTGCACACAGCCTTTGCAAACAGCTTTGTAACTGACAAGATCTGGCCCTGGTGTGTTGAGGGAGTCGGTCCGCAGTGCCCCCGAGCCAGTTCTTGAGAGTTACAAAGGCCTTTGAGTTCTTGGTGAGAAGGCAGTGAGAAGCTTCCATTTCTTGGCTTGTTCTTGTTTTCCAGAATAAGCTGAGAAACTAGAAAACTCCAAGATTGAGTTTCAGCCCTAAAAAACAGTGATGAAGAGAATTAACTGAAAAGCACTTGTGAATGAGGCCAAGAGCCAACATGGTTGTTAGCACCACAGGAAGAAGAAGAAGTGTACTTGGATGTTTCAGACGTCTGCTCAATGCAGTCATGATTTTGCCACCATTTTGTAGAACACAGACAACCTCACTCTAACTCGCTGGTAGAGATAATAAATGAAATAAAATAGAAAAGGTCTGAAGTTGAAAACTAGCTGGATGCTTCTTCAGATAATCTCAAAGCCATCCCATTTTGCGACTGGTACTCAAAACAGCCCAACGTTTGGGTTGTTTGGATCTGAAGTTCAGATTGTGATTGAAATAAGGACCAACAGTAAAATATGGTTGTATGTTTCCCCAAAAGATTATGGCTTGTGACAGAGCTCTGTCTAATTCTTTCCAAGAGTTCCAGCCAAGGAGTTGAGGAAGCTGAGGTTGTGGGAAGACCATATTTCATTGTTGTCACATGTCAGCACATTACCTAGTGCAATATAACAACATGACACCCTGAGATGATGAAAGACCATCCAAACTTAAAAAGGTAAAGACATATCAGTCTCTCTACAGCTGAGAAGGTCACTAAATCATTCCGCTACATTCCCAGCTGAATGGCAAATGTAAGCTAGTGCAGGAAGAGCCATTGCAAGTGGCTAAGAGGACAGGCTTGGTGTAAATTACTTCCCTTGATGTCTTGGGATACTTGAGGTAGTTCTGTGAAGGAAAATACTCCTTTGGCTCTGTGTATGTATGCAGGCTGCATATCTTGCATCCTCATTGCCAGGTGCCGTTAAAAATAATGGACCCATCCTTAAGCACCACAGTTCTGGACATGCTAAGGATTCTTGATGAACTGTTTTGCATATCCGGATGCTCTAAAGAATCCATCTCTGTCGAATTCTCATGAGCATGGCTTGTTTTTCTCTGCCATCTTCAGAAGAAAAAAGAGAAAGAGGAAGGGAAAGAAGCAGATATACGGCTGAGTGTGCCAGGAGATTTATTGCTAGAAAAGTAATGCACTCGGTAGTGTCCTGGAGGGTGGAGGATTACACTCAAGGTGAGATCCTCAGCTGGTGTAAATTGGCATCTCTTTATTGGCTTCAAAGGAGTGATGCTGCTTTACACAATGGAGAGCTTAAGTGTTAGTGTCTTTGTTGTTTTACTGTGTGTGTCATTATGAGTTAATGTGAAGCTAAGGCCTCCTCTGTAGAAAAAACCCCATTATATTTCCTGGTTTTCACACCACTTCTTGTCACTGTAGCATTTGAAATTTGAATCCATGTAGACATGGACACAAGACTGAATGATCTTGTGTTTTAAAAAAACAACATGAATTTTGCCTCAGGAGATTCTTGGGCTGTTTGGAGACTTTGGGTAAAAACAAAGTGACAGCACAGCAGTGATGACCCTGGCTGGACCAGCACAGGGGATGGGACAGGAAAGTCACTAATGAAAGCCAAATAAAAAATCAACTTTTTCTGGCTTTCATTTCTGATCTTGAAATGGACAATATCGGCTTCTCCTGGTCTTTCACATTTTGGGGTGCACCCTCCTACTAGGAACATCTCCCAGGGCTCTTTTTCCCTTTAAATTTAATTACAGGGGGTGGGGCATCACTATCTCTCCATGCCCCACCCCACACAAATTAAGTACTGCACTGGCTCTCTCTCCGCCTACATTCCCTATCTGTAAAATGGATATACTAATGCAACCCTTTCTCTCGCTTGTCTGTTCTGCTTTGAAGAGCTCACAAACTGCCTCTTATTGTGTGCAACCTCAGACGGTAGGCAGTAACCCATATTTGTTGTGCTGGTGTGACTGAGGAGCGGGTGGGGGTTGGGGTCCATTACTTTCAGCCAAACCCCTTGAAGATTAGCTGGAACCAAGGTACTGCCACAGCGACTGAAGGATTGTGGACTGCTGCTGCTGCTGCTGCTGCCACGTTGTGCCTCAGTTTCCTCAAAGGGAATTTGTACTTAGTGGTCCAGGCCTGACATGATCTTGTCTGGATATAGGGCGGTCTTTTCCAATATGTGGAAACTAAGTTTACACTATGCTAACAAGCCAGATGCTCAGCAAAGTATTGTAAAGACAATTCATTTATAAATGAAGTAATGAGACTTAAGAATATTATAAATATAAAGCAATAGTTTACTAAAGTTCAAATAAAGGCATAATACAAAAGAAACCATGTCAGTTAAAATACATGGTTTAATTAAGAGGACATTTCTGTTCAGAGAACATCTCTGTTACAAGTTCAAAGATCTTAACATCTATAACATATAACATATACTCTAAATATTATTGATATGGTTGACTCAATGCATCATATTACCCAGTCCTTTGTCTCATACTGCCATATGGATGTGAGAAAAGCTCAGAGAATGGAACTGTTTCTAAAAAATTCATTTCTCCTCTCCCTTCTTATGGAGGGAAATGCTTGGAAGTCAGCTAAAAATGACGTCAGGTCAAAACTGCTGACAGGGAGGGCTTTCTCAAAGTACATAGTAAAAAGACTGTTGATAAATACTAAAACAGGTGTCTATCATCTAAGATAGGATTAACAATGAGAAACTCCAAACAAACAAGGCCTCTTCCTGCCCTGCTTGGGAGTCACATATCTCGAGACTGGTCAACAGATAATGTTGATTTCTTTAAGAGACAGACTGGCTAATTACATCTCCTATTCCAATATACAGGCTGATTACATCTCTTATTCCAGTATCTGGTCAAGAGTTCAGTAGAAAGGTCACTATAGGACAACTCTTTAGGAGGTCATCATACAGAGAGGCCAATTCCAATTTCCAATATATTTGAAACACAGATGGTCAAACAAATATATACCTAGATACAGTATACATGACACTGCTGGGCAGAAATAAAACTATATAGATTTGTGCACTTATACAATTGGGTTTTCCTAGTTGTAGAATGTATGATTATGGCATATTGTGTGGAGGAAGAGCGGATATATCATGGTCCTAGAAGCTACCCCTGGATTAGGAGTCTGGAAGCCCAGATAGTGGGCTTGGGCTTCTCAGCATTATATTTCCAGAGGAAATCAATAGCCCTTACCATCAAGGAGCTCCTATTGAGGTCTAGGGGCCTTGCTATTCAACAGGATCTGGCCCCAATAGGGAATTGGAGAGTGGTCCCAGACTTTGGGTCAATTAAATCTAATTTTGACCCGGAACCTTACCTGGACCTCCTCATTAGTAAATCTTTGAGGAGGAATATTACTACCTCTGATTTGCCCAGATTGATACAGCCATTCTGGAAGGCCACTATGGGGGTCGCCCAATAGAACAGAGACTGTGTTCCTGTTCACTACGTGAAGTGGAGACACCGGAGCATTTTGTTTTGCGTTGTCCTTATTATTATAGAATTCGTGACACCTGGCTGTCTCCCCTAATTGATTCAGCAATGAGGGAGGGTTCAGAAGATACCTTTAAATTTTTGTTGAATCTATCCTCATCAGATTCGTTGTTTGCTTTGGCAATTTTTATTAAACTGGCTAATGAAAGGAGACAGAAGATTTTGGGATATCATGCAGCATTGGTTAATTATGAATTAGTTGCTCAGCTTGAGTAGCCATGAGGACTGCCTTATCATTAGAGGTATTAATAGTCCACGACTTCTGATCTCTAGTTTGTAGGCCCTGGATTGTTGTTGAGTACTGTATTTGTACATTTGCTTAAGTTAATGGTTTGAATTATTTAACTTGTCCTTGTAAATGGACCTGGATTTTATTACAACCCTTGTAATCTCTTGTTCCATGTATATTTATTTATTAATTGTGTGTTTTTGGCTACAACGAAAGTCAATGCCGTAATAAATTATTCGATTTGATTTAATTCGAATTTATGATTTTATGGTGCAGTGAAGAACACAAGCACATACCAATAGTCAGACCAATAGTCCATCGAGTTCACTGTCTGTCTTATCTCTGACAGTGGCCAACTTTGGACGAATGAGGGACATTTACAACAGGCCATAATGGAGTGATTCGTTTCTTCATATTCACTCCCAGCCCCCAACAGTCAGAGGTCTCATCACTTGGCCAACTTGACTATTTATTATTATTATTATTATTATTATTATTATTATAAACATTTATATAGCACTGGTCATGTACCTGGCACTGTACAGAACATAGAAATAGATGCAGTCCCTGCCTGTGGCTTACAATCTAAAAAACAAGGAGGGGAGACAGGGAGAGGGGACAGTGGGAGAAACAGGGAAGAAGACAAACAAACTTCAAAGCGGATGCGAAGTCTCAGGTGTGTATGCTTGGCTTGGTTACAATCAGGTTGGTTGCAGCAGTCTGCAGAGGAGGGCAGGCCACCCCACAGATACCTGCCCTGCGACTGCTGCTGCTGCTGCTGCTGCTGCTGCCAAGTAGGAATGTGTGAACAGAACGCGGTTCAGATGTTTGGTCATTTGGTTCAGGAACTGAGTTTGGGTTTGGTTGTTTGGTTCAGTGGAGTTCGGTTCAGCCAAACATTTGGAATATTGGTATCAATATCGATATCGGTGCCGATATCGATACCGATTTCGAATATTTTATTATTGCTATCGTTTGGCCCTGAGACACTAATAAGTTTGTTATTTTTTTGTCTTGTTAGTTGTTATATTGTTAATGTTTGTTTTTTAAAAAGTTATTATAAAAGTTATATCTGTTACTAGCTGAGTTTGACCTACCCAATCTTTTACCCCTCTGTGCTGCCTTACTGGCAGCATACCGGCCTCTCCTACTTCCCTTCTCGATGTCTTCCAACCCAAAGAATGCACACAAGATTTATATATATATTTTAATTATTTTTTATTCCATTTTTTAATCTTATATTATATATATCTACACTAAGACCATTTTTAGATGAGGAGCGCTGAAGCGCCTCCTGAACGCCGTGTTCAAAGACAAGCGGCCAGAAGTGACGTGTCCCCATTGCCAGCGGTGGCGGTGGGGGGAGACATGGGGCTTTCGAGCGGCGCGTTATCAAGACTTGAATTTTCTGGCTTTCAGAACGCGACGCTCGAAAGCCCCATGTCTCCCCTCGCCGCCTCCGGCGGCAATGGGAACACATCACTTCCGGCAGCTTGTCTTTGAATGCAGCGTTCAGGAGGCGCTTCAGTGCTCCTCGTCTAAAAACCGTGTAAATCTAACTGCTAGTAACTATTCTAAAACCTATGGAACTAAATGGAATATCTAATAACTACAAAGACCTAGTCCTACAAACACACTATAAAACTGAATCACTACACACTATCTCTATAACTAAGCTAACTCCTACAATGATCTATCTATCTATCTATCTATCTATCTATCTATCTATCTA
>QEPC01008985.1:589301-606777 GCA_003113815.1 Sphenodon punctatus
GCATTGGTTAATTATGAATTAGTTGCTCAGCTTGAGTAGCCATGAGGACTGCCTTATCATTAGAGGTATTAATAGTCCACGACTTCTGATCTCTAGTTTGTAGGCCCTGGATTGTTGTTGAGTACTGTATTTGTACATTTGCTTAAGTTAATGGTTTGAATTATTTAACTTGTCCTTGTAAATGGACCTGGATTTTATTACAACCCTTGTAATCTCTTGTTCCATGTATATTTATTTATTAATTGTGTGTTTTTGGCTACAACGAAAGTCAATGCCGTAATAAATTATTCGATTTGATTTAATTCGAATTTATGATTTTATGGTGCAGTGAAGAACACAAGCACATACCAATAGTCAGACCAATAGTCCATCGAGTTCACTGTCTGTCTTATCTCTGACAGTGGCCAACTTTGGACGAATGAGGGACATTTACAACAGGCCATAATGGAGTGATTCGTTTCTTCATATTCACTCCCAGCCCCCAACAGTCAGAGGTCTCATCACTTGGCCAACTTGACTATTTATTATTATTATTATTATTATTATTATTATTATAAACATTTATATAGCACTGGTCATGTACCTGGCACTGTACAGAACATAGAAATAGATGCAGTCCCTGCCTGTGGCTTACAATCTAAAAAACAAGGAGGGGAGACAGGGAGAGGGGACAGTGGGAGAAACAGGGAAGAAGACAAACAAACTTCAAAGCGGATGCGAAGTCTCAGGTGTGTATGCTTGGCTTGGTTACAATCAGGTTGGTTGCAGCAGTCTGCAGAGGAGGGCAGGCCACCCCACAGATACCTGCCCTGCGACTGCTGCTGCTGCTGCTGCTGCTGCTGCCAAGTAGGAATGTGTGAACAGAACGCGGTTCAGATGTTTGGTCATTTGGTTCAGGAACTGAGTTTGGGTTTGGTTGTTTGGTTCAGTGGAGTTCGGTTCAGCCAAACATTTGGAATATTGGTATCAATATCGATATCGGTGCCGATATCGATACCAATTTCGAATATTTTATTATTGCTATCGTTTGGCCCTGAGACACTAATAAGTTTGTTATTTTTTTGTCTTGTTAGTTGTTATATTGTTAATGTTTGTTTTTTAAAAAGTTATTATAAAAGTTATATCTGTTACTAGCTGAGTTTGACCTACCCAATCTTTTACCCCTCTGTGCTGCCTTACTGGCAGCATACCGGCCTCTCCTACTTCCCTTCTCGATGTCTTCCAACCCAAAGAATGCACACAAGATTTATATATATATTTTAATTATTTTTTATTCCATTTTTTAATCTTATATTATATATATCTACACTAAGACCATTTTTAGATGAGGAGCGCTGAAGCGCCTCCTGAACGCCGTGTTCAAAGACAAGCGGCCAGAAGTGACGTGTCCCCATTGCCAGCGGTGGCGGCGGGGGGAGACATGGGGCTTTCGAGCGGCGCGTTATCAAGACTTGAATTTTCTGGCTTTCAGAACTGAATCACTACACACTATCTCTATAACTAAGCTAACTCCTACAATGATCTATCTATCTATCTATCTATCTATCTATCTATCTATCTATCTATCTAAAGACAGCTCACACCAAACAACACAGGGAGGGGTACAAAACTGAAATGAAACCTAAATCAAACTAATCCTACTCTAAATAAATCCAAAAACAGGGGAAGGGAATCAGGGATGGAATATATACAGGGAGGAGGGGAGGATTCAATGGAGGGTAGGGAGAAAGAACACAACAGGGATGGGTAAAAAATAAAAATAGCACCTAAATCTATCTAATCTAATCTAAATAAATGATACTGAGGGGAGGTAAATTTGTGGGATGTGTGAAATAGGAGGAGGATGGCAATAGATTAGGAATAGTTATAGGAAGCTACACAAACTTCTGGGAGAAGGAGACTTCTGAAAATGGCTACTGACAGGATCAGTGGCTAGCTCAGAAGGTGTTGGAAGGGGGGGAGGGCAATGACTTTTGTTACATGCTGCGCCCGCCTTACCACAAGCCCCATTGGCTCTGTGCAGCCTCGCCCCCCTGTCCGCCATGTCCAATCACAGACTGTGAAGCCAGTGGTCTGAGGAGAAAAGGGATGGTGATTGGGCAGGCTGGCTGCTACTCCAAGCCTCTCCACCCTTGTGCCAGGCAGTCTGCTCCTCAGCTGCCTCCCCCTCCCTGGGCCGTCCAGTCACTTTTTTGCTGCCTGAACTAATCTTAACTCACCTGAATGTGACCGAACTGTTCAGTCATTTTTTAGTTCGGTTCGAGTTCAGGTTCGGTTGGTTTGGGTTCGGTTCGGAAGTTCGGTTCGGTCGTCCGAACAGACTAAGTTCGGGCCAAACTACAAACATCCATACCGCGTTCGTACATCCCTACTTCCAAGCTCCCACCTGCCTGATTGCCTACTCCTCCAATGCCACATGCTGCCACTCACTTGCAGAGAGCCTCTCTCTCTCTGTCTCTCTCTCTCTCTCTCTCTCTGGCACCATCCCACAGAAAAAAGCCTTGCCACTACTGCTGCTGCTGCTGCCAAGCTCCTCCGATGCTCCTCCTTCTCTGCCACTCGCTGCAGAGAGCCCTCTCTCTCTCTCTCTCTCTCTCTCTCTCACACCACCCCACAGAAACATGCCCTGCCGCTGCTGCTTCCAAGCTCCCACCTGCCAGACTGCCTGCTCCTCCAATGCCATACGCCGCCTCCCACTGCCAGAGAGCCTCTCTCTCTCTCTCTCTCTCTCTCTCTCTCTCTCTGGGACCACCCCACATAAACATGCCTGGCCCTTGTGTACTCCCCATGCGGTGCTCTCCAAAAATAGATATAAGCTACCACTCCAGTCCCAAGAACCATCATTGGGATTCTGGGGCTATCATTCTGCTCACAGGGAGGTATCATTGCACTGCATCAAGAATCAGCCACTCCAGCCTCAGGACCCACCAACAGGGTTCGGAGGCCTACATTCCAGGCATGGGGGGCTGTCCATCCACATCATCCAGAAGCTGCCACTCTAGTCCCAGGACCCACCATTAGGGTTTTAGGGCTGTCATTCCGCTCACAGGGAGCTGCCATTCCACTGCATCAAGAAACAGCCACTCCAGCCCAAGGACCCACCATCAGGGTTCTGGGGCCTTCGTTCCAGGCATGGGGGGCTGTCATTTAACTGCATCCAGAAGCTGCCACTCCTGTCCCAGGACCCACCATCAGGTTTCTGGGGCCGTCATTCCGCTCACAGGGAGCTGTCATTCCACCACATCAAGAAGCAGCCACTTCAGCCCCAGGACCCACCATCTGAATTCTGGGGCCTACGTTCCAAACACAGGGGGCTGTCCATCCACTTCATCCAGAAGTTGCCACTACTGCACTAGGACCCACCATCAGGGTTCTGGGGTCATCATTCCAGTCAAGGGGGGCTGTCATTCCACTGCATGTAGAAGCAGCCATTCCAGTTGCAAGAACCATCATCAATGTCTCGAGCTCCTCTAGTATAAAACACATCTACTGCTGTCCACCTCCAGAGAGTCTTTCTCTCTCTCTCTCTCTGGCACTCCCGCACATTTCAAACCAACCGTTTCGAGGGATTTGAGACAATTCCATGGGGGGATGGAACACAGGGTGACATGGCGAGAATGATGAGAGCCAGTGCAAAAACTTTTTATAGAAGGTAGCAATCTGCTGCTCATGGCCAAGCAGGTGCCCACCACCATGGCATGCCTGTCCTGATGGCCTCGAGCTCCTCTCTAGGCTAAGAAGCACTCTCCCTTTCAGAGTGACAGTGCCATCCAACCCTTTCTAGGGATATAAGACAAGTTCCTGCAGGGATGGAATGCAGGGTGACATGGTGAGAATGATGAGACCCAGCGCGAAGAACCTTTTTTTATGAGGTAGCAACCTGCTGCTCATGGAGAGAGAGAAAGTCTCCCAGTCCCTGCTGCTAGGAGAGAGACAGACACGCTCCCACCCATGCTGTCTCCTGCATGACCAGGGAGAGAGAGAGGGAGAGGGAATGAGGCTCCTCGCTGCTAGAATGAGAGAGATGGGGGTTGAGGGGGAGAGGTGCATCCAGCTCAAGCTGCCACCTGCCAGAACCAGGGCGATCTCATCTGTGCTCATGCTCAATGTCCACATCCAGTAGCAAACCTACCAGAATGAGATGGAAATAATACACAATGTAATTATGTGCCTGTCTGTGTGCCTCNTGGGTAAAAAATAAAAATAGCACCTAAATCTATCTAATCTAATCTAAATAAATGATACTGAGGGGAGGTAAATTTGTGGGATGTGTGAAATAGGAGGAGGATGGCAATAGATTAGGAATAGTTATAGGAAGCTACACAAACTTCTGGGAGAAGGAGACTTCTGAAAATGGCTACTGACAGGATCAGTGGCTAGCTCAGAAGGTGTTGGAAGGGGGGGAGGGCAATGACTTTTGTTACATGCTGCGCCCGCCTTACCACAAGCCCCATTGGCTCTGTGCAGCCTCGCCCCCCTGTCCGCCATGTCCAATCACAGACTGTGAAGCCAGTGGTCTGAGGAGAAAAGGGATGGTGATTGGGCAGGCTGGCTGCTACTCCAAGCCTCTCCACCCTTGTGCCAGGCAGTCTGCTCCTCAGCTGCCTCCCCCTCCCTGGGCCGTCCAGTCACTTTTTTGCTGCCTGAACTAATCTTAACTCACCTGAATGTGACCGAACTGTTCAGTCATTTTTTAGTTCGGTTCGAGTTCAGGTTCGGTTGGTTTGGGTTCGGTTCGGAAGTTCGGTTCGGTCGTCCGAACAGACTAAGTTCGGGCCAAACTACAAACATCCATACCGCGTTCGTACATCCCTACTTCCAAGCTCCCACCTGCCTGATTGCCTACTCCTCCAATGCCACATGCTGCCACTCACTTGCAGAGAGCCTCTCTCTCTCTGTCTCTCTCTCTCTCTCTCTCTCTGGCACCATCCCACAGAAAAAAGCCTTGCCACTACTGCTGCTGCTGCTGCCAAGCTCCTCCGATGCTCCTCCTTCTCTGCCACTCACTGCAGAGAGCCCTCTCTCTCTCTCTCTCTCTCTCTCTCTCACACCACCCCACAGAAACATGCCCTGCCGCTGCTGCTTCCAAGCTCCCACCTGCCAGACTGCCTGCTCCTCCAATGCCATACGCCGCCTCCCACTGCCAGAGAGCCTCTCTCTCTCTCTCTCTCTCTCTCTCTCTCTCTCTGGGACCACCCCACATAAACATGCCTGGCCCTTGTGTACTCCCCATGCGGTGCTCTCCAAAAATAGATATAAGCTACCACTCCAGTCCCAAGAACCATCATTGGGATTCTGGGGCTATCATTCTGCTCACAGGGAGGTATCATTGCACTGCATCAAGAATCAGCCACTCCAGCCTCAGGACCCACCAACAGGGTTCGGAGGCCTACATTCCAGGCATGGGGGGCTGTCCATCCACATCATCCAGAAGCTGCCACTCTAGTCCCAGGACCCACCATTAGGGTTTTAGGGCTGTCATTCCGCTCACAGGGAGCTGCCATTCCACTGCATCAAGAAACAGCCNATTCCGCTCACAGGGAGCTGCCATTCCACTGCATCAAGAAACAGCCACTCCAGCCCAAGGACCCACCATCAGGGTTCTGGGGCCTTCATTCCAGGCATGGGGGGCTGTCATTTAACTGCATCCAGAAGCTGCCACTCCTGTCCCAGGACCCACCATCAGGTTTCTGGGGCCGTCATTCCGCTCACAGGGAGCTGTCATTCCACCACATCAAGAAGCAGCCACTTCAGCCCCAGGACCCACCATCTGAATTCTGGGGCCTACGTTCCAAACACAGGGGGCTGTCCATCCACTTCATCCAGAAGTTGCCACTACTGCACTAGGACCCACCATCAGGGTTCTGGGGTCATCATTCCAGTCAAGGGGGGCTGTCATTCCACTGCATGTAGAAGCAGCCATTCCAGTTGCAAGAACCATCATCAATGTCTCGAGCTCCTCTAGTATAAAACACATCTACTGCTGTCCACCTCCAGAGAGTCTTTCTCTCTCTCTCTCTCTGGCACTCCCGCACATTTCAAACCAACCGTTTCGAGGGATTTGAGACAATTCCATGGGGGGATGGAACACAGGGTGACATGGCGAGAATGATGAGAGCCAGTGCAAAAACTTTTTATAGAAGGTAGCAATCTGCTGCTCATGGCCAAGCAGGTGCCCACCACCATGGCATGCCTGTCCTGATGGCCTCGAGCTCCTCTCTAGGCTAAGAAGCACTCTCCCTTTCAGAGTGACAGTGCCATCCAACCCTTTCTAGGGATATAAGACAAGTTCCTGCAGGGATGGAATGCAGGGTGACATGGTGAGAATGATGAGACCCAGCGCGAAGAACCTTTTTTTATGAGGTAGCAACCTGCTGCTCATGGAGAGAGAGAAAGTCTCCCAGTCCCTGCTGCTAGGAGAGAGACAGACACGCTCCCACCCATGCTGTCTCCTGCATGACCAGGGAGAGAGAGAGGGAGAGGGAATGAGGCTCCTCGCTGCTAGAATGAGAGAGATGGGGGTTGAGGGGGAGAGGTGCATCCAGCTCAAGCTGCCACCTGCCAGAACCAGGGCGATCTCATCTGTGCTCATGCTCAATGTCCACATCCAGAAGCAAACCTACCAGAATGAGATGGAAATAATACACAATGTAATTATGTGCCTGTCTGTGTGCCTCCCTAAACCTGCTACCACCTATCGCATGATTGAATGAAGTGTGCCCAATCAAGCACTAATTCTAGGGACATCATTCAGCTCCCATGGGCTGTCATTCCTGAAACAGCCACTCCAGTCCCAAGAACCATCATACATCTGGGTTATTGGGCCACTGCATCCGGAAGCAGTGGATAGATGGGCCTATCTATATGCGGGCCACATGTTGTGCAGGCCTGGGTTAAATAAACAATGGTCTGGGATATATTGGTCAGGGTCCCCTTCTTCCAAAAAACAAATCCACCCTGTAGTGTTTAAGGCAGCAACCTGCTCTGATGGCTTTGAGCTCCTCTCTAGGCTAAAAAACACTCTCCCCTTTCAGAGTGACAGTTCCACCCAACCGTTTCTAGTGATATGAGACAAGTCCATTCAGGAAAGGAACGCAGAGTGCCGTGGTGAGAATGATGAGAGTCAGCGCAAAGGTCCTTTATTTTTGAGGTAGCAGCCTGCTGCTCGTGCCCAAGCAACTGCCCAGCACTAATGTATGCCTGTCCTTATGGCCTCAAGCTCCTCTCTAGACTAAAAATCACTCTCGTCTTTCAGAGCGACAGTTTCAGCCAACCTTTTCTAGTGATATGACACAAGTTCATGCGGGGAAGGAACGCAGGGTGACATAGTGAGAATGATGAGAGCCAGCGCAAAGAACCTTTTTTTTTTACGAGGTAGCAACTTGCTGCTTGTGTAGAGAGAGAGAAAGTCTCCCCACTGCTAGAAGGAGAGAGACAGACACACTCTCACCTATGCCGTCACCTGCCGTACATGTCCGGAGAGAGGGCGAGATAGGCTCCCTGCTGCTAGAAGGAGAGAGATGGGTGGGGGTGGGGGGGTTAAGAGGTGCATCTAGCTCAAGCTGCCACCTGCAGAACTAGCAGGAGATCTCATCTGTGCTCATGTTCAAAGCCCACATCCAGCAGCAAATCTACCAGAATTAGATGGAAATAACACACTACGTAATTATGTGCCATCTGTACCTCCCTGTACCACCTATTGCAATGATTGAATGAAGTGTGCCCAACCAAGCACTCATTCTAGGGACATCATTCAACTCCCATGGGCTGTAATTCCACTGTACCTGAAGCAGTCATGCCAGTCCCAGGAACCATCATCAAGATTCAGGGACCATCATTCCAGTCACAGGGGGCTGTCATTCCATTCCACTGCACCCAGAAGCAGTCACTCCAGTCCCAAGAACCATCATCTGGGTGCTGCTGCTGTTAGTGCCTGACTGGCCAGTGCCACCAGCGCCTGCCAGCCAGCCTGCACCCCCGCCAGCCTGCTCGTCCGCTAATGCCCACTGCAGCTACTGAAAGAGCCCTTCTGCCCACCAGCACCCGCCGCCTGCTGTCTGCTGCCAAAGAGCTTCTCTCTTTTTCTCTCTGGCACCGACTCACAGAAAATATGATATCCCTGGCTGGCTGCCCTACCTGGGGCGCTGTCTGCAAGTCTGCCCCCCCCAGGGGTGATCTTTCTATGAGCTGAACACACCTCTCCACTCGAGGGCTTCAAAGGGACCAACCAACAAATATAACCAAGTATTATATATCACAACTCAGCTTCCCAAGGCTTCCCCCCATGTGGCGATTAGGGATGTGCAAACAGAGTGCGGTTTGGATGTTCGGCCATTTGGTCGTTTGGTTCGAAACCCAAGTTCAGGTTTGACCGTTCGGTTCGACGGAGTTCAGTTTGGCCGAACTCGGCCGAACATCCGAAAATAGCGCTATCGATACCGAAATTGATACCGAATTTGAAGATTTTTTTGGTATCGGTATCATTTGGCCCTGGGACCACCCTTGGTCTCCACCCATGGTGCCAGGAGGTCTGCTCCTCAGCTGCCTCCCCCTTCAAGTCACGTTTTTCCTGCCTGAAGTCATGTTTTTCCCACCCCCAAACTCATCCAAACTCACCCGAACATGACCAAAATGTTTGGTCATTTTCGAGTTCAGTTTGGACGTCCAAATAGACCGAGTTTGGGCCAAACTCTGAACATCCAAAACGTGTTCGCACATCCCTAGGGGCGATCTCTCTCTGAGAGTGGTCAGTGCATGTGCCGATGCCCGCTTATACCTCTGCCAGACTGCCCCAGCCTCTCTTTCACTGTCCGGCACACAAACACAGACACAAGCCCTGCTCCTCCTGGGGGGCTGTCTGCAAGTTGAGACCCTACTGGTATGTGTAGGGGGTAATATGCTCCATGTGCTGCTGCTGTCAGGTAGGGATCAGACAAGCTGTATATACAATGAGATTCTGCCACCTGCCAGAAGATGCACAAAGGAATAAAAGATTGGGCAGGTCAAACTCAGCTGGTAACAAATATAACTTTTATAAAAACTATTTAAAAAAACATTTAAATTTTTGAAAAACTTAAAAAAAAAAAAAAACATTAAGAAGATAAAAAGAGAGAGAAAAATAACTTGTGTCTGTGGGCTGTCCCCTGGAACGTGGGGAAAGAGGACAATGGTGCACGGGACCGAGGTGCGGTCACATTGTCCACCTCTGCCCCATGTCGCCTCGTAACATCCAGGGCCCCCTCCATGGATGTCTTCCATGCCACCAGGGACTGGCGGGAATGATTCCAGAGTGTCCTTTTCAGTCCTGAGGTACTCCCTGTATGCCTCAGCCTGGCGCTCCCTTATTTGGAGTTCTTCAAAGCGCTCCACCGGTCTGTCCTCCACATTTTGGGCGTGAGCCTTGAAGCCCAACATCATTTTTTTGGTGGGTCTCTGAAGCAAAGTCCAAAATGCCCTCAATTCGGGGGTCTTCTCTTGCTGAGGAGCTGAATCCTCGGAGGAATTGGATGGGGAATGACTGGCATGGCACCTCTTCTGCTATGCCTTCCTCCCTTCCTCCCCCTGGTGTTCCTCCCTGCTCCTGCCACTCCGAGATGTATCCCGCGTCACCTCAATTAGGTAGACAGTCTCCACATGGGCTATCAGTCCCAATGTGTTCCCCTGTGTCCCCTTCTTGATTTTTTTGTCTCAGATCTAAAGAACATAAAAAGATAGGAACATAAGAAGTGCCATACTGTGTCAGACCAATGGTCTGTCAAGCCCTGCCTGCATTCTGTCTCCACAAGTGGGTGGCTGGCCAATCTCTGCAGGGGACTTCCTAATAGGACATAGGGCAATCCATTCCCTGTTGTTCCAGCTCCCGTGCCTTACCTTGCATTCTGTGAATCCGCCTTTTGGGGTATGGGAATATTGCCATACCGCAGACTTCGTTGGCATTGGTTTGGCCCTGAGACATCCGCCTTGATGGGCCTGGAGTAGCAGCATCCTCATCATCACCCTCTCTGAAACAGGAACACATAAACCCCTGCATAATATCATGCATTCATGGTGATGCCTCTAGTCCTTCCCAGACCAATACCCATTCTCCCACACCAAGTGGATGGATAGTGCTGCAGTGCTGCCTACTCGCCTCTTTCCCTTTCTCCCACGTGCACCCCACCCCCACCCCCCGCAGGGTGCTATAGTGTCTGCAAGTTGAGACTCTGGCTGCTGCTGCTGAAAGAGCCGCCCCCCTCTCTGACAGACCCAGAAATAAGACACGTGCAAATCCTACCCTTCTTGGGGTGCTAGTGTTGGCAAGTTGAGAGCCTGGCTGGCACNCATGTCTTGGTGGGTGCTGTGGCTCGTGCCTGACTGATGGAAGAGCCCCCTCCCTCTCTCTGGCAGACCCATAAATAAGACACGTGCAAATCCTGCCCCTCCGCTGCCACCCGCTGATGCCCGCTGTTTGTGCCTGACTGCCCACCACCCTCACGCCAAGAAGTTCGCTCTAAAGGATAATATTATTCTTGTCCTCAAAGTTATATAAAACAATAAACAAAAATAAATTTTACAAACCTGGAAGCAGTGGCACCTCCTCTGCCCTCTTCCTCCTCTGGCGAGGAGCCCACCTCCACCACTTCACCAGATGGTCCAGGCTGGGCCTCCACTTGTTACTCCTCCACCTTGACCTTCCTCCTCAACTTAATTTTTCTTTTTCCAGCACCACTGCTTCCTTCACCTTCCATCCTCACGCACAAACCAAGCCACACACACACAGCTACAACACACACACAAGCTCACAACCAATTTTTCACACAAGTTCACTTCACACAAGCCAGACAGACACCACACCACCACACACGACAACACATGTGATCGAAATACCGTTTCCGGTTTTTGGTCTCATGAGATCACGAGACCAAACAATATCAATAATGATAACGAAAATAAAATCTTCATTTGAAATAGGTATTGATAATGACAATAACGAAAACAATATTGCCGTTATAATGATAACGATAAAATGACACATTTTGATAACGACAACAATAACGAAAACGAAAAATGACATGGGGCTCTGGAGGACATCCCTACTCACATCCAGGGTCTGCACATTGGGGGTGCACGCACAACATGCACGCAACACATGCACACCCATTGCATGCAACATGTGCATACAGTATGCCCACCTAGGTGTGTGCAACAATGCACACACCATATGTGCATATTGCACTCATGCAGTGCATGTGCACGCTGCATTTGTCCCCACACTCTGGAAGAAGACACACACACATATTTTAGAATTTAAAGGCCGCATTCTTTATTGAAATTCATTCAATTTAAGTTCAATTTAAGTTATCTGGCATGGGGAGGCTTCCTGATCCTGGGTCCAGTAACTGAAGGCAACCACCATAATTTGGCAGTCTTTATGTACACTCATGTACCGCTATCAATCTTTGCTCTACAGTTTGGTGACTCTTTCCCCCAGCCACACGGCAGGGTTGGGTAGGTGCGTTGTCTTAACCAAAACAACAAGGCAAAAAAACTGCCCAGCACCGGCAGCCAATCAATGGGTGTTTTTAGACACATATTTCTTCTGGATGTTTGCTGTAACATCCAGAACTTTCTGTGTGTCTAAATCACTCATCCATATCTTAAACATCCGGATCTTTGAACTTCTGTGTGAAACTTCTACCAGAACTTTGGTGTGTAAAAGGTTCTCCTGGTAAACTGCTTTGCTCCAGGCAGCGGTGGTCACTTGGTTTCCATGGCCTCCTGTCATGTCTTACAGCTGCAACTACTTTAGGCTGCCTCAGTGCAGTGTTTGTGTGAAGAATGCATCCAAGAACTGAGTCAGGGCAGTGTGTATGTGAAAAATGCATCCGGAACTTTCTTGTGTACTTGTAAACCCAGAAGACTGAAACATCCAGAACTTTAACATGTGTCTAAAAATGCCCAATGCTGACAGTAAAATTCCTTCCTTGGCCCCTTTCAGAGGCGGAGCTAGTGTAGAATGGGCCCCTGGCCAAGTAGTCAAGATTGGTCCACCTCTTTGTGTCCTGCCGGCAGGCCTACGGATGCTACCCGGCTCGGCAGGTCTGGGGGTGCTGCTATCAAACACACAAGACACACAAAATGCAGCCAGCCTATTAAGTACATTATGCCATGCAAAGAGACATATATATAACCAGTTCAGTTGTGCCCCCATAATCAATTCATGTTGCCTCCACCCCATAACCAGTTCATTTGTGCTCCCACCCCATATAATCAATTCATGCTGCCCCCCACCCATGACCATTTCTGCCCCCCTAGGGCAGGGACCGTGTCAATTCAATTACTTTATAAAGCGCCAGGTACATTGCTGGTGCTATATAAATGCTTAATAATAATAATAATAATAATAATACTTATTATTAAATAATTAATAATTAATACATTTGTGACCCCCGGGAAGCATGAATTGATTATATGGGGGGCACAAATGAACTAGTTATGGGGTGGGAATTTAAAGACAGTATTCCTTAGCAATAACTTCATTAAGAAGAGTTAGTGAATTAGCAGTCATAATAATGTCAGAACCATACTTGCATATTTTCCAATATAGAATAGATATTGCTTTACATTATAAATTTCTACCTAAGATAGTATAAGTAAGACAGTTGTGACAATGTGACCCTTTTTACACAGGCCTCTCCCACCAACGTGAACAATGTGGTGCCTGCGGTGAGTAGGGGTGCATGCTCCCACCTAACATGCATCTGCACTCACCCCTCCACTTGTCCCCACTCACGGAGCAACCGGGGAAAACAGCGGTTGCTCTATGGGAGCAGATGAGTGGGGGGTGAATGGGGATTCATGTGCAGCTGTGTGCATGCCCTACCCATGCACCAGCATGCCCACGGACCCCCCACCTGGTGGAGCTGTGTAAAAAGGGCCTGTGAGGAGCCACTCGAAGAAGAACAGAAGGTTGCTATTTTGTAAACAAGGTTCTTCGAGATGTCTCCTAACATTTTCACAACACCCACTCTTCCAGTCCAGCATGGGATTTTCTTATATTCCTAGAAAGGGTTGGAAGGAACTGTCATTCTGAAGGAGAGAGTACTTTTTATACTAAAGGAGCTCGAGACCATCACATGGTCTATTATTTGAATAGGGTGAGCATGCGCAACCCAGTTGTGAGACTATTAGGAGCCATCTCGAAGAACCTTCTTTACAAAGCAACAACAGTCTGATCACTCACATGGGGAGGAGTTTGTTTACAAACAGGTTTATCTGCCAGTCTGATCAGTGTCCCACTGCTGCTGCTACAGCACTACTAGCAGACAGAGTCAGGTGAGGGATGGGGACCCTGCACCCATGATTTGGGGTTTCTTGCACCCAGGCCTCCTCCAGTCCAGCCCAGGCATGGGGCTACCCCCGCGGGGCCAGGCAGTGGCCCCTGGGACCTAGCGGCCCTCAGCTTTATGCTGGGCTCACTCAATGGATGCTACACCCCTGACCCCTTCAACCAGGTGACCAACTAATGCCCACAGTGCCACGCAGAAGGGGGTGTGTGTGTTTGCTCCTTCTCTGGGTCGGCTCAAAAACTGCCATTAATCCTGGAGGAGAGAATATGGTGCCTGCAAGTCTCGCAAGACTTGTTTCATGTGCATAGCTGTTGCCTTTGGCAACCAACATTAGAAAGAGGTTTCTGCTTCTAGCCCTCATCACTGTGTGGTCCTAGAGTGCCTGCTTTTTCCTCTGATGGGGGTAGGACAAAGCCCTCCACCCCTCCCAGGGCTTCTAAATCAGGTGAGGGGCAGGGGATTGTGTAGCATGCAGGATGCGTGCACACAGACCTTGGATTGGGGTCTTTGGGGACAGTCCAGTGGCCTGATTACACTGACCCCAATGCGCAGCATAAAGCCAGAATGTGCACACTCAGATGCACACTCAGTGCCCCGTGCACAGCACAGATGTGTGGGGTGGGCCACATAGGCCAGGGTTGCACTTTTGCCCCATGCAGCTGTGCTGTGCACGCAACACCGCATGAGCATCTGAGCACACATGTTTTGGCTGTGCGTCACGCATCAGGGTCAGCATATGCAGGCAGATGGATTATCCCCCTAATCTCTATTTTTCCCCTGTCCTGCATCAGAAAGGCTTTTAATTGGTTGGTTTTGTATTTTTTCCACGTGTCTGAGTGCAGTGACTGAGTTATTGCCATAGCAATCAGAGTGGCTGCTAGGGAGGCCTCTATAAGCAGGGCACTCCTCCATCCCATCAGTGGGGCAAATCTGTTCCCCCAAATATCTGCCCCCTACCCACCCCCCACTGCTGTATGCTGACGGGGCAGCAGCAGTGACTGTGGAGGCTGGGTGGGACTGGGGCTGGACTAATTTAAAATGGGTTTTGTAGTGTCTGAAGGAGTCTGGGTCTTCTACTGTTTGGGTGTGTGCACATATTTTTTGGGGGAAAGAGGTTGTTGTAAAAAAAAATCTGAAGAATTAAATAGTGTGGAAACGAGTAGGGTTTAAATAAATTAATCTGAAGCTGTGTTCACACATCATTCACCCCTGTGGCAAGAAGATGGATGGCAACATGTGTGAACACCTGTCCACACATGTTCATTCATACAAGGAGATGGATGGCAACAAGAGTTCACATCTGCTGCAAAATCTGCATACAAGCAAAACTTAAACTCCTGACTTTCACATTTCCTTTTCAAATCAGAGCTAGTTAAGTTACATATATAACATCTGCTATTCGGGCACTGGAAAGGGGTTTTTGTTTATTGGCCAGGTAAATTAAATAGCTTCTTTTTAAAAAAAACTTTTTAAAAAAATGTTTCTGCAGCAGTATTAGCAGTGTGGCTGGGTAGCCAAGCTTCTGGGCAATCCTGCTAAAATGTCTACATTCTATTCTTCTCTGTTTTTTTGTATTTCCTCTCTTCTAGTTTCTTTAGAATATGAGGGAGCAGATCCTAATTCCTTATTTTGCAGAGCAGGTTGTTGATTGAAAGGAAAGGATGAGACCTACATCAGAGAAATAAAATCATACAACCTCGTATGCAGGAGGCCAGTTTTTGACATCTCTCTCCATTTCTTCCCCTTTCCCCAAACTCACAGATGGATGGTGTCCCCTCTATATCCCTCCTCTTCCACTCCATTGGTATCTGAGACTGCAAAGTATTATTTCTGGTTTAACTCAATAACCATCTGCAGTAACCGTCCAAAGAAACCATTAGTTTACAACCTTTGAAAATATCTTATTTTTTTTCATCTGCTATAAAATTGGCTGACTTAAGCTCCAACAGTAAAGGTTTGCCCCTGAAGCTTTTTTTTTTTTTTTAATATAAATATATTTATTTATTTATTTTTACATGCTATTTTTTTCTCCTAATTCTATGATTCTTGTATTTGGAAAGCAAGCCAAGATTTCCCCTGTGAATTTTTTCTACATTAGTGGTATAATTGCCTGCCCTGCTAACTATACCAAAAGCAATATTATGGAAGGTAATTTATTAAATTTTTATGCATGTTAACTGGATAAATAATGATTTGTAAAATTAGGCGGAAGTTATATTAAATTGTGCAGTGGTTAAATCTGACACTGTATATATTTCTTTTTCAAAATAATTAAACCTCCCTTTCATTTAAGTGATCATGTCCAGGCAGTTGTAACATGTTTAATATTTTTATTGCAAGTCATTTAATTTAGAATTCTGACTAAATTAATTGCAAAATGTAAACTTTATTTAAGACACTGCAACGGAACCTCTAGTTATATGGCAGTAAAGAATTAATGCAGGATCTTTGGGAAAGGGCATTACTTTGAAACTGTCAGCCTGTTCCCCATAATATTCAGCAGTGAATCATTATTTAAATGTTAGGTCATCCTCTGACACGCTTGTCCGCATGGCAGGAGTTGAAAGACTGTGGATTCCCTTCATGTCAAGTGGTCTATGATGAATTGCTGTCTTTAGTTTTCATAGCCAGAGAAGCAAGGGAATGTGGATGAAGAAGATGGAAGGATAAAAGGGAAGGAAAGTTGGAAATGAATTATCAGGAACAAAGATAGTCAGTGCTGTATAAAAATAACCCTTACATTCATCCTAAATTATGACAAAGTGTGGAAGGAACATAGTGAAAAAGGCAGAGAAATTTTCATTTGTACTGAAGCACAAAGCTAGGGATCAAGCAACCATTCATACAGAATAATATTGAATTTGATGAATTTGGGATATTTGTATTTGTTTTGATGAAGTGGATCTGAAGTAGAGCTGAAATGATTATCTGCAGTTCTCCAGTAACTGGCTGAATCCAGGCTATCCGATCCAATCTGGCAAGAACCAGTTACTGCACAGTATTCATACAGTAATGGTATCCATATTGTTTGGCAGTTAATTGTTTGTTCTATCACATTGCCACATAATACCTCGGAGCACGCCAATTCCATATTGCCATTTACCATTTCCTTATAATTCTTTCCTGTTTACTACCTCCATCAGGACCTGGTTTCAGACTAGCAATGGGAACATTCAGTTACATGGTAATGTGGTAATACAGTAAACAGGTTAACCATTGAGATATTATCTGATTATTTGGTGTTTTGGTCAGCTATTGTGGTAATTGGTGAAGGGTCAGATAACTGATAATATTGAGAATGGTGGATATTAACCACGGTAATAATTTTACTATTTGTTTAATCTCTAATATGAAGCACTCTTTGTTTCATGCTTTGTTTGCAGAATCAACTATTTTGGGGGATTACTTCAGTTTGGTTATTTTGGTGTCTTTGTGCCAGTATTTTGGTTACTTTAATGGCACTATGTGCTATTCCAACACCATGAAGTTGCAGAAAGTGCTGTTGTACTATTACCAGGGGTGTGCACTAGGTCCCTATGTCATTTTTGTTTTTCGTTATCATTTTCATTAATTTAAAATGTCATTTTCGTTATCATTATCAACAACAATGTAATTTTCGTTTTCATTGTTGTTACTGGTATCAGTATCATTTCAAATGAAGATTTTATTTTTGGTGTATAATAAAACAGACTAGCCTAAAAACCTATATAATATCTAATGTTTCTCTATAAGTACACAACTAATATCTATCTAAATCTAAGGGAAACAGGGGAAGGGAAAAGGAAAACTATCTATTATCTAATCAATTATCTATATAACTATTCTAATCTAATCTATCTATCTATCTATCTATCTATGTATATACATACTACCTATCTATATATAATGTACACGGGGGAGAAGGTTAGGGAAAGGGAGAAGGTAAAATGTAGGGTATGAGGAAGGAAAGGTATTGGTAATAGGGGTGGGAAACCGGTAAAATCCGGTATCCGATAATGCCGGTACCGGGCGTACCGGCATTATCGGATTCGACCCGGTAATCCGGACCGGGTACCGGATTTCGGGGTACCGGATTTTTTTTACATTGCAGCCATTTAAAAATGGCTGCAATGTAAAAAAAACTTAAAGCCCCCGCATAAAAGTTTTTT
>QEPC01008985.1:617811-644419 GCA_003113815.1 Sphenodon punctatus
TGAAATGAAACTTAAAGCAATCTAAAAATCCTACTCAATGCCTGCTGTTCAGGAACAGTGACTAGCTCAGAAGGTGTTGGGAAGGGGGGAGGCAGATAATTAGTTTCATTTCTTGCAAGCCTCTCCACCCCTGGTGCCTGGAAGTCTGCTCCTCAGTGACTGACACCTCCCTGTCATGTTTGACCTTCCGGTGACCTTTTTTGCCAGTGAACTCACCCGAACGCGATCCGAACTGACCGAACTGTTTGGCTATTTTGATGTTCGGTGTTCGGTTTGTTCAGTATGTTCATGTTCATGTTCGTATTCATGTTCGAGTTCGGTCATCCGAACAGGCCGAGTTCAGGCCGAACTCTGAACTACCGAACCGCATTCGCCCATCCCTACTGGAGGTTATTAAGAAGCGACTGAACAAGCATATGTCTGGGATGATCTAAGTATGGAAAATCCTGCACTAAGCAGGGGGCTGGACTCAATGACCCCCATGGTCCCTTCCATCTCTATGTTGCTGTGTCAATTCTGATGAGTGGCCTGGATAAAAGAAAGGAGGAGTTCATCCATTGAGACATGCTGGCTGATTTTTTAAAAATAACAATATTAAAGTTTAATTAGAGATACACCCAAACACTTTGAAGACCAATAGCGTTTATGGCCTGTTTGAAAATTCAAGCCAACTTTGAACATTTCTAAAAAGTCATTAGGCATTTCATTTCAAATTGGATGGCATTTGAAAGGGAAATGGCGAGCTGCCCCGCTATTTCCTTGTACCAGGAAGAATAATTAAAGACTGAAAATCATTTGATCTTACATTCGGCCCTTTTTTTTCACCTTTAATTCTGCATTCAAATACTCTAGGGCAGCGTCTATAGATCATTTAAATAAAAAAATCAATATGTGAAATATTTTCCTCTTCCCAGGGCTCAGCTACTGCAATTGGCTGGTGACAAATTAATGATGAATAGTGCATTAACCACGATGATGGTCACTCTTGGCAGTTTCCCCCTGAATGTTGGTTTGTCGAGGGAACAACACCGTAATTCAAAATGTAGCAATGAGGGAGAAATTTTGCTAAATTCTTGTTTTACTCTCAGCTTTAAACAATTGGCTCAATTTAAGAGAGCCTGAACTCTCAAATCACAGGGTTATCAGCCACTAACATTGATTATATTGATATACCTGCATGCTCAGGAACATCTGCTTTATTGGGATTCATCATCGAAAGACTTAATTAAAATAATGCTGAGTTGGAAGCTCAGCATGTCTTACTGAGGCATGTATTTATTTCTCTACAATCAATTAAGAATGTATTCATGAAAACAACTCCTGCAAAGAAATCTGTATTTTTAATCCCTTATGTTAAGCTCCTCGGAATCTGCTTTAGTGTTTCAGCTGCAGTCAACAGAAGACTTACTTTTCTTTAACAGTATTGAATAACTGGTTTTCATTAATGCAGAAAGAGGTACTTCAGGTCTGATCTCCATATAAACAACAAAAAATACAGGGAATCTTACCAGTAACCAATATTTAAAACGTACTGAGTATTTTACCACTATGATATCTGTAAGCATTAAACAATGACCCATTCCAACCTCCAGTCACACGTGCATCCATTCCTTTATCCGCTGGGCTTTTGTTGATGGAACAGATTAAGAAATTCAAATTAAATCAATAATTTACCCACACTTAATCTGATTTGTCTCCGTCACCAATGGGGTGTCATTTATAATGCTGTACACTGCCACAAAAGCTTGTATTGCATGCTGTGCTAGAATTAAAATATCAATTCCTCAAGCCTTTCAGGACTTGGGTCCCAATTGTGAAACTACTTAAGAGCTTCAGAGACTTCAGTGGGGCGTACAAGCTTGTAAGTAGTTTGGGGACTGCAGCCATAATTATAAACATTAAGGGGGTGCAGAAGTCACCACATTCATTTTCATTTTAGTTTTCATTTTCATTTACAAAAAGAACCTTCATTGTTTTGAGGGTTTTGTAAACAACACATTCATTTTTTTCTTTCTGTTAGCTCCAGTTTTATGCGAATCTGTTTTATGTATTATTATATATAATATATATAAATTAAAATCACTGTGCATTTACACAAAATGGCTGCCGGACCCTTCTGCACATGTGTGCCCTTTTCCAAAATGGTGGAATTATTTTGGCCAAGGATGACCATGCACAGAATGGTTCAGCAGCTATTTTGTGCATGCACAGTGATTTTAAAAAAAGATTTAAATGGGCATTGGCACCGTTCTGCACATGCTTGTGCCCTAAAAGGGTGTGCATGCATCGAATGGCCCTAGTAGCCATTTTGCACATGTGCAGTGATTTTTTTTTTAAAAAAAAAAACAGATGAAAGCAAAATGTTTGTTTTTTCATCCATTTTCATATCTTTAGTTACTAAAACTAATGGGGCCCCAATCATTTTAGTAACTAAAAAATAAAATAAAAAATTGCATCCCTAATGTGAGCATCCCCAATGAACATAAAAATAATAAAAAAGACAATAATTGTCAGTCTTAATATGAACGGAGAGAGGTGAATTCAGAATCAGAGATGGATGAGTTCCTGTTCAAACAGAAGAGTACAATTGAAAAGAACAAGAAATAAAAAAGGGGTAATTAGATAGTCACATTAGGGCTGAATCAAAATTTTCACCTAGTTTCCAGCTCTGATAGAACCAGGCATTTTGCTCCTTCTTATTGGACATCAGAACAAACCATTGTTTGTTTGGATTTCCAGTTGGAATGATCCAATTGGAAAGCTGTGGGGTTTTGCCATTTGTGCATTTGCAAAATGGCCACTGCCATTCTGTGTATGCACAAAATGGCCATTTTGTTGTATGGTGGTGGCCATTTTGTTGTATGGTGGTGGCCATTTTGTTGTATGGCGGTGGTCATTTTGTTGTATGGCCATGGCCATTTGTGCATGCGCACATTGCTTGATCGGAATTCTACTTGAAAGCCATTCTGTTTTCATGGAATGGATGTGAGAAAACAGAATAGCTGTTTCAAACCAGCCCAAATTTGCATGGACATCAACTAATTGCTTGGCTTGTACAACTTGCATCAAGACACCTCAGTGATGAGTGGTAGAATAAGAATATATAAAATGCCGTTGTGATAAAAACATGGATAGGCTGACCCTCAAAAGGCTCCTGCACCAGCCTCAGGGAAAGCCCATGCTCTAGAAGACTAGAAACCCACACCCATGAGGGGTGTTTTCACACAGGCAGGGAGGCCTAAGCTGCCCCATGGGGCCCCATGCAGCTGCCACCCATGGGGACAGTGTGGGAAGCCCTTAAAATGGACAGACCCATGTGTGGGTCCTGTGGTCAGGGGAGTAGCCTACACTCTTCCCCATACACTTGTTCTGCCCAGGAACCCATCAAATGGGCAGAAGACTGGGACTCTGTTCCTGAAGCAACAGGATCGGAGGAAGCAGCAGCTGCCACCTGTCAGCTATTGGAGCAGCGACAGCAGGGTGCACACCTCAGCTGCCCACCCATCAGCTGTTGGAGCGGACTCTGGGAGGAGGAGGAGCAGGGCCTCAGCTTTCCATGGGCCTGGCCATTCCCAGGGAAGGCTCCTCACTACCTGCCAGGCCATACCCTTCCTGTCTGTCTCCAGCCCTTGCTCTGCCTCACAGCTTCCTGGTTGGCTGCCAACCAGTATATAAGGCTTGCTGCTGGGAGCAACAGAACTTGTCGACGCACCCCCCCAAAATAACACACAGAGACATGTAGTTGGTTGAAAAATGGCCGCATTCTTTAATCAAATTCAAGTTGTTTAGGCTGGTGGGTAATTGCACCTTGCAATTCTGGGTCCAGTATACCAACAACTAACATAACATTTTAACTCTGGGATTATCCTGGATGTGCCTTCCAGTGACAATCCCCTTAACTTCTCACTCCCCTCTTTCAACAACCCTTGGTTTGGCCGAAAGGGGGTGCTAGCCCACTGTGGGCTCGAGTAAGGGGACAATGCCCAACGGGTATGAAGACAGTGCCTGTCCCTACTCACCCGTTAGGTAACCGCTCCCAGGGAGCTTGACCCTCATGCATGCCATGCCATGCATTACACAAGGTTTCATCTCCCCATCTCTTAAGGAGATGACTCTTCTTATTCTATATCCTACCTATTTAACCTGTCTTAGCATACTGGACCCCTGCCACATAGGGGCAGTCATTTATAACCGTCCAGACACCCACCACCTATCTAATCAACAATTTTTCCAGATGACCAGCCAATGCTGCCAGGTACATCTCATTCCCCTTTTGGGACAAATAAACTCCATCCGGCCGATAAAGTTCCGGTTTCATGTGAACAATTCCTTTGTGTCCCCAACTCGATCCCCCTAAACTTTCTACAAACTTAACAATCTCCCTATTAATGCTCTTCTTAGTTCTATCTAATTTACCCAGTTTTTTAGCTTTATCCCATCTAATCCTTGGCATCCAATTCGTCCATACAATATGGACTCCTACAAACAATCGCTTGATAATGCTTAAGTCTCTTTTAATTTGAATCACCAAATTAACTCCCTTCCTGGTTGCTAGGTCATTTCCCCCTAAATGAATGACGAGTATATGTGGTATCATGTCGTCCCCAATATCCCTGAGCTTTGGGAGCAATTGACTCCATCTCATCCCACTCATACCGCCCATTTAAGGTTGACCACTTCTTCAAGGCCCAAGTGCTTTTCCCCGGGGGATCTTGCCGCGGCTGCACTTGCCCAATGAACCAGACTGTGCCCAACGATCCACCCGTTATTTCGTGCGGCACCTCCAGCTCTGACTCCTGGCGAAACAGAAACATACTTTTAGTGATGGTACGGCCTAATGTATTTTTTATAAGCCTCTGATTTCCACCTCCCCACTGCCTTAATGGCTTGTTCTGGGAGCCCAGACGCTGCGGCTGTAGTGGCTGCTCCTATTCTAAAAGAATGCAAACCGAATCCGCCCGGGGGCAATCCCAACTCTTTTAATGCCAACCTCATAACAGCCATACACTGTGAAGTGGTAACCGGCATCCCACCCCTGCTTGAAACAATGTATCGGCTCCTGCTGGGCGTATGTCTAGGTACCGCCTAAACTGTTCAACCGGGCAAATCACTGGTGGACCTCTTCGGTACAGCCTCATGGTGGTTCCCTTCCCCTTTTGGTCAGTCTTGGAAATTCTCAACCGGATAAGGACTCTGTCGGAGGTAAGCTCAATGTCTCCTATCACCAATGCCCTGTTGATACTGTCTCTACGCGACCCGCTGACAACCTCACTGATACGGAAACCTCCAAAATACATTGTCACATATATTGTTGTAAATACTTGGGCCTCGTAACTGTTGTAACAAACGTTGTTTAATTTTTCTACTATGCCTTTCAAAATTGGGGTTGTAATTGGTGGCCGGACCTGGGGGGGGGGGAGGTCCTCCAGGTTCAGGCCCAAGCCTCGAGCATGTGTTTAAGATTAAAAAAAAGTCCGGTGATGAAAATCCTTTTAGTTTGTTAATGAATGTGAGGGCAGCGATTTTTCCCCTTATTGTGCCCACCGCCAAACCCATCCCATGAAGGTGAGTGGCGAATTGTAGTACCTCAGGCTCAGTAATAGGAAATCGGTCTAACCATCCCTTTGCGTGCCGGAATGTCTGAAATTCACGATAGGCCCTACCATAAGCGGTCTGTGTCCTATGGGTCAAGGAGCTTTGTACGATGGTTTCCAGTTCTAACTCCCAAGTGTCCAGAGGCGAGGGGGCAGCGGGTCCGGGTCTGCACTTGGCCATGGTGCTAGCTCTCAGAAACGGTCCATCTGGAACTGAGAAAGGGCATCGACAATGCCATTGTCGATTCCAGGGACGTGCCGGGCCCTGAACAGGATGTTATGTGTCAAACAGTAAAGGACCAAGGTCCTGACCAAGGCCATCACTCTGGGGGATCGTGAAGATAACGAATTCACGACATGCACCACGGCCAGATTATCACACCAGAACATTAAAGTGCGATTGGCAAACTGTGTTGTCCATACAAGGGATGCCACTAGTATGGGAAATAACTCCAGAAAAGCTAGGTCCCTTGTGACCCCCGATGCATGCCATTCATCAGGCCACCTTGCCGCACACCATCTGGTACGGAAGTAAACCCCAAATCCTGCCCCGCCGGCTGCATCGGATTGTACTTGCAACTCTGCTCTAAGGTATAGCCTCTCCATCCAAAGCTAACCCCATTAAAGCTGTCTAGAAATGTAAGCCATACTCATAAATCTTGCTTCATTTCTCCATTAACCCGTATCCTGTGATGAGATGAGAGTTCACCTCTTAACTTCCCGTAAAGTCGTGACAAAAAGGCCCTACTGGGAGTGACCACACAACAAGCAAAATTCAGGCTCCCCACAAGTGACTGCAACGCACGCACTGTTATCTTGGTTGCCCCTAGGCACTCCTTGATCTTTTCTCTCATAACTGATAGCTTATCCTCCGGTAGTCTGGATAACATTCTCTCCGTGTCGAGCTCAGTTCCCAAATATGTTAATCTGGTGGCTGGCCCCTCGGTTTTTTCAGGTGCCAGCAGTACTCCCAACTCTCCGGCTGTCTCCTGAAACACTCATAAAGCCGTTTCACATTCCTCTGTGCCTGTGTGGCCCATCACCAAAAAATCATCGAGATATTTGGTAATGTCCCCAACCGGCATTTTTTGTTGGAAGACCCATTCTATAACGGAACTGAACAGCTCGAATGCTGAACAAGATATCGAGCATCCCATTGGCATAGCTCGATCAAAATAGTAGAAACCTTCAAACTGAAAGCCTAGGAGGTGAAAGCTAGCGGGGTGTACTGGTAGCAGCCTGAATGCTGACTTTATGTCACACTTGACAATCAAGGCGCCCTTTCCCATTGCTTTGACTTTTATCACGGCCTCATCAAAGGATGCGTATTTGACATTGGCTAATTCCTTAGGAATAGTGTCGTTGACAGAGCTCCTGTGGGGATAAGAGAGGTGATGGATCATACGATACTCCCCTTTTGCCTTCTTTGGTACGATCCCCAATGGCAAGATTATCATGTTCTCCATTGGGGGTCGCCCAAACGGCCCTGCAACCCTACCCTCAGCAACTTCCTTAGCTATTTTCTGCCTTACTAAATGCTCCATGCCAATTGTCAATTTTAAATTTTTCACTATTCCCTGTGACTGGACTGACCCGGCTGGGATTATAAAACCTTCTGTAAACCCTTGAATAATGTAATTTACTTCTTCCGGGCCAGGATGACCCATGAGGGCCTTCACCAGACAGTTAATTTTGACTGGTGTCGGTCCCCTTTGTAGGGCAGGGTGCAGAGGGCCTGGCCTCCCTTGCCATATCCCCTCTTCTGCCCATATCCGCCCCTCTTTCCTTTTTGATGGGGTTGAAAATAGTTGGTCTCGGCGTGTCCTCCCCCACAATTGGAGCAGCTATGGTGAAAACGACATGTGGCTCTATTACATCGTCCCGCTCTATTGTATTCCCAGCATGCGCCAGGTGTTTGCCCTGCCCTGCGACTTTCACTCTGAAATGGCTCGTTTGCTGGTGCAACCCCACCCCGAACCAATGGGTGTTCACTATCCGCCTGGGGGGGGCCTGGTAACATCGACCATACACTCTAACCACAGATCTGCGGCGTGCATGTCCCATTGTAAACCTGGTGTCATGGCTGCCCTATGACGAAAAGCTTCATCATATCTCAGCCACCCACCTGCTGGGCCCGTCCCATATGCCCGTCTGATAATATCGGCATACTTGTGCAGCTCCAACCCCCTATTGGGGTTAGCCTGCAACACCACTCCCATATACACCGCCCATGCGGCCGTCCAGTTCCCCCAATTTCGGTCTGCTTTTGGGCAGTGGAATTTCTCTTTGTCCTTCTCATCCTGTTCTGAGTGATACAGTATTGGATCACTAAAAAGCAGGGCAAAAATGTCCACGTATTAACCCTTCCATATTTTTTCTTTCGTATTGAGGGGTAAATGTGATCCAAACGGTGCCACCACACAAGGTATGGCCCCACCTGGTGGCGGGGGAGGCAGGTTCATGGTTCCCCCTTCTTATGGACCCGGTTCTGTGGGAGATTTTTCTCCTCCCCCTTTTTTTGTATTGGAGCTGTTAGCTGTTTCGTATTCTTCGTACCCTAGTACCGTGCCACAATTTTGTCCCATGCTGGGTGCTGCTGCTGGCATTACCCATACCCATGCTCCATTGAGTCTTATCAACTGGGGTGCCTGAGGCTGCCCTATACCCATGATACCTCCTCCCGTACCCTGGCGGGCTGTACTCTCTGCATGGGCTGGCTGCTGCCCTGCCATACTCCCCTGTTGTAAGGTGGCGTGAGACTCCTCCCCCATTCTTCCTCTCTGCCACTCCTATGTTGGCTGATCCCGCCTTACATAGGCCCCATCTGGCTCACCTTCTAACTCACCTCCTCTGTCAAAAACCTGTCTCGCTCCCCGTACCACTTCTTGCTCGGACGGTTGCCGGTCGATGTCCTGTCCTGTCCTGCACACCTCTCTATCCATTGCTAAGAACCTGTCCCACATTTCTGCCTCTGTGGGTACCGTGGTCGTTCTGGTGGCTCAACGCACCTCCTCCTTACCTCCGGCGGTCCGTCTGCCTGTACTGGGACATAAACCTCCCATGCGGTGGGTACTGGGCCCTGCCTGCCCAACCTCGCCCCATCTCCTTGCTGGTACATCAGGGGATTAGTTGCTCCTTGTTGATGGGCCATCCATCCAGGAACCCTATAATGGTCTGAGGCCCCCAGGACCTGACCTCCTGCCCCTGGGGCCCCTGCCGGCCCCCTGGGGTACAGGGCCTGCATTAAAGGTCCCATATAGGCTACCTGGCCCCTCTCTGCTTCACCCATTGGCTCCGCACTCCCTCGTGCTTTCGCAGCTGGTGCAGGCAGTGGGGGTGCCATCCCCCTAACTATCTGACTCCTCCCTCTTTCATTTTTGTTTACCGGGGGACAGTTTGTAGCTCCCCCCTCTTCCCTGTATCTGGCAGGTGCCTGGGTTGCCCTTACACTGTGCCTCCTCCCTGGGCTGGTGGTGTCCCAACTATCCTGGCCCCCATCCAGTTCCCTTGACATTGCAAGGCCTCCTCCAGACTCCTGTTGCCCCACAGCCCCACTTTGTACCTCCCCGGGGTCTGCTCCTACCAGGGTTCCCCTTGCCATAGCCAGGCCACGAGCCCTTAACAGGGCCTCGCATTCCAATAGCCGGGCCATCATTATTTCCTGTGGGGGAGGGTTCATCCTCCTCGAACCCCTTTCTCCCCCTAGAGGTTCCTCCCCACTCCTGGCCTGGTTCTGTCGGGCCTCAGCGGTCTTCTTCTTTGCTCCGGCTGCTTCTCCCTTCCTTCGGCCCATTGTGAACCCCCTACTGCTCGATTCAGGCTCGATGGGTCAGCAGCAAGTCTCTTCTGCTGGTGACTCTTCGCCTCAGATCGACAGACTGGCGCGCTTTCTCCCACGCCTCAGGAGCCCGCCCTTCCTAAAAGAGGTGGGGCTTCAATTCCCACACAGCGGTGTATTGCCGCTGCATCCAGGGACGGTTGCCAGACAACCGCAACTGCACGAGGAAGCCTTCTAACAGGCTTCCCCATAGTGGCCTTCTCTTGTGCCCCCAGCTTGGCCGTAAGTTAAGGGGGAGGCGCGACAATCGCCCCTTTGCCGTCATTCGGCGGCGAAGGGGACTACTCACTGCACACCGTTTCCTATTCCTGTCCCTTGCTTTCCTCCCGCCCTTAGTCCTAGCTTGCCTCCAGTCCTTGTCTCAGGCCTAGTTCCACACTCTCACTCCTACACCCTTCTCTGGTTTCCTTCCAACCTTGTTCTCCCTGACCTGGCCCTCATCCTGTTTTTCAGTCAAGCCTTGATCCTGAACCCCAACTCCATGTCCTGGCCACCCCTTGTCCCATGCTCCTAAAATAGGTGACCACATATGACCATCAGTGAACCATGGGCAGAGTGTAAGAGAAGATTTGAGGAGAAGTATCATAGGCCTCACTCCTTCTCTGTTTATAATCCTCTTCCTCATTGAGATCTGTCGGACTCTAAGGAGCAGAAGTGCTCAGTTAAGGCCAACTCGACACAGATTAGCAGCTTGGCTAGGGCCTTGCTGGCAAAATTTAGCCCTTGGCCAAATAGAATTCTCATTTATATTCACTCATACCCATTTTGGACCCAAACCCTCAAGGCTTAGCCTCTGCCTGCTGTGACTATTACAAGGACAAAATGGGTCTCAGACTAAAATGAAGGGATTTACAGGAGACGGGAAAAGGGGCATTAGTGTCCCTGTGTGTTTAGAATGTCAGTCACACAATCTCCCACTAAGAAAAGGAGAAAAGAGTCTGGGAGAGCCAGACCAAGGAAAATGAGATCATTGAATTAAAAACGTGCCTGAGCTCATTTTTTCAGCTGCTCCTCACATTATACAAAAAAAAAAAAAAAGCCATAGTGACTAGATAGGGGAAAAAATTGCTGCCTCCTTTTTTCTGCCCCAGAAGTGTATTTAGCTAGTGTTAATTTAGTCAATTTGAAGGACTGTGAGAAAACCTCAGGGCTCCCTTTAAATTAGCTCAAACTGGGTATTCAATATTCCCTTGTGAAATCCTAGGCGTCTAGCACCTATCCAGCTAAAAATGCCCTACCTCTGTTGTGTCGTGTTCCCTAGTGTTTTGGCCAAACAGACATCTCTCAATCCTCAAAACTAAAGCTGAGATTGTTAGTAAAAAAATTTCTACAGTTAATATATCCAGTATTCCAGTTAGTTTGGCAGTTATTCAGTAACTAAGTAACCAGCTCCTGTGGAGGTTAACTGCCAAACCAGATTACCGAATATAACTGCATTACCATTTACCACATAATTGTTTACTACATAACCAAATGCTATCATTATTATTCTAAAACCTGGTCCAAAGGGAGGGAGGATGTAAAAATAAAAATTATGGGCAGTAAATGGTAAGGCACAGTATCACTGTAAATCGATAATCCAGATTAACTGCTGAATGCTAACTAGATACCATTCAGTATCCAGCCAGAGACCGGATAAAGACAGATTCCTGTTTAATTTCTACACAAAAAAATGTTACATGTATCATGACGTTTTTGTCCGAGATTGTGACAGCTTGACACATGCTCAGTGCAATTCATCATGACGGTTCACAGTGGGTGGCTTCAATTCCCATCAGCACCATGACCATCTTTAGGGGAAGTAGGGACCAGAGATGACTGTAACCGGCCACAGGCCACGCGCAGTGCTGCACATCCCTCGGGGATGACCACAGCAGAAAACCGAGTCCATTTTAATGTAGCATCAGTTGGTTCCATGGACAAGGTGTGGACCTCTTACAATGGCCTCCTGGACAGGACTGCCACCTTCCCTCAGGCTTTCAACTGAAGCAGGTGGGGTCACAGCAGAAGGAGATGGAGAAAAGAGACTCTCCCGGATCTTTCTGCAATGGTCAGCCACCACTACCCGCGTTAGAGTATTATGCAGGGGCTGGGCTACATTAGAAGGAGGCTTTCCTCTCCATTTTGATGTAGCCACTACCATCACAACACTCTTTGCCTCCAACAGTGCCTGGTCCTCTGAATCCCTGATTTCTCTGGGCTTATCTTGGTGCCTGTGGATAACGTGGAAAAACAGGTGGTTTATCCAGGGTTGATGGGCTAAATCCAGGAGTTGCTGAATCAGACCCACAGGGGTGGTAACCTTAATCATGATCCGCTGTTGAGAGTCGCTGCCTTAGAGGAAGGCCTATTGGTAAATGCTGCAGAAGTGGGTAGGAAGAAGAATTAATTACCCTTTCCTGCAGATACCAGCATCCTCTATTAATAGGGTGGCCATACCTCCCCTTTAAATGAGGACGCTTATGAAAAATACATGGTGCAGGGCTACATTGATTCCAGTGCAGCCCTGCACCATGTATTTTTCATAAGTGTCCTCTTTTTTTTAAAAAGATCTGTAAAACTTCCCAGGACACTTATGAAAAATACATGTTGAAGGCCCTGCATTGGTGTCTAAGATGCCAGTGCAGACTCTACAATATGTATTTTTCCTAAGTGTCCTGGAAAAATTGACATCTCTGGCCACCCCATATGATGCATATGATTTGATAATGTCTGCCTAATTATAAATGTTAGTGGTTGTAAAGACAGACCTTCCCACCTTTGGACCCACCCTGCCACAGCGCAGTCCTGATGTAGGGATGGGACACCGGGGAGAATACCGGATACCAGATTTATCGGTATCGGATTTCCCCAGTATCGGATTTACCGGTATCAGCATACCGGATTTTTAACACTGTCCGTTTTACCGTTTTTTTACATTGTGGCCATTCACTTCAATGGCCGAGATGTAAAAAAACCGGTAAAGCGGCCAGTGTTAAAAATCCGGTATGCCAATACCAGTGATTATTGGATTAATCCGATATACCTGATTATCGGATGTATCGGATTTATCCAATACCAATATTCCCACCCCTAAGCAATAGCTCTTCCAATTGAGTTGGGATTTCCCTGCCATCGATTCCTTCACTTTCTTACTGGATTGTGGTGTAAAAGTGCCCCCCGAAGATGCTCAGAGATGAAATGCAAGCAAAAGTCATTCTAAACTCAGCCATTTTATTAGAGCTGCTGCAAGGAAGCATCTGAATGAACATGCATGTGTTCCAGGCCATGGAAGTGCTAAGATTGGCCATTCTAAGGGAT
The DNA here is from genome assembly GCA_003113815.1 of Sphenodon punctatus. NCBI lineage: Eukaryota > Metazoa > Chordata > Lepidosauria > Sphenodontia > Sphenodontidae > Sphenodon > Sphenodon punctatus. The sequence goes on from QEPC01008985.1 coordinate 630,544, forward strand.
ATGTTTGTTATACCTACTGCATCAGATGCTTTCCATCCTCCACTCAATCAGAGCCTCCGATAAACTCTCGATCTCTTCAAATAAGTAGCCTGAAGTTAATCATTTCTCCTTCTGATAATCTCCCCATTTAAAAGAATGCCAGTCACTTGGCATTTCCCATCATTATCAGATCCAGAGAGGATTAGCCTGTGGAGAGATACTATGAAAACACAGTAGAGACATCCTCAAACAGAATTCAACACTGAGACCTTGGAGGATATATTATAAAAATAGATTACAACAAGATAAACAAGAAGAATAGCATTTGATTGGATGAGTGGATTTCCTGGGTAAAGCACTAACCTTTTATTAGGAGGGGATCAGTAAATAGTGAAATTCAGTGAAAACGTTTGATTAAAACAAACTTTTCCTCCCCCTCCAATTGCATCTTGAATGGTGACTCCATACATAGCCGTAAAATTAGCAAGCTCCCCATACAGAATCAAAAAATCTCCATCTTGCTTTGTTCCTCCTGGTAGCATGCAGGTCAATCAAGTTAATACTGGATCTCATTAGCACCCCCCCATGGAGTGCGACATTCTTTACCTGCAGCTGAGTGGCACTTGGAAAGGTGTGAAATTCCCTGCTGCCTTTGCAAACATCAAAGGACTTCATTTCCAATCTGATCTCTGCAAGCAGAAGTCCCCACTGATCAATCTAAGTGAGGATAGTCACAGGAGCTGAGCTTTTGTAGTGCAAGATCTATTATTTATTAGTTTAGATTGGTAGGGATTCATTATTTAGTTTGTTAGTTTTCTGTGACATGGGCCTCAACCTCTTGTGCCCCCCTTGCCGTTATATAAATAAATAATAATTAGGATTAATATTTTATATAAGTAGCTGAAAGATCACTGTGAGAGATGATCCCGCAGGCCTGAGACCTGGCAACTGCTCTTGACTGACACCAGAATCATAGCAAATTTATTATTCGCAAGCATTTATATAGCGCCAATAATGTACTTGGTGCTTTACAAAGTAATGATATAGACACGGTCCCTGACCTAGGGCTTACAATCTGAGAGACAGATAGGGGGGGATGGGGTGGGGTGGGGAGACGAAGAAAGGGGAACAGAGAGAGAGACAAGGAGTGTAGCCTTCATGTAGGTGCGAGATCTCAGGTGCACGTGCTTGACTTGGTTACATCGAGAATAATGGCTGGTTGTTCCATGTGGTCAGGATACGAGTAGACAGACCTCAGGTAACATTGTACTGGATGGAGGGTATCAGCAGGAGTTAGGCGAGAGAAGCGAGGAGTTGGGAAGGGCAGAGCAGAAGAGGTGGGTCTTGAGGAGGGACCGGAAGGTACGAAGGGAGGGGGAGAGGTGTGTGTGGGCAGGGAGGGAGTTCCAGGCGTGGGGGGCAGCTAGGGAGAATGAATGAAGGCGGTTAGGGGAGGTGAGGAAGGTGTGGGAGGGCAAGAGAGGGGACAGAGGAGGAGCGGAGTTCACAGACTGGAGTACGGAGGGAAATTAGCACAGAGAGGCAGGGGGGAGAAAGGTTGTGAAGAGCGTTATAGGTGAAGACTAGGAGCTTGTGCGGGATTCGTTCAGGAAGGAGGAGCCAGTGAAGAGAGGATGGGCTGTACGTGGTCGAAACAAGTGGCTATATAAAGCGACGGGCTTTATAGCACAAGCAATGTACCTCACACTCTATAATAATTAATAATAAACCGATCCCCACCTCAGGGGGTTTACAATCTAAGAAAGACAATGAGGGGAGACAAGGAATGTAACCATGGAATTGATATCACAATTTTCCTTATTTCTATTTATTAGCATGCAACAAACACAAGTTCCTAGAGTTGGCATCTTATAACACTAGCAGAAAAGAGTTCCCGTACAATCTTTATCTTATGTGTCCATAAGGGGGAGGAATTAAGCATAGCGGCTCACTGAGCTGTCACATGTAAAAATATCCCAAGATGGTAGTGAGGTAAGAAAACATTGTGCTTTTGTTAACTGTACTTTTTATGATCCTTGCCCGGGGATGGGGTCCTAGGATCATTGCTGATGTGGCCTCTCACCATTGGTTGAGGGCGGAAGTGGAGGTGAAGGTGTCATGAAGTTCATGTTGATACCACTCTTTTTTAGACAATGAGGTCCAGGTGTTTGCAGTTGCAGGTGAAACTCTGCAGTTTCTCTAGCTTCTTATCTCTAAGGCTGAATGGCCATAGAAATCAGGGATCTTCTCACAATCTGGGTGGCAGACAGTTCCTGGGGTGATGGGCAAGTCAGATTTGCTTGGATTTCCTTCTTCCTACAACCTAATTACATTTGGTTCTTAGTCAGATAGTTAGATATCATTGGGTTAGGTAGACATCTGTTGCTGTCAGCTTTTACTACACACATGACACTCCGCACTGGGGCTGCATTCTCACTATGCTAAGCGCCACGGGCTTTACTCATAGTTACTTAGCCAAAGCTGAGGCCTGTCTCCACAGGGGGAGGGGAACATAGGGAGGGAAAAGGGCTATTTCTACACTATCAAAGTTAGTTAGTGTGAATTAGCTGTAAATCCTGAATTGGCGTCATTCAGGAATTGTTATTCAGCGATAACTGTTTACATTATCATTAATATTCCGAAGAAACACTAATGGCGGCGCGGGGGCATGGAGCAGTGACTCAAGTTGGGAATAATACCACCTCTATGCTGATGACACTCAATTCTATCTCTCTACTCCCTCTCTCTCGCCCTCTGTCAAGCTCGTCTCATCAACTGTCTCTCTGACATCTCTAGCTGGATGTCTCAACGTCAACTCAAACTCAACATGGCTAAAACTGAACTCCTTCTCTTCCCCCCTCATCCTTCCTCTCCTTCCTCACTGTCAATAACTATTGATGGAGTCACCATCCTGCCTGTCCCCCAAGCCCGTAGCCTAGGCTTCATCTTTGACTCACCCCTTTCTTTTAAACCCTACATTGACTCTGTTGCTAAATCCTGTCGCTTCTCCCTCCATAACATTGCTAAGATTCGCCCTTTTCTCTCTGTCTCGTCTGCCAAAACTCTTGTTCATGCTCTGGTCATCTCTCGCCTCGATTACTGTAACCTCCTTCTCACTGGCCTTCCCCGGTCTCACCTTTCTCCCCTCATCTCTGTCCAAAACTCTGCTGCCAGGGTCATCTACCTCGCCAGTCGCTTCGACCATGTGCAGCCCCTCCTCTCTTCGCTTCACTGGCTTCCCCTTCCTGAACGAATCCTGCACAAGCTCCTAGTCTTCACCTATAAAGCTCTTCACAACCTTGCTCCCCCCTACCTCTCTGCACTTATCGCCCTCCATACTCCAGCCCGTGCACTTCGCTCCTCCTCTGTCCCTTCTCTCACCCTTCCACGCCTTCCCTGCTCCCCTAAGCGCCTTCGTCCCTTCTCACTTGCTGCCCCCCATGCCTGGAACTCCCTCCCTGTCCACATCCGCCTTGCCCCCTCCCTTCATACCTTCAAATCTCTCCTTAAAACTCACCTCTTTCGCTCTGCTCTGTCTGACTCTTTATCCTGCTGAGCCACTATTCCTATACCTACGATCGGTTTACCCTTATCCTTGCAACATGGACCTGCCTGCTGTCATTCTCATCGTAACCAAGCCAAGTACGTGCACTTGAGACCTCGCATCTTCATGAATGTTAGACCCCTTGTCTCTCCCTCTGTTCCCCTTCCTAAGTCTCTCCCCCAGCTCCTGTCTCTCAGATTGTAAGCCCTAGGGGCAGGGACTGTGTCTATTGTATTACTTTGTAAAGTGCCAGGTACACTGCTTGCGCTATATAAATGTTTGTTAATAATAATAATAATAATAATACACAAACACTATTCTGGATTTAATTCTGGAGTAAATAAATCCTCAAAAGTTCTAGTGTTGCCTTCAAGGGCAAGAGAGAACAAGTCTTTTCCATCCTTTCTGTGGCAGCCCTTCAGGTATTGGAAGACCACTATCATGTCTCCCATTAGTCTTCTTTTCTCTAGGCTAAACATACTCAACTCCTTCAACCTTTCCTCATAGGACTTAGTTTCCAGACCCTGACCAACTTTATCACCCTTCTCTGAACCGGTTCCAATTTATCGATGTCCTTCTTAAAGTGGACGTAACAGAATGTTTCCTCATGCTGTTAGCAGGATCTACTCCACGGCTATTGGCCACACCAGACACCATTGGCACAGGAACCTGCTGCCTCTCTATTTTTATTAATTACAACCAGCTTATTATTTAATGCCTAACAGGAATAGCCAACCATTCACTTCACCATCCCATAGGGATCACTGAGCCTTTAATGGCTCTTCCTTAATACCCCAGATCCCAGAGCCTAACAGGGCTCTCAAAGTTAGTCCTTCAGTCAGGGCTTCTTAGCCCAACAATGTCCTCATCTCTAACTGGGCTTAAACCTCAGTCCCATTTCGTAAGGGCACACAAGCCCCACTCTTAATGATGAGCTTTCTAGCCGAGCAATGTCAAAGTCCTTGCCGCTATGCAGGCTCCAAGCACAGACACACCTGTGTCCTGACTTTCCCTTGTGAGGATCACAATGATTCCAGCCCTGTCGGGGCAAGACACTTTTCTAAACAGCTCCACCACTACTCACAGTCCCAGTCCTGGCATCTCAGGTTCTCCACCTCCACAAGCAACCTTCCCAGCTTGGATTTACTTTCACGCCAGTCCACTTCTGGCCTTCAGCTGCTTCTGCTCAGCGGCTTCTGCTTGGGGCATCTCCCCAGCTGTTCAGGCAGCAGGTTTAAATCCTCGCACAACCTGTCTCAGCAGCACCGCCTGCAGTGCTCTTAAAGGTCCAGCAGCACCTGGCCACATGGAGCAGGGGCATTACACACCTCCCTTCTACAGTGCGGTACCCAGAACTGGACACGGTACTCCAGCTGAGGTCTCGTCTGACTAGCGTAGAACAGATGCTTCCAATTTCCCAGTAACAAGAGGAGAGAAAGGTTGGGAAGGTCACAGCACAGAATGAGGATATTTGGTCAACATTTCTGCTGTCCAATTGGCATCAGAAACAGATCTTATACCACAGTGAGACATTAGAGAATCCCTGGCATAGGCTCATTCTCTACTTTTGCTGTGCAGGATTATAAAATTAGAACCATTTGTCACATCTTTCTGATATTTGGCAGAGATAATCCTGAAAGTGGTGAGACACAGCCCTGCCAAATTTCATGTACACTGTTTGGACTACAAAGATGTTACAGTCAGAAATACATTTATAAATTAAGTGCTAATACCACCAGGACCCTTTAGCCAATCTTTCAAAAAATTGGCATAGAAGTAAACATAGGGAGGGGTATAAACTTGCCAAGTTTCATCCATATTAGATGGGAGGAAAAGAAGTTACAGCCAGGAATGTATATTCAGATTTTTGCAAAATAGTATAATTCAACTGCTTATAAAAGCGGATCCCTTTTTCCAATATTTTTGTAATATGGTATACTTAATGCCTTATATTGTAGGTAAAATCTCCCCAAGCTTCATCTAAATATAATGAACAACAAAAAAGTTACAGTCAAAAATGTGTTTTCCATTGAAACCAATAGAAATCAAAAACAAAAGTGAAAACAAAAAGGAAATGTTAATATTTATAAAAATGATAAAAATGAAACCAACAGATTTAAATAATGACATGGGTTCCTGGTGCACACCTCTAGAAAGTGGGAAGCAGCTGGGTCAGAAGGGGTGTCCACATGGATATCACTGAAGTCCAGAAGAATGAGTTGGAATATTGTCGTTAGGAAGAAGGTAAGCTAGGTGCTGAAGTCAGAGAGAAAAGAGAGCCTGGGGGAGGAGTGGTAGATGGCAGCAACCCTGTGCAAGTGGGAGGAAAACCAACTCCATTAAGTACCAATTAATTTGCCAAGTGAAGGTGACTGTATTTCAAGCCTCCTGTGTACAACGATAACATTTCAAGAGGGAGGCAAAGGGCCTTATCCTCAGCTATTGGATGTCCTCAGCAAAGTTCATGGAATGATGTTGATTTACACCAGGTGATGAAGATCTTATCCAAGTTGATTTAACTGGCTTACCCTTATCAAAGCTATCTTCGCAGTCATTTTTGTTGAACTGCTTCATAGAATTATTAGAACAGAATATACTCAAGCTCTACCAAAAAGCAAGCAATATACAGGATTTTATGAGCTGAATTAAGGCTGAATGAATCCAGCCTGAAATCTTCTTTATGGTTGTGTGGGTCATCAGAAGATAAGACTGGGATCCAAGGCTTGACAAATTATATGTGTAGAATTCAGATATTAAGCGACTTATCAGCAGCGACTTATCAGTTTCAAAGGCAGGCCAGAGCTTCCCCCACACAATGCACTGATAGACACTGTGGTTGAGAAGCCACTTTTGAAACTGACATGTGCTGACCAAGAGTACTGTGGACCCTGGCTCCACAGCAGTTCCAACCGGGGCATGTCACTTCCAAAGACTGGCCAGCACTACTCCCCCACCTCATGCCACAATGCCTCTCAAGTGGGAGGTCTGGCAGGGTAGCCTTTCAAATTTACAGTCCCTGTGGAGCTGGGCTCTGCAGAGGTAGCTAGGGTCTGTCACTTTCAACAGCTGGCCAATACTTCCCCTGAGAGGTTCTGACTTCCCCTGAGAGGTTTTTTCTTTTTTTTTCTTCTTTTTTCTTTCTTCATTTTGTTTTCTTGGTTTTATGGAGTTAATTACTGTTTTGTATTTCAGTTCTTTATTTAAATGCATTAAAACTATTTAAATGATTTTTCAATTTTTTGTAAAAAACTGTGCATGTGCAAAATGGCCTCTGACTGCCGGGAGAAAGGACAAAACAGCAAGCCCACACAGCAACAACAGTGCTTCAATCAACCTCCTCAAGACCGGCGGTAACTAACACTCCAAGGTCCCGGGGGATGGTAGTGGGGGGAAATGTGGAACGGAAATGCAGGATCTGTAACTGGGATTGCAATTTCCATTTTGTTTCAGACTAAACCGTAATGGCCCATTCTGTGCAGTTACGGATTAATCTGAAACTGAAATTCCCATCCCTGCTGTCTAGCCTGATTTGAAGATTGCAAGTGGCAGAAAACCCACCTCCACCCTAATCTGTCCAATCACCTTAAATCTTAAAAATGTGTCCCTTAGTCCTCGAATGAATGTGTCCACATTTATCTTACAGCTTTTACCTGGACTGAAAAGTCTGTTAGTGCCCAAGACTTTATTCTAACCCTGGTTCTTCTTTGATGATATAATATCTGGGTGCAGTATTCCTCCCTAGGAAGGTCTACACTAGGTCTGAAATGAGAATGTGATCACATTCTTGTGAGAATGGGTGAGATTCTCTCTCTCTCTCTCTCTCTCTCTCTCTCACACACACACACACACACACGGTGAGATCTCGTGCATTCTCGAGATTCTTGAAAACCTCAAAATATGCTTTGTGCATGCGCAAAATGCCCCCCACTGCCATTCTTCACATTCACATGCCCCCCCCCCCAGCAGCCATTCTGTGCATGGGCAGGACATTTTTTGAGGTTTCTCGAAAATCTTGTGAGGTTCTAGAAAACCTAAAAATGGTCAGTGCATGTACAAAATGGCTACCATGAGCATTCTGTGCATGCGCAGCCCTCAGTGGCCATTTTGCACATGCACAGACTGTTCTGGCGGGCGCTGGAGAATCTTGCGAGAATTGCAGCAAGAATGCCAATTCTTGAGTTGGAGAATCTCGTCAAGAACCTCATTTTTGCTGAGATTCTTGAGGGGCTTGAAAACAAGTTTCAGCTCTAGTGCACACTGCAATCCAGTCACGTCTTCACCGCTTGTTTGACAAACTAAGCAGATTAATTCTGCTTGTTTTCAAGCCCTCCAATCACTCTTGAAATCTGGTGTGGAGGACAGAAGACTTTCTCATTCTAGGGGGAAACAATGGTATTATCTATCCTGGCATTTCCTATCAAGAGCATCATGTCTTCCTTCTTGTTGTTAATAGGCAAGTACCACTAAACTGCAAAGGTTAAGAAGGATGCTTTCTGGACTGTCTCTCTTGAATATCATTTAACGTCAAAGTTCAGTGGTGGAGTTTCAGATAAGTCATTATGTCATGTGAACTGCTTTCCCTTTAACCCTCCCCCCCAAAGACATTAAGCAGGTGTTAGCAGAATGCCTCAGCAAATAATGTCCACTGTTCTTTGGTACTTCTATTAGAAGAAGCTGACAGTCAGAGCTAAAAGAATATTGTGCTCCTACGTCCCACATAGTTACGTGACTTCGAATGATAGAACCAGACAGAATTAGACTGTTAAAGCGGAGCTGCAAAAACAATCAGATGGAGTGACTGAAACCCCCAAAGAGGGTCCATATGGCTGGGCGGCTGTACTTACACATATTTCAAATGTCAATGCACAAGGCTGCAATCACACCAAGCTGTTTGCTTTATTTTGAATAATTGCTCGCAAACTGGAGCAAAATATTTGTCAGACTGGAATAACACATATAAATTTAAACTGTGATTCCCTCCCCCCCCCCCCCCCCCCCGTTCACCTCCCCAGCTTTTCTCCAGTGAGTAAATTTTATTAGGTTATTAGAAGGAACAGAGGCGGCATGGTGGAAAGGATGTTTGCAAGCAATTCCTGCTGAAAACTCCTCCCTGTCTACTTTGTTGCTACAAAATAAATATATCCCCTCCCCTAGTCGGTGCAGAGTCTGGTAACCAGAGGGTTTGGGTTGTCTAGTGTCCCCACCCCCCTCTCTGCCCCCCTTTAAACATTTGCTCATGTGCTTATTTTTCTTTATCAGTCATCATCATCATCATCATCAATTAGTCATGCACAGCAGAGCTGGAACAAATATCCCATGTGACAATTTTGCCTTTTTCAAATCGGGTCCAACAAAGCAAATAAGAAATACTATTCATTTCTCTTTCATTTACCTCATATGTAATATTCATTTCATTTGGGGCAGGGGGTTAGCTTTTCCAGTTATTTCAGTCATGTCTTTTTTTAATATCCCCACAGACTGGTCGTCTTCCATCCTTGCATTCAGGGTCATCTTCCTCCCTGCAACTACGCAAAGCATATGCACTTGTAACTTCTCAACTTTAATGCATCCCTGTCTCTCTCTTTCTTGCCCACTTCCATGTGCCCCATCTAGGGTGGCCAAACCTCCCCTTTAAAAGAGGATGCTTATGAAAGATACATGGTGCAGGGCTACATAGGAACCAATGCAGCTCTGCAATATCTATATTTCATAAGTGTCCTCTTTTAAAGGGGAGGTACGGCCACACTAGTCCCATCCCTTGTCTCTTCTAGACTGTAAACCCGTTGGGGCAAGGATCCATCTCTAATGAATGATTATACAGTGCCAGGCATACAGCTGGTGCTAGATAAATAATAATAAATAAACATAACCAAATGTCTGAGCTAAAATGACATAAATTGGAGTATTCAAATAAACATTTTTTCTTCCCGGTTTGGATATTTCGGTGACAATCCAAAAACACCGATTCTGTAACATATAAATAATAATATCCACAAATAAAATATACTAAGCATTTCACCTTGAATGCACCATCATGCACCTGCAATGAAAAGAATGCAGGGAAATATGGTGCTTTCGACATTCATGAGAAACCAAGTGGTTCTAAATGGCAGAACAGTCAACTCCATGTTGACAATGGAACGGTGACTGAACAGCGTTTTCCACAACAGCACTGGAGGGGGTAAGCAGGATCATCTCTAATCCCTCCAAAAAAGAGTTTGCTGCTCTATTGCTGATAATGGCCTTATTTCATCCGCCGCAACAACAGAGCTCCTCTGGAAAGGTTAAGCAACCTCAGGCTGATTTGCATAATTTAATCTTTTTGTTCTTTTTTTTAGTTTGGGAATGAAACTAGAAGTGTATTTTTTGGCATTGCCTGAAATCCATGGCATTTTGGTATGGCCATTAATCAAACCCTACCTCTCATTTTGCTTATTATGACCTCAAAAACTCCTGAAACTTCAAGGAAAATCTCTTGCACGTTCCATGAACAACAGTGCCAGTTTGTCAGCTCTCTGCATGATCACTCCATTTTAAAACCCATTCACAGAATAATCCTCTTCACGCAATCCTATGTCTGTGCAGTGCATAATCCTAATAATGCTGTGGAAGAAGAAGGTTGGCTTTCACTCTGTTCCTTTGAGTTTCCCTCTGTCATTATTGCTGGAAGGGCCCAATTCTGCTCACCTTATATTTCTGAGGCAACAAAGTCTGGTGGTTCTTGCAATTCTGAGGGGGGAAATGATGACTGAGGGCTAAATTCTCCCTTTGGGCCAATCACGTAGCAAGGGCTGGAGTCTTCAATGCATCGGCAAGCAATTATTTTACCTCTGAGACACCCTGTTGGAAAAACAGCTCCAGATGGCATCAACCTTTTGCACCAATAAACCCTAATGACCACTAGGGGCATTGGGAGTAGAGATAGTGAGTTAGTGTGAGTGTCACTTTAACCTTTCCTGATCTCTGCTTCTAAGCCCCCTCCCAGGTGGGATGTGTCCAGGAAGCTCCTACTGCACTTCCTCCTTCTTCCTGACCTTTCTCCATTCCTAACTTCTCTCTCTGACCTTCAACATGACTGGCCACCATGTTGGTGGCAGCTAGCTTGTAAGACCTAGGGATAGGCTTTTCCTATCACAATGTATTTCTCAGTAAAGTAGATTATTTTAATCTAGAAACAATCTCCAAGGTGTTGATTACTACTAAGCTGTTGCTACTAAGAATACAAGCTGGTTTTGGTGTTTTTTTGGTTTTTTGACCACTAATAAAATTCCAACAATAATATCCTCCCTTCCTTCCTTCCTTCCTGGAAGGCTGGGGGTATTATTCATTTGTCTTTGGCCAATACCAGGAGTAAATTGGACAACCCACATACATGCTGACTTGTGTCAGTCAGCGCATTTGACATGACAACAGGATCATAGAAGAGACCCCAAGGCTCATCAAGTCGAACCAGTGCTGGAACCAGTGCTGGAACCAGGGAATCTGGGGCCCTGTGTGAAATGGCCATATGGACTACCTCCTAACATAGGAATGTTTGATGAACACCCGCTGACTCATCCATTAATTTGAGGTTCAGTTAATCCAGCACCCCTTTCAGGGCCCACAGCTTCCCACATTGCTGGTCCATATATATATGTTGTTATTTCTGGTTTACTCATGCACTCCATGTGTTTGAAGCCCATTCCTGATTTGCTCTGGCCCTTCCATGTGCTGGAGCTCCCCACACTTGAGGCTCTATTGGCTCATATTTACACCAGCACTTCTCACACTCATGTAGTCATGTCAGGTTTATGCATGGACTCTATACATTGCAGGCCATATGGGCCCTGTGCTGTCACACAGTCTTGCACACTTGGTTGGATACAGCCCTGTGTCCCGCACCCTACACCAAGACGGAATTAAATAGACCTAAACTAACCCTGCTAAATTTTTATCCAGACTGCTCCAAAGCCAACAGTCAGTCCTTCTTGGCTGTTCCCTACAAACCCAGGAATTGTATGGGGGGGGGGAGGGAGGAGGGAGAGATGACAACCTATGCAACTGTTTATGGCAATGTAATTTTGGAGATGAAGAATTAGCCAGGCAAGAGACCCAATATGCTCCCTACAGCTGGACTAACTGGAGGGATCTGCTACTCATGATTAGGATTGCTACTAGGCATGTGTGAACAGGATGGTGTTCAGATGTTCAGCTGTTCAGACTAAAAACTTAGGTCGGGTTCATGGGTTTGGTCCAGCGGAGTTCGGACCCCCCCGAACATTCAGTGGAGTTCAGCACCACCAGGAGGCTTGGGGCATTCCAGGGGCCCCCAGGGGGCCCCGTGGTGGCCTGGTGGGCCATCTGAGACCCAGCAGCAGCAGCAGCAGTGACCAGGAAGGCTTGGCAACCCGGGTTTCCCAGGGAGCGCTTGGCACTTGGCCCCTGGGTGTGCCTGTGGCACCAGGGCTGGAAGGCCATCTGAGACCCAGAAGCAGCAGCAGCAGCAGCAGGAGACCAAGAAGGCTTGGCGCTTGGCACCCAGATTGCCCAGGAAGGCAGGCTTGGCGCTTCGCCCCTGGTGGGTGACCATAGTGCCAGGGCTGGCCATCTGAGACCCAGCGATGGCAGAAGAGGCCGGGAATGCTTGGGACTTGGTGGCTGACACCTGTAGGGGGCAGGGCATTGCAGGCTGGCATTGGTGAAGCAGTGGCAGAGGCCTGGCCAGGGCTTGGTGGTGGCTGCTTGGATGGGTGTTGCAGGTTGTCAGGCATTGGTGGGGAAGTTGCAGACAACAAAGTGGAATGACATCCCTCCCTGCCTGGAACATAGGCCCCATAAACCTGATGGTGGGTCCTGGGGATGGAGTGGCTGGCTGCTTCTTGATGCAGTGGAAGGACAGCTCCCCATGAGTGGAACGATGGCCCCAGAACCTTGATGGAGGGTCCTGGGACTAGAGTGGCAGCTTCTAGATGAAGTGGATGGACAGTCCTACCTACAAGTAATGTAGAACCCAGAATCCTGATGGTGGGTCCTGAGGCTGGAGTGACTGGCTATTTCTTGACGCCATGGAATGACAGCTCCCTGTGAGCAGAATGACAGCCCCAGAACCCTGATGGTGGGTCCTGGGACTAGAGTGGCAGCTTCTAAATGAAGTGGAATGACAGTTCCCCGTGAGCAGAATGACGGTCCCAGAACCCTGACAGTGGATCCTGGGACAAGAGTGGCAGCTTCTAGATGAAAAGGAATGATGGCTCCCCATGAGCAGAATGACAGCCCCAGAACCCTGATGGTGGATCCTGGGACAAGAGTGACAACTTCTAGATGAAGTGGAATGATGGCTCACCATGAATGGAATGAGGATCCCAGAACCCTGACAGTGGGTCCTGGGACAGGAGTGGCAGATTCTAGATGAAGTGGAATGATGGCTCCCCATGAGCGGAATGATGGCCCCAGAACCCTGATGGTGGGTCCTGGGACAAGAGTGGCAGCTTCTAGATGAAGTGGAATGACAGCTCCACGTGAGTGGAATAACAGCCCCAGAACTCCGACGGTGGGTCCTGGGACAAGAGTGGCTGACACCCCTACTTGGCTGGGCATTGGAGGCTGCCAGTCAGGCATAGGCGGAGCAGCGGCAGAGGCCCAGCCAGGACTTGGTGTCTGGCACCTCATTCCCAAAGGCATCTCTGGGCAGCGAACAACACAAAAGTTTTAACAATAAAACATTTAAAAACAAATCAACAAATTTTAAAACAAATCATAAAACTTGCCCTCCCTCCCAAACCCTACGCCCCCTACTCCCCCCCTCACCAAAAGTCTGGCGGAATAGCCACGTCTTACACAAACATCGAAATGACAGGAGGGTGGGGGCCAACTGAGCCTCCTCTGGGAGTGAATTCCACAGCACATGGGCAGTCACCAAAAAAGATCTCACATCAGTGGCCACACACCTTGCCCAGGGAAAAGGCCCCACGGATGATCTCACGGGTTGCACAGGCACATGGGGAGTGAGGCGGTCCTGCAGATAGGCAGGGCCCAGGCCGTGAATGGCTTTGAAGGTCAAAACCAGCACCTTGAACCTGACCCGGTGCTTTATAGGCAGTCAGTGCAGAGCACGGAGCACAGGTGTCATGTGCTCCCTGCGACCCACTCCCGTAAGGAGACGGGCTGTGGCATTCTGCACCAGCTGCAGCCTCCTGACCAGCTTCTCGGGCAGCCCCATATAGGGCGTATTGCAGTAATCCAGCGTCAAGGTGATGAAGGCATGGATGACAGTGGCGAGGTCAGAGTCTGAGAGATATGGCTGAAACTGCCGAACAAGATGTAACTGCCAAAATGCATTCCCCGCCACAGCCACAACCTGAGATTCCAGGCTGA
>QEPC01008985.1:666210-676560 GCA_003113815.1 Sphenodon punctatus
CTAAATATCCTCTTTCTGTGATGTGACCATCCCAAAATCTCTCCCTCACTTGTTACAAGGAAGTCAGAAACATCTGTTTAGGAAAGAGCCAATAGAGATTCTCTTATGTCCTCTGTTGCAGTGCTGCAGGATGTGATTGTGATGATAATTGACCAGCCTCGCTGTGTAAACTATGTCTCCTGATTTCTGGGAGTCCCCGTTATGTCCCTTCTATGCCCACCTGAGTATGATACAGGGGTATGATACAGGAAGCCCTGAGGAAGGGAGTTGAGAAGAAAAGGGCAAAGCCTGCTAGGACAGAGGTCTTCTAGGCAGCCTAGAAAAAGCTGCCCACCAGAATGATGAAGGGAACCACCCCATAAACCAACCTGTAAGAACACAGGGATGTGCATGTCATTTTTGTTATTACAATAATGATAACGAAAACAACATTTTGGTTTTTAAATAAAGGGAAAAACTTGGAAAACATATTTCTGTCTATAACTTTTATGTTTCTTATTCAGTTCTAATGAGACTTTTGTATAATGTATCCTAAATGGAGGGACTACGTGTCCCTTCTATGCTACCGATTGATCCTGTAATGCTAGAAGCACACAGTAATTGGCCAGTGAATGTGTTTGTCAGTCTTTTGAGTTACTTCCTCCTACAGCCTCTCTCCCCCTGCCGTGCCAGGTGCCTGCCTCTGACTGGCACTGCATGTGCTGCTATTTATCTGCTTAATGGTCTTCACGGGGACTTCAATTGCTTATAAAATTGGGTCCCTTTATCAAATTGTCCTGTAGTTTGGCAGAGATGACAGGGAAGGTATGTAATACATTCCTGCCAAATATCTTGTAAACAGGATTGAATATACAAATGTTACAGCTGGAAATGTATTTTCAAGTTAATGTCTTATACAATTAGGACCCTTTATCAAATCTTTCTGAATTAGGTATCTGTGAACAGAAAGCAGTTTGGATGTTCAGACATTCAGTTGTTCGGTTCAAAACCCGAGTTTGGGTCCGGTTGTTCGGTTCGGAGGAGTTCAGTTTGGCTGAACTCGGCCGAACATCTGAAAATAGCACTATCGATACCAAAATTGATTTTGGCCATGAAACCACCCCTGGTCTCCACCCCTGGTGCCAGAAAGTCTGCTCCTCAGCTGCCTCCCCCTTCCAGACACATTTTCCCCACTGACTTTGAGTCACGTTTTTCCTGCCCCTGAAGTCATCCAAGCTTATCCAAACTTTTCCGAACTGTTCGGCCGTTTGAACGTTCAGTTTGGACATTCGGTTTGGTCGTCCAAACAGGCCGAATTTGGTCCGAACTCCGAACATCTGGACCGCATTCACAAATCCCTATTCTGAATATTGGCAGGAGTGTTAAGGTTGTGGAGTGACATAATATTCATAGATTTCATGCAAATGCGATGGAAGTTTAAAAAGTTGTAACCATGAATGTGTATGGAGCTTTTCTTAAAAGCACAACGTTCAATTGCTTCTAAAATCAGTTTCCTTTAGCCAGTCATTTCTAAAATTAGGACACATAGTGCCCTCCATTTGGAATGCATTATACACAAGTCTCATTAGAATTGAATAAGAAACATAAAAGTTATAGACAGAAATATGTTTTCCAGGTTTTTCCCTTTATTTAAAAACCAAAATGTTGTTTTCATTATCGTTATTGTAATAACAAAAATGACATGCACGTCCCTGTGTTCTTACAGGTTGGTTCATGGGGTGGTTCCCTTCATCATTCTGGTGGGCAGCTTTTTCTAGGCTGCCTAGAAGACTTCTGTCCTAGCAGGCTTTGCTCTTTTCTTCTCAACTCCCTTCCTCAGGGCTTCCTGTATCATATCCCTGATTGGCCTAATTGGCCTGATTGGCCTCCTCAGTCACATTTCTGCTAATGATTGAGAGCTGGCTGGCTCAGGAGTTAATCTTGCCAAGGAATACCTGTGTCTGGATTCTGCCACACCTGAATTGGTGGCTTCTTTGCATTTGGCATTAGGAATACGTGCAAGTCTATGGACTTACAGGTAAAACTCTGCACGTACATTTGGGATGGGGCTTTTGTCCTTTTATCTTCAGTCACTACTGAATTGGCCAAGGTCTGAGTTGGCAAAATAGCAGAGAGAGGCCATGTAACCCTTTATCAATGCTCTCCACTTTAAAACCTGCCCTTTAATGGATTAATCCCATTTCCCTGTATTTTTTTAGTTTTATATCATTTGCATCACCGCTGTTAATGGCAACAAAATCTGAAGCCAAGCCACAACCCTGGCTTCCAAATTATGAGCTCAGCTCACAAATCACACTTCATATGCATTTTTTAACCAATGGGGACCCCTCTAACCTCACACATTTCCTTGGACACAAAACCCCCTTCACTTTAGATCCAAAAACGATCTCATCCAGATTTACAGAACTTGGCACCTCTGCTATCGCAAATGAATCACCAAAGATAAAACTCTCTATTAAATTTATCCATCTTGGCTCTGAAATATCCTGCAATGTGTAGAATAAGGTCTCAGAGAGCTGCAGAAGTGTTTTTATTGGGTTCTGTGTGCACTGAAAGGACAAGGGTGATCATAATGCTTATAATGTGTTTCAGCAAGGGCGAAATAAAGAGGAGTGTTAATCTTTAAGAGTGCGCACGACCCTCGCCTCCCTCCATAGGAAGCATTAAACATGCAATGTTTTATTAAGTAGGTTTCTCCCGGGGTAAAGCACTGTCCTGCTAATTAGCGATGAAATATTAGTGCAAAACAAGCAAAGCTTGGTAGAAGTGAACAAAGTTGGCAAATTCTCCCTTCCCTCCTTGGAAAGGTTAGTTAGAAGATGATATGTCTAAAGACTGATTAGCTGTGTAATCACATCGTTATTACATTAATAGTGTTGTTTGCTGCCATGTTATCACAAAAAAGATTAAGTAAATCCCTCTGCTGAAGCCAAAGGTGAAACTATTTGCTGGAGAAGCCGATGGGATGTAGAATCTCTCTCCCCCCACCCTGGGTCCTTTCTGAGTGCTTAAGATTGGTGCAGATACACACAGTGGATTTTGTATTCACAGATGTTATTTGCTTTTTTGGATTGCTCTCCGACTAGCCAAATAATACCAACAATCAAAATGGTATTCGTGTATCTGTTTATTTGGATATTTTGTTTCAGTTCCCTTGCTTATTTCAGTATTTTATTTTGTTTCTATAATTAATTAATTGATTAATTATTAGCAGTCTTATTTATACAGTGCCAGCAATGTATCTGATGCTGTACAAAGTTGCAGGTACACATTCTTAGCATAACTACAGGGAAGGATGGGACTTTGAGTGAAGGAGAGAAAAGGAGGCGTCAGTGACGATGAGTCTGTGAGTCTGATGGAAGAAGTAGGTTTCAAGTGGGATTTGAAGCTTGGGATCCTGGGAGCAGAGCTAATGCATTCAGGGAGGGATTTCCAGGCATGGGGAACAGAAAAGAAGAAGGGGGGGGGGAGGGAAATACATTTCAAGAAGCAGAGGTTATTCTATTATTTTGATACGTTGGTTACTTCACTTTAGCTGTTGTGCGTGCGAGATAGTGTCAGTAGTCCTGACATGAAGTGACCGAAATACCAAAATAACCAAAACAAAATGGCCAAAATAATGAACCAAAATATCTGAAACGTGTAGCCGACAATAAAATCCGACAATAAAAGCACAAATGAACAGTGGTTATTATCCAATTGACTGTTAATGTTTTCAGTGGATAGCGCAAATTCAATTAATTGATTGGTTTGCACGAATATTAATTTCAGCTCTACTTAAACTATTGTAAAACAGCTCTCTGATTTTGTTGCTGTTCAGCTGCTGGTGGGATGAACTGCCAGAGACATTGAAGAGTAGTTTTGCTTACAGTTTTTATTGTTCCCTTAATTAACTTGGTTTAAAGGCTTTTGTTAATTCATAAGAGTCCAAATCACCAGTTAAACGTGCAATTAGAACAGTGGGGAGTAACTGTTCTTCTAACCCCCATGTACCAAAAAAAAAAAATAGCGTTGGACTAGCGGAGCTTTCTCTTCATATTTGGAGGCTCAAAATATCTTAAAGCTTCTTCTTATTTGAATGGAATGGTTTGAAGTTCCCCCAACAGTGAAACTGACAACAAAGAGGAGCGCTCCTCCTCTGATATTTCTCCCCCATCAAGACTCTCCATTTTGTAGACTCCTATTTTCAGGCATGAATCCTCTAAACCTGTGTATGTAAATGAAACTGGCAGCTGTGGGGACTTTGCAATGATCTGCCTCTGCAGTGACAGCATGGGGCCAATAACTCAATCATGTCTGTGCAACAGTATGTATCAAGGACAGAAGGAGGAAGGGGGGGGGGTGCCATTTGAATTCTGATGCAAATGAGCCATTCTGACTTAATGCCGTGTGATGCATGTGTCCTGTTAGCATGAGTGTCTGTTGAATGCTGTTCCACCATGAAGCCTCCTGCCAGGAATCCTCACCTCACTGTTTTCCTTCCCAGCTCTTGCCTTGGCAGAAGACTCTGCAACTGAGGTGTCACAGCGGAGTAGTACTAAGATGAGAGATTTCTGCAGGGAAGTAGCTACCTTTCGGAAGCCCTTGCAACCATTTGTTGGTATTTCCCCGCTGGTCAGCATTGCTGCGCTTCTGCCATTTTGAGATCAGGGCTGGCAATTTTCCATCATTTCCATCACTTTCTGGGATTTTTCAGGACTTTGGGGGATTGTCATTTTGCATCAATTTCTGACACTTTTGCATCGATTTCCAGCACTTTTTTGTCACTTAGCTGGTATATAAAGTATAAGCTTCTAAGCATAGTTGGTAGTTGCTCACTGCATGTTGTGCTCAATTGCCCCCCCCCCCAAAAAAAAAATGAGAGGGNAAATTCCCTTTGAGGAAACTGAGGCACAACGTGGCAGCAGCAGCAGCAGCAGCAGTCCACAATCCTTCAGTCGCTGTGGCAGTACCTTGGTTCCAGCTAATCTTCAAGGGGTTTGGCTGAAAGTAATGGACCCCAACCCCCACCCGCTCCTCAGTCACACCAGCACAACAAATATGGGTTACTGCCTACCGTCTGAGGTTGCACACAATAAGAGGCAGTTTGTGAGCTCTTCAAAGCAGAACAGACAAGCGAGAGAAAGGGTTGCATTAGTATATCCATTTTACAGATAGGGAATGTAGGCGGAGAGAGAGCCAGTGCAGTACTTAATTTGTGTGGGGTGGGGCATGGAGAGATAGTGATGCCCCACCCCCTGTAATTAAATTTAAAGGGAAAAAGAGCCCTGGGAGATGTTCCTAGTAGGAGGGTGCACCCCAAAATGTGAAAGACCAGGAGAAGCCGATATTGTCCATTTCAAGATCAGAAATGAAAGCCAGAAAAAGTTGATTTTTTATTTGGCTTTCATTAGTGACTTTCCTGTCCCATCCCCTGTGCTGGTCCAGCCAGGGTCATCACTGCTGTGCTGTCACTTTGTTTTTACCCAAAGTCTCCAAACAGCCCAAGAATCTCCTGAGGCAAAATTCATGTTGTTTTTTTAAAACACAAGATCATTCAGTCTTGTGTCCATGTCTACATGGATTCAAATTTCAAATGCTACAGTGACAAGAAGTGGTGTGAAAACCAGGAAATATAATGGGGTTTTTTCTACAGAGGAGGCCTTAGCTTCACATTAACTCATAATGACACACACAGTAAAACAACAAAGACACTAACACTTAAGCTCTCCATTGTGTAAAGCAGCATCACTCCTTTGAAGCCAATAAAGAGATGCCAATTTACACCAGCTGAGGATCTCACCTTGAGTGTAATCCTCCACCCTCCAGGACACTACCGAGTGCATTACTTTTCTAGCAATAAATCTCCTGGCACACTCAGCCGTATATCTGCTTCTTTCCCTTCCTCTTTCTCTTTTTTCTTCTGAAGATGGCAGAGAAAAACAAGCCATGCTCATGAGAATTCGACAGAGATGGATTCTTTAGAGCATCCGGATATGCAAAACAGTTCATCAAGAATCCTTAGCATGTCCAGAACTGTGGTGCTTAAGGATGGGTCCATTATTTTTAACGGCACCTGGCAATGAGGATGCAAGATATGCAGCCTGCATACATACACAGAGCCAAAGGAGTATTTTCCTTCACAGAACTACCTCAAGTATCCCAAGACATCAAGGGAAGTAATTTACACCAAGCCTGTCCTCTTAGCCACTTGCAATGGCTCTTCCTGCACTAGCTTACATTTGCCATTCAGCTGGGAATGTAGCGGAATGATTTAGTGACCTTCTCAGCTGTAGAGAGACTGATATGTCTTTACCTTTTTAAGTTTGGATGGTCTTTCATCATCTCAGGGTGTCATGTTGTTATATTGCACTAGGTAATGTGCTGACATGTGACAACAATGAAATATGGTCTTCCCACAACCTCAGCTTCCTCAACTCCTTGGCTGGAACTCTTGGAAAGAATTAGACAGAGCTCTGTCACAAGCCATAATCTTTTGGGGAAACATACAACCATATTTTACTGTTGGTCCTTATTTCAATCACAATCTGAACTTCAGATCCAAACAACCCAAACGTTGGGCTGTTTTGAGTACCAGTCGCAAAATGGGATGGCTTTGAGATTATCTGAAGAAGCATCCAGCTAGTTTTCAACTTCAGACCTTTTCTATTTTATTTCATTTATTATCTCTACCAGCGAGTTAGAGTGAGGTTGTCTGTGTTCTACAAAATGGTGGCAAAATCATGACTGCATTGAGCAGACGTCTGAAACATCCAAGTACACTTCTTCTTCTTCCTGTGGTGCTAACAACCATGTTGGCTCTTGGCCTCATTCACAAGTGCTTTTCAGTTAATTCTCTTCATCACTGTTTTTTAGGGCTGAAACTCAATCTTGGAGTTTTCTAGTTTCTCAGCTTATTCTGGAAAACAAGAACAAGCCAAGAAATGGAAGCTTCTCACTGCCTTCTCACCAAGAACTCAAAGGCCTTTGTAACTCTCAAGAACTGGCTCGGGGGCACTGCGGACCGACTCCCTCAACACACCAGGGCCAGATCTTGTCAGTTACAAAGCTGTTTGCAAAGGCTGTGTGCACTTTGCTTTACAAAGCGCTGCAACGGGGGAGAAAACAGGGATCTGCTCTCACCCCTCTGCACAGGGCTTTCCAAGTCACTGTGAGCCAGGTCTCCTACTCCCTTGCCAGGGAAGCCGCTTGGGAAAAGTCTGAGCCACTCTTGGTGGTTTGCAAAGCCCTGTGGGGAAAGAGTGGATCCCTGTTTTCTACACACACACACACACACACACACACACACACAGCTAAGGCTCGGTCTATTCCTGAGGGACTGCCCAGGCAGGGGGCAGTTCTGCCTGCCAGGTCAGCTCTTCAGGAAGCAAACTTTGCAAAGGGTTACTCAGATCTAGCCAGCATGACCCCTTGCAAGGCAAGGGGATAACTGGTTAATTTTGGCCTGAAATTGACCAGATAGCCACTAGTGGGCTTTGCAAGGGGACACCTTGGCTAGGGGAGCCAGGACCCCCGGGTTCACGCTGCTGCTGTTCACTCTGCATGTCTGTGTTGTCTGCTGGGCTTCTGGATAATGTAGTTTTAATCTATTCTCAGCACATGCTCTGTGCATTCACTTCCTGGTTCTTCAATATTTACAGCTTTTAAAACTAAACTCTTGGCTCCTGTTGAGACAACTGTGTGTTCTCCAGAGGATCTTACTGCTCTAACCAGGAAACAGTGGAAAGTCAAAGGGGTTTGAAATGAAGCCTCATCCTTTCACTTGTTGCCTGCCCCCAAAGAGAAGCTGAACAGGGAAAGATGAAGCACTTAGATGTGTATAAGAGACAGCTGCATGTTGTGCTCAATTGCCCCCCCCCCCAAAAAAAAAATGAGAGGGGAAAATAGCAAAAAAGCTGGTAAGTTTTTTCATCATGTGAATGAAGGAAAATGACCTGTTTTTGATGGAAAGAGCATTTGCTGCAAATGCTCATTTCAGGGCTAAAGAGGAACCAAACAACAGGTATACCAGACTTCCATATTCCTTTCTCCAGAGAAAAAGAAACCAATTTTGATTGTGCTGTAATTGAAAGTATGGAAGTTGAATTCTCTCGTCGATTGTGCTGTAGCAGCCCATTAGTCATGGGGTTGCATATTTTAAATGAAGAATTTTGCCTGTGAGGTGCAACATCATAAATGAACAAAGCCCCTCAGCAACCAATGTAGCAAAACTCAATTTTGCACCTGTTGAGGATCAGGGTTTTTATGTGGACAAGCTTATTTATATAGCACCCTTTCCACCTACACTATCCCAGCAAATGGTGCTTTGGCCGCTTCGTAACATAAAAGACAAATGAAATAATCTAAAAGCCATTTAAAATCCATTTTAAACCAGCATTAATGTCCTAGAATCATAGTTCAACTCTGCTTGGATGCAGGGGGACTATGCAGGATATTGGGGCTATAGTCACATTAGGAGGTGATAAGAATTTGTTAACCAGAAGAAAGTGACAGGACATTGTAACTTTGTCCCGTGCAACTGTTCAGCTGAGCTCAGTTGTGAACTAACAGCTTCCACACCTGGAATACCCGCACTTGTTAAGAGAAGTGATTGTTCGGCATCTTCTCAAGAAGCCATCACTTGATGTTGGCTCCTTCGCCAGTTATCAACCAGTCTCTAAACCTTCCCGTTTTAGGGAAGGTTATTGAACAGGTAGTGGCGCGGCAGCTTCAGGTGCAACTGGACCAGATTGATTTTCTAGATCCCTCACAGTCTGGCCTTCGTCCAGGTTATGGCACCAAGACTGCTTTTGTGGTCTTGGTTGACGACCTCCGCCGTGAGTTGGACTGGAGTTGGTCCACTCTTTTGGTTTTGTTAGCTCTATCGGCTGCTTTTGACACTGTTGACCATGAGATGTTGGTGACGCGCTTTGGGACCATGCTGGGGTGGGTGGGGTTATTCTTGAATGGTTCCGCTCTTTCCTGGCCGGGAGAACTCAGTGTGTGGTACTGGGGGATTTTTTGTTGTTCCCCCAAGATCTGCAAGGTTCCATTCTGTCCTCTTTCCTGTTCAATGTGTATATGCAGCCTTTGGGGGAGATTGTGAAGGAATTTGTAGTTTGGTGTCATTGATATTCTTATGACACCGAACTGTATCTCAGATCCGGCAGTCTCATTGCTTACTCGGTGTTTGTCATCTGTGGAGGACTGGATGAGGAGGAACTGTTTGAAGCTGAATAATGATAAGACGGAAGTGATGTTGGTGGGGAGGGTCAAGGGGGTGGAGGTCCCCGTTGTTGATGGGGTCCGACCCTCCTTGGGCTCTCAGGTCCATAGTCTGGCAGTGCACCTTGACTCACAGCTCTACCTGGATGTCCAGGTGGTGGCTTTGGCAAAGAGTGCCTTTTACCAATTACATCTGGTCTGGCAGTTATTTTTGGCTCTTGGACCTTACCACCATCATCCATGCCTTTATTACCTCGAGACTAGACTACAGTAATGTGCTTTACGTGGGGCTATCTTTGGTGATGATTCGGAGACTGCCGCTAGTGCAGAATATGGTGGTCCATCTCCTTATGGGGATGGGTCGCTGGGAGCACACTACACCAATGCTCCATTCATTGCACTGGCTGCCTATTGTCTTCTGGGCTTGATTCAAGGTGTTGGTTTTCATCTATAAAGCCTTACACGGTCTGGGCCCTGTCTACCTGCAGGACCATCTCATCCCCTGATTTCTAGAGTGGCTCCTATAATCAGTCGGGAGCGCCCTTCTTGAGGTCCCTCAAGTTTCTCCTGTGGCAACATTGGAGAGGGCATTCTTGGTCATGGCATCACAGCTATGGAATTCCCTTGCGGGTGAGGCCCATTTGTCCCCAGACCTCCCGTCTTTCCGTTGTTGCTGTAAAACTTGGCTGTTCTGCCTGGCATTTGGTGGGGGCGGGGGATGATAAATAAATAATAAATAATGGGCTTAAGGGAGTAGGCACCTGTTGACTTAGCATAAATTAACCTGTGGAACTCATTGCCAGAAGATGTAATGAAAAATAGCAGAAGTGGGTTCAAAAAAGGATTGGATAAGTTCATAGAGGAGAGTTCCATAAATAGCTATGGGTGAAAACAGAAGTGACAGCGCCTGCCAGTGACACAAACTTAGCCAAGCAGCGGTAGGAGACGCCACTCCAGTGGGTATTGGGCCTGGCCACCGAACAAACATAATGGCAGCCAGGCCACAAATGGGGCAGGGAGACACATGGACATGGATGCACATGGCCCCGCCCCTATGTTGTATGCAGAGGCCTGCCCCCGCAGCTGATGGGCAGCCATGGTGGCCAGTGGCAGTCGCTATAGTGCCCAGCATTGGGGGGGGGGGGG